>VDFB02058242.1:59073363-59147875 GCA_007258455.2 Sequoia sempervirens
AGCCTTAAAGAGGTGTTTTTACCATGTAGATTGATTGTCCCTTCATCTTCAACTGATTAACTACCTCTTACATCAAGATGAATTTTCACATTCTTGTCATTTTGTGCACTTCTACATTTTTACATCTTTTGCATTTTTGACATTTTTTTGCAAACTTTCATTTTTTGACCCCCTAGACACCTATAAAGACCGAATTACAATTGAATGGGCCCTCATAGGCCATTTACAATGCTTCACATTTGAAGATTCAATTTTTCTACAAAATGCTCCTTGGAGACACAAAACACAATTAGGTGCTCCTGCACCATACAACCAACGGACAAAACTTTCCAAGTCCCTTGGAAACATATTGTATCAACTTTGCTTGTACCTACAAAACAACTTCAAATCTACCTTGGATCGCTTCTTATTCTTTTCTCTTAAATCTTCTATTTTTCTTTGTCTCAACCTTTCCTTCAACTTTATCTTCAACTTTGTATTCATCTCTTTCTTTTACCAACACTTTCTCTTTCTCTACTCATCAAGTTCTTAATCATCTTTTCTTTCAAAAGGACATAAGACTTCCCTTTCACCACTCTCAACTTTCCACTAACTCTTCTTCTACTAAATGACACAAGAATATCCTTTCTCATTTCCTTTTTCTAAGCAATTTTTCCTCTTTTTTACAATTCATCCTTGACCTTCTCTGACCAATCATCCTTTCATTTTCTCATCTACTCCCATCATTGGAGTACTCTTCAGGCTACAAACTCAAGTGCTTCTTCAGATAGGTAACATCTCTCTTACTGCTTCACCACACAACTCACCAACTTAGCAAACCATCCATCTTACCCAACAAAAGATCTTGGAAGATGCCTCACTCTCTTTGCCTTGCACCTTCTACCCAACTTAATCTCCATTGGAGGATGGTGACCACAGACCTCACCTTGTTTGCTCGCACACAACTTCTCAGAACTCTTCCTCTCTACAACTTAGATGGATCAAGCACCTACAACCAACCAAAAACTCAACAACAACAAATAAAAAAATCATTAGAATTAGCTAGCTCTGATACCAATTGATGCAAGAGAATCTACCAAAAACCATAATTCATCAGGGTACTTCTAACCCAAACTCAAACATAGTAGATCACTTAAACCAATCCATCTAAAATCCACTTTTCATTCAACAAAATCCATCAAGAAACAAGGGTACCAATAAGCCAAATCACCACATCTATTTTCCAATCCTTTAACAGAATCTATTTCATCTTTACCATCATAAAAATGACTATACTAACACAAAACCTAATTAGGAAAACAAAACCATTCATCTCTTTCATTATCCATTCTTTCACCCTTCAATACAACTCTCTTCTCAAGGAAAATATTCAACTAAACATACATTATTTCTTACAAACTATTATTAGGCTTTCAAGCACCTCATAATCATCATGTTTTGAATGAAACAACCCAATACATTCTTACAAAGAATATTGAACCATCATACCTTCCTATTTCTATAGTCAAGATACCATTTACTACATAGCGTACATGTTGCTCAAACACATTAATTCAACAAGTACTGAATCCAAACCTCTTCTAATCCTTAGATACTCCTTTACTACCATTATTTAATCAATTACAATACAAAATACAATCATTAGGTCTCTGCATTCACATTATTACACCTTTTTGTAATCACAGACCCAAAACCCTTGTAGCACTACATTATGACAAAAGCGGGTGTATCAAGCAACCCTTATTGATTCTCCATTGACCCTATACCCTTTCAAAAGCCCATTTCAATCTTCTTTAACATAACAAAACACAGAGTATTGTTGTTTTTAGAAAATATACAGATCAATTGACTGTTCTACAGAATCAAGGCTCAAATTAGGCCTAATTTGTGAAGAAAATACTCTTAGTCTAACTCCAAATTCCCCTAGAACTGTAAATAGTATTTATTCATGCCATGTAACTACCAAAACAACTACTGCTCTCCAAAAATCCATCCATTATTACATTGAATATTCTTCCTAGCACAATTTGAACCATGTATACAAGGGTTTATTGAAATTGCCCTTTACCAACCTCATACCTTTTGACAAAGCTCCAAAAATCTTCTATTTGGTCTTCCCAAATTGTTGAAATCATCTCTCAACCGTTTCGTAAGCATCTACAATGAGTTCCTTTATGGAGCCATCAACCCTTCATGGAACAGTCTGTATTTTCTAAGAAACCTTCAACCAAACATTGAATTTCTTGTTTCCCCTACACATTTCAATACATACCAAATTTAAAAAATCTAAGACTAACCTACCCCACCAATCTACACAACCTAATTTGGTGGGGTAGACATTATCTACTGTCTAGACTCTCAAACCTTGTCATGAGGGTTTACAGACCGGTGTACAAAAAATTGACTCAAACAACTGGATTCACTTATTCAAATTCCTCCAAACTAGTTTTGAAAAAAAGATACTTCCCTGTACTACTAAGGAAAATGATGAAATAAGCCTGGTATTATTATACATGCCTAATAAATGAATAAACAATAGAATGAAAAACACAAAATTTTAAGAATAGGGTACTCTTATTATTAGATACTCTTCAAGAATACAATGCATGATCACTTGCCTGTCTTCCCCAAGCCTTAAATAGATGTTTCCACCATGTATATCGACTGTTCCTTCATCTTCAATTGATTAAATACCTCTTACAACAAGATGACTTTTCACATTCTTGTCATTTTGTGCATTTTTACATTTTTACATATTTTGCATTTTTTTACAATTGTTTGCAAACTTTCATTTTTTGACCCCCTAGACACCTATAAAGACTAAATTACAATTGAATTTGGCCATTTACAATGCTTCACATTTGAAGATTCAATTTTTCTACAAAATTCTCCTTGGATACACAAAACACAATTAGGTGCTCCTGCACTAGTAAGAAATTGTTGCATAATTCCATGACCGACTTTGGAGCTAGTACCACAATCATGCCCAAGTAGATAGCTGAAAGCCTTAGGAATTATCTATGAACCTTTAAATAGAGGGGTTATGCAGCTTGATGGGAAAAAGGTTGATACTATAGGTGTCATTAAGAAACTCCCCTTGACTCTATTCTCCCTCCCTAGTATCACAGATCCACAAGATACCATGATCATAAATGTTCCCCCCATGTTTGGTCTTTGCTTATGTTGGGAGTTCACTTCCAAAATAGGTGGATATATTTCCTTGGATTGGCCACACTTGATACTCAAGACCAAACATGGAGCTAAAATGAAGATAATGTCCAAACCTCTACATTTGGAACATGTAGCAGATGAAGCCATGATCAACTTTGAGGCTGCTCATACCTCTTTCACCAAAGATGAAATGTATTGTACTGAGCTACTAGAGGATGAGAAGGTGAATGAAGTCTGGACTAATCAGGAAGAGGTCCTCTTGAGCAAATATATAGACACTGATCCTTTCAGAAATTATCATGCCACTAGATTGGGAACATATGTCATCTATGATGATGATTGAGAGATTTTGAAGGTCATGAAGGAATTTGAGGGTGGTCTAGCCTTAGAGCTATGGACACTGCATTTTAATGGAGCGAGATGCAAAGTTGGCACAAGAGCTAGGATATGTTTGACATCCCCATCCAATGAGAAGAAACTCAGGTCTTTTCACTTTTAGTTTTCCTTCTTGAACAATGAAGTTGAACATGAAGGCATAGTGCAAGGTCTGAGTCTTGTGAAATAGATGGGTGTTAAACAAATAATGATGTTTGGAGACTCTAAGCTAGTAGTCAACCAAGTATGAGGGATCTTTGTAGCCAAGAATGTCCACATGAGATCTTATAGGCATAGAGTTTGGGATCTGATTGAGATCTTTTAAGCCTTATATATCGAGATAGTGCCTAGAGAGGAAAATACAGTTGTGAATCGCATGGCAGTGATTAGATCTTAATTTGACCCTATTTCTGACCTAATTGATAATGTACATTCTATGTGAGTGATTGTCTGACCAGAAATCCTAGATAATGAACAGAGCTGGAAAGTGTTCGAAAGTGATGAACACATTGCCTCATTCATCTAGTAGTCAAGAGAGTTCATTGAGCAAATCCAACCAAAAATTGTTGAGGCTTATGAAGGGAAAATTATTTAGCTAAGGCCCAACAAGCTTCCAAAAGGATTGGTCACTCTCAAAAACCTATTTGTTTGTGATGATGCGAGGAATGACAAGAGGAAGTTTGTAGTGGACAAAAGTTACTATGTAGATCTTTAGGTTGGAGACAGAAGGAAACTTAAGGTCGAAAAGGATGTCCCACATCATGATAAAGAAAGGCTTATCCATTTTTATGAAAAATATGAAGGAGTAGTGGTCTAGTCATATCATGACCTCAAGAGATACTATCTCGAAATCATCCAACATACTATAGAGCTAACGAAAGGAGAAAAACCTAGATGCCAGATGCAGAGGCTAGTGAATCCAAAGATTGAGGCACTGATGGCTCAGGAGTTGACAAAGCTAATTTAGTCCCGGATCATCTCCTTGATCAAGAAAAACACATGGGTGTCCAACTTGGTTCTTGTCTAAAAGAAGAAAGGAGACATCTGCCTGTATGTTGATTTATGGGACTTGAATTGAGTATCCCTGAAGGACCACTACCCCTTTCCCTCCATGGAGTCAATCTTGCAAACAATAGCTAGCTCTAAAATTTTTTCTCTACTGGACAACTTCTCCAGTTACAACTAGATCTAGGTAAAAGAGGAGGACCAACACAAAACAACATTCACTACCAAGTGGGGAACATTTGCATATGCAAAAATTTCCTTCGGTCTCTCAAATGTGGGAGCTACCTTCCAGTGGGCAATGTATATTGCTTTTAGGGAATTGATCAATAAGATCATCTTGATCTACCTAAATGATCTTATGGTATATTCTAAGAATAAGGATGATCATCTAGAAATGGTTTTTAGAAAATGTGAGAAGTTTGGGATATCCCCGAACCCTAAAAAATGTGTTTTTAGAGTGTTGCAAGGAATACTATTGGGACACCTAGTGTCTAAAGAAGGGGTTGTAATCGATCCAAAGTGGGTGAAGGTAATCAGAGAGCTTCCCTTACTAGTCAACAAAAAGGGAGTTCAATCCTTTCTGGGAAAGGTAAATTTTGTGAGCAAATTCATTTATGATTTTGGAGGTTTAATTAGACCAATCACTCTGATGCTAAAAAAAGATTAGTTGTTCAAATGAACAAAAGAAGCTAGAGAATCCTTTGAGATAGTTAAGGATGCTATTTCTTCAGTTCCAATGCTAGTAAATCCAGACCTATCAAAGGACTTCATAATGTATGTGTTTAGTAGAAAATATAGCATCACTATTGTTCTAACCCAAAAGGATGATGAAGGAAAGGGAGAACATCCGATAGCATTTCACTCCCGAGCCTTAAAGGATTATGATACGAAATATAACTTCATAAAAGGCAAGCCTTTTCCTTTGTTAAGGGGCTCAAGAAATTATGGAACCTCATATCTTGCAACAAGGTGGTTGTGTATGTCACACATTCCAGTGTGCATGAATACATTATGGAAGGAGAAATCATAGAGAAAAGGTACAACTGGATTACTAAAATCCTTGACTATGACATTGAGGTTAGACCCACAAAGATCGTGTGGGGAAGAGGATTGTGCGAGTATTTTGCGTATGACCAAGAAATGGTAGTTGAAGAGGAACGGCCTGAGCTTGTTCTAATAAATGAATCTCAGTCCAAAGGTTACTGGTTGGCGGATCAGATGAGATTCATGCAGCTTGGAAAATACTCGATGGGCCTCCCTTATTAGTAGAGAAGATTCTATACATTCAAAAATAGCAGATATGCATTCATTGAAGGGGTCCTTTTCAAAAGGAACTTCAATGGCATTCTATTGTAGTGCGTCACCACAGAGAAAGAAAAGAAAATTCTAGACATTTTTCATAGTAATCCCGTGGGCAGAAATTTCTCTGCAAAGACCACCACCATCAAAATTATGTGTGCCATTTATTTCTGGCCTACACTATTTAATGAATCACACTCTTTGGTTAAGGCCTGCAAGGAATTCCAATTCTTCATAGGGAGAAGGAAGAACTCAACAATTCCCCTAAATCCAATAGTTATCGAGGAACCCTTTGCACAATGGGGCCTTGATTTTATCAGGATGATTAATCCCACCTCCAGTGCTAGACACAAATGGATCCCCATAGCTACAACCTACTTTACCAGATGGATTGAGGCTATGCCCCTGAAGAATATAATGGAGGCGAAGATTGTGAACTTTCTCAAGGAACTGGTAACAAGATTCAGCCAACCAATGGTAAGGCTTTCCTAGGCTCAAAGGTATGTCAATTTGCACTCAATAATGGAATATTCTTAAAAGAATCTTCAAAATACTACCCACAGGGAAATGGTCTAGCGAAGTCAACTAATTAAAATTTAGTCTGACTCATTAAAAGAATCGGGTTGGAACATCAAAAAGAGTGGCATAAGAACCTTTGGGTAGCACTCTGGGCATACCAAATAACTCCTAAGAAAGTCCTTAAGACTTCATCGTACGAGCTAGTATACGGGAAGGAAGCGCTATTGCCCATCTCCATGGAAATTCATGCACTATAGCTGCTCAAATATCTAGAAGTTGAATGGAACAAAGCCATGGAGGTTTGGTTGGTTGAGTTGCTAGAGGTGCAGGAGAAAAGAGGAAAAGCCCTGACAACCATGTCTAACTACCAACAAGTGGTTAAAAGGTGGTTTGACAAGAAGACCTCAGATCAGGGTCTTAAATGCGAGGACTTAGTACTAAAACTTAACGAGAGGGCTGCAAAGCCTGGCCAACATGGAAAATTTGATACTTTGTGGGAAGGCCCTTTTCGAATTATTCAATGCAAGAAACATAATGCATTTGAATTGGAATATATGGAAAATAAAGCATTGGGAATTCCAGTTAACAAAATCTGCCTCAAATTGTTCAATAAAGCTTTATTAACCAATTTTCTAGTGTAAATATGTAATTATGCAAATTTTCCTTTGTTTTTTTGTTTGTCTGGCCAGTCTTTCTAAAAGGAACTCATAATGCAAGAAACAAACAAAGGAACTCATAAAAGCAAAATGAAACCCATAATGTAAGAAGCAAAGAAAGCAAAAGAGAGAGAAAATTGATTAAAAATTTGTATATTCATTACATGGTATTATATACTGTGATATTACAATTCCAAAATGACTCTCAGGCCATAATTTTTGAGTATATATATACTATGTAGTTTTTTGAGTATATGTATCAAAAGACTTCTAAGGAATATATACAAAAAACAAAAGAAACGAGTTCATTCTTAAACTGGGGCAACATCAACATAAGCAACACCAAGAACAATCTCATCAATAGCCTTTGGAGCAGCGGTAGGTGCAATGGAAACAACAGGAGGAGCATTAATAACAACAAGAGCATCAACAATAGCAATGGCAAGTAGTGGAGGGAACACTAGGTTTCTAAAATCGATGTACCATTCCAAGTAATAGAATAACACCACATTGTAGCATCTTAGGAGGAAGTGGAAAACATGATTAACTCTCTAACGGTGCCCTCTAATGGTTAGAATGTGGAACCTGCTCAGGAATGGCACCCATGACACTACTACATCTTCTTCAATGTGTCTGTGGAGGTCACTCACTGTGGGAAAACCAAGGCCATACACTACATTTGTCACAACTTTGCCAAGGCCATTGAGGTAGTGCTTTGGGAAGATTTTTGTTGTATGTCGCAGGATCATCTACTTAGGTACCTGTATATCGAGCAAGGAGGCAACAAAATGAGAGAAAATGTCAGTATTCACCCTATACTTATCCTCATATTCTATGCAATCCCTCCCCAATACCCACTTCATTGCTATAATTGCCAAGGATTGCTTGTTCTTTGTCATGCGTTTCAGACGCCTACTAGAAATTTCACCTAGAAAAGCTGCCTAAGACCTATTGCTAGTGAGCCTAATTGGAGTATTCATTGTGCCTATCTCTAATCCCAACTACCAAATGAAAATTCACCTCAATTGCCAAGTGCAATTTTGTTGTTGTCTTTGGGTCTATTTATAGAAATAACCGAGATACATGCATGCGATAAGCATGATGTTGATCGAGTATTAACTCGAAAATCCCATCAAGAGCCAACTCAAAAAACCCACCAAGAGAAAAATCAAGAATCCCACCCAATCAAGCATCTATTGTGTACAAATTGGTGCATGTGAGTTAAGAAGTAATTAATTAGCTAAAACTGGTGGCAGTCCCAAGTGATCGTCTGCATAGCCAAGTGCTAATGTGTCACATTGTGGGCATTTTTTAGTCTCCAAGGATGAACTCAATATTTTTGTGTACTCATTACGCTTTTCGCCTAATCATTTTTTTAGGTTATTAATTGCAAAGAATGCGAAAGGTTTTGTATTCCTTCAATCACTAGCTCAATTTCCCAAGAAATCACATCATAGGACATAATGACTAATCGTCATTATGAATTATTGTCTTTTCAAAAGGAAAAGAATTCATTTTGCATGAACAAGAGAGTTGATGGTACATGCCAAATTTATTGCAAAGAGACAACCATTGTCTACAAATTCAAGTCGAGAAAATGCTAAGTGTTGCCTGAGAACGAATAGCACTGTGAAGAGTTTCCTGAGTACGTTATTGAGTGTGAATAGCTTTGAGTGCAAAATTTGCTAAAGAACCTAAGTGAATTGCAGAAATTTTGAGCGTTGCAAAGGTCCACAAAATACTGAAATGGCCTAAAATCCTTAGATGAAAGCACAAGGAGAGGCGACCCAAAGCTTATTTGATGCCATGTGTGTAGCACCAGTGGCTAATATTTCTAGTGATGTCTCTTACGCTTCGCCTAGGATACCAGAGAAGCCAAAGTGGATCCACAAACGAGCCATGGACAAGAAAGCTCATAGGAACCAAACCTTGATAATTGAAGAATGGGATAACATTCATGATCCCATCCTTAAAACCAACCCTAAGAGTCATAGGGAAGTAGCCTACGAGAGAATGAAATAGGCCACTAGCCAACAATATTTGGCGTACAAGCTATGGTTTTGCGGTCTCCCATAGTATATGGTTCCTTTTGTGCATTACTTCCTGGAACTAGTTCACGAGTGAATTCAACATTTTAACCCAGATACTGGTGCCATTGAAGGCTAAAAACTAAGGGTTATGATCAGTGTGGATGCTATCAGGGATATGCTATACATCCCTACTAGAAGGGGCTCTAGAGCAGAAAAGATGGAGATGTTCACTCTAGAAAAAGGAAGAAGAGTTCTGGAGGACTAGATATCTCTCTTTGGACTTTTATAACTAGGAAACCAAAAGGCCTAAGGAAGATTTAGCAAAGCTGTTGTAGATTCTAGTTTCATACAACTCTTTTTAACTTGGACTTGTAGGTGGCCTTCTCTATGATGGATTTTGTTTGTGGCATGGACAACAATAGGTATGTGGAAGAGTTTCAAATGGGTCTAGTTTTCAATTGAGAAAACAATATTATTTATTCTGGTATGACTTCGTGGAAGTCAATGTCTAGGAAACATTGGACCAAATCAAGGAATAAAACACATAGCATAAGTTTAGGTTTTCTTCTCTCCTTGCTCACATGATTTTGCACCAGAACCCTGAATTTTTTAGAAACCGTATGGACTTGGCTATTTTTTATGAGAGTGGAGTAATAAGGCTAGTTTCTATGTGGAATCCCCCCCTTTCTACAACTTATGATTACTATGCATTTTTAGAGTGTTTCTTGACTTTGATTTTGCAAGATTTTAGTGTGGATGGCAAGCTTTATCAACTTTCCATTGAGCAAACAAGGTTGATGTAGAAATTTACTCCTCTTAATGACTGGTTCCTTAGGGAGGAATTTACTTTCATAAGGTTGCATGGCTTTATTGAGGATCCATTCCGACTCTCACCATGTGTTACAAGTGGAAAATTCTCCACTTGATAAGAGGTCGAGCATAGATGCAACTAGAGAAGGCTCACAAGAACCTTCGATGAGCCAAGGATCAGAGTCCTCTACAACTCAAGTATTTTTCTCTCCCTCACTCCTCACTTCACAATCTTTGGTTACTCCTGATATCTCTACATCTCCCATTACTTTGAGTGCCAACATTTCTTTTTTTATTTTTGCTGCCACAGTCACAAGAGGTTTCTCCCAATTCTCCCAAAGAATACAATTAGCCTTTACTCCCCCACGGTTTGTTCCACCTTTTGTCAGAGCCCAGTTCGAAATCACCATTGCTACCCCTTTTTCTACCACCACATTATCTCCGACTCAGCTTTCCCAATAGATGGAATCCATTGCATCTCCACTACTGCCACAACTCCCCATGAGTCCTTTTTCCACTTCCCAGACTGAGCCTTGGTATAACATTACATTGTTCTCCCCATTAACGATCTCTTTGCTAAAGAAGACATTAGCTGGGACCACAAATCTCTCATTCCCTTTTTCTCTTCCTCTCGGTGCGCCCTTCACTGGAAAGTTGATTATATCACTAGCATAATTTATTGGGCAAGGAAACAAAACAAAAGTAGCACAGGCTCTTAGGGTCTAGAAGAGAAAAGACAAAGATGTTGCAAATCTGGCCGAGCCATGCATGCAGACTCTTTTCAATGAAGTTCAGTAGTCATTGCATTTTGCAACCATGCATCTAAACACCATCAAACTACATGGGTAGATGCAAACTGAGGATTACATAATTCATGCCATGGGAATCGATTTGTATGCAATTCGGCCACAAGACAAAGTTGAGCTAATGGAGGAAACCTAGCAAGTGGTGACTGCCAACTTTCTCAAGCATAGTCCTCAACTAAAGAAGAAGGAAGAGGAGCTCAAGAATTTCAAGGAAAGGATGGAGGTTCTATTGAAGAAATAAAAGGTCAAGGATGCCAAAATTACACAAATATCTCAACAAGTGTAGGTGAAAAGTGCCAAACTCTGGGTAGAACTTGCAAAGTTCTAGTCCCTGGATCCCAACTTGGTTTTCAAATTGTAGTAGAAAAACCAAGAATTACAAGACTAGTTGGCTCAGGCAGAGGGAGAAATTCAACAAAAAATTGAAGAGCATGGGCATCAAAAAATTCAATTGGAGCAGGAAATGCAACAAAAATACAAGGAGTTCTAGGGATGACAAGCTCAAATTGAGAGGGAGATCCAAGAAGTGAAGCTTTTCCTAGAAAATGAATCCATAACTAGAGGCCAAGCTGAGGAACAATTGCTTTTTGAGTTAGGGACTCTATAGGAACAACTCTCCGCTGTGAATAAGAGAATTGAGGAGCTGGCGCAGGATGTTGAGTCAAAGGAGATGGAGATTACTATTTTGAAGAATCCTCCCCAACCCCTTGCTACTCAGTCAGATCTCCTTTTAGTAGCCCATCAACTATATATTTTCTACTAGGAAAAAATCAATACTTTCTATCTGATTCTTCAGTCAACGCTTCAATTTATGGCAGAAACGACAAGTTTGAGCAAAGAGGTTCATGGAACAATTGAATAGTTCCCATAGTTCATTGTAGAGAAGGTGCCCGAGTAGGAGAAGTTACTAGATAAGTTGTACACGGTGGCGAATGAAGACTTGGTGAGTACAAGGATTGAAGACTAGAGGTCAACTACCAAGAAGGAAAAATAATTCATCCGATGTCATGTGGCCATCCTCCATGCCAAAAATTGCTCAACAACACTGATTTGAACTATGAACAATGAACAATATGCAGATGAAATTCTCCCAATTGAATCAAATGGGCTCGCCCTCCCCATTTCTCTTTGATGATTTAGTTGTCATAACGAAGCACATTGCAACAAATATTGAGGAAAAGCAGCAAGATTTATCCACCTTTCAGAATTTCATTCAACCCCCTACTGCTAAGGACATTGAAGGTGTCACCCATCAAATAGTGCAACTACTCTTTCAGCTTGAGTCTGGGATTGGGATATCCATGGAGTTTCCCTTCAAAGAAGTAATTGATCTACATGAGGCGTAATAGAATATGTGTGTCATATTGATACCATTAGAGGTTGACTAGCTGCCTCTGTAGACTGCGCTCTCAAAGCTCTAACTCCATTTCCCATTGAATAAGGCTTTGGTATTCAAACCAAACATTTTGGGTTCCCATTTGTAGGAGAAATGCCCCTTGTAGTCACCAAAAGTTGTGGATTTAAAATCCCTAGAGCTCCCTTTAGGTTTATGGTATTGTTTTACTTGGTCTCAGCCCGTGCCTCATGTGTTTGTATATCTTCGAGCCCTTTTTGAAGATTTTTTCCCACTTTCTCTACGTGTCTGCCATGTGCTCCTTGGAAAGATTTCCTCCCTTGCTTCTTTGGAGATCCCTACCATGTCTCCACATGTCAGTAGCACGGGCCCTTCTAAGCCCACTCCCCTTTGCTTCTCTATTGAGCTTTGCCCATGTGCCATGTAGCATTATTTTGCGGGCATCATTTAGCAGACCCCACAGTCAACGCTCGAGATGAAGAATCATCTACATGTTTTCTCCATGAGAAATTTCATTGCAAGGAAGGGAAGAATGAATGGAAAGCCCCATCTTGTTGCCACATGTCCTAACCAACTCTGTGGGTGAGTGAGACATGTTTGCATGGGATAAATTTATCTTCTTCTTGGGACCACTGTCATCATTTGCAGAGGGACTATTGGAAATAGGATGCCATTTAATTGCAAATCCTAAAACATTAATTATTTCATGTATCTCCTAGATTCTTGGAATGTGTTCAACAACACTAAGATTAGGATGAGATTAATATTTGGATGAAATAAATCAAGAAATTGGCATTTGTATTTATTCCTAAATAATAGGAGCATGTGGGTGCACACATGGTAAGGTGAAACTCACCTTGTGTCCAGTTAACTATACGGAGTAACAGTTAACACTTCTAAATGCATGTAAAGATCCTAGGAGTTAGGATTTGATGTTTGCATGCTTGAAGTTCAGTTGAGTTCGTTAAGTTAAGTTTAGATCAGTTCAGTTTAGTTAAGTTTAGTTTAGTTCAGTTCAGAATTAGTTTAGTTTAGTTTAGTTCAGTTCGGTTCAAGTTCAGTTAAGTTATCTTCAGTTGCATGCAAGTGCATGTTGCATGCATGTTGGTTATTTTGAGTTTCATGTAGTTAGCTTCAGTTAACTTGTAATGCATGGCTAATAACATTGAGTTGTATGACAGATAACAGGGACTACTTCCAGTTAACAAGGGATGACCATTCTTTGGGAATGGTGTTGAGTAAATGTTTCAATTAACAAGAAATCACTTGGAGCCAACTTGGGCGCCCAAGGTGCTTTCTTGGAATTAACTCCAATGCATGATAAGATATTTCTAAAGGCTCTGTTAAGTGGGACCCTCTTTTGGGCGCCATCTTTGAGGAATAGCTTTGGAATTATCACCGAAGTGAAGGAGAAGTTGTAGCTTCAGTTTGGGACACCCAAATGCATGATGCACATGTTGTAAGCTTTAGTCTTCACTGAAGAACTCTACTTGAAGGAATATGGCGTACCTTTTCAAGGGCTTGTGCTTATGCATTGTAATTATCACCATTTGGAGATTACAAGGTTGCATATTGTCTATATATCTCATTCAAGTTGAATAGAGTTTTGAGATTGGTTATTGCAAGTGTGAAGAAGATTGGTAAAGACAGAAGAAGCATTCTCAAGCAAGAATTGGAGCTATTGTAATTCAGAGTTTGAATAATAGAATAATTCTTGGTGGAGTTTTTTCCCGAAAGGGTTTCTCCACGGTATATCTTGTGTGATCCTTCTATTATCCTGTCTAGTTCTTCTAAATAATTCTCTCTACATTCTACAACAGTAAAATGGATTAATCAAGATAATCATCCACAAAGAATTTATGTAACAAAGAAAAGACTTACTTAAATCAGCAATATTAAAGTTTTACAGAGCATTAAGCTAAGAAAACACCTCATTTTTCAACATTTGGTATCAGAGCTGAGGTTGGGTAGAGTATTGGGACACCTTTCTCTTAAAAGATTGGAGGTTTTTTAGCTTAGTGGGAGCTCTTATTATTTTTGTTATTTGCTGATTTTGGAATTAAGTTTTGTTACAATGAATTCAAGAAGGTTAGAGATTGAAAGGTTCAATGGTTCTAACTATGAAATGTGGAAATTAAAAATGGAAGATCTTCTTGAAGAAAAAGATCAGTGGTTAGTGGTTAATAATGAGACAAAGACACCTACAACTATTTCAGATGAAGATTGGGCTAAGTTAGATAAAAAGGCAAGAGGAACAATAAGGTTATGTCTTGCAAATGTTGTTCTTTTGAATGTTTCAATGGAAACTAGTGCATATAAATTATGGAAAAGAATAGGGGATATTTATCAAACTAAGAGTCTCACCAATAAGTTGTATCTAAAAAGGCAATTATATTCATTGAAAATGAAAGATGGTGATTCAGTTGCACAAAATTTGAATGCTTTCAATTTAATTCTCAGTCAGTTAGCATCTGTAGATGTAAAGCTAGAGGATGAGGATAAGTGCATTTTATTACTTTGTTCGTTACCAAATTCTTGGGAAAATCTAATTGTTGCAATTAGTGAAAATGGTGCAGATCCAAAGATGGACAACATTATTCCTACTCTCCTGTCAGAGGAGATGAGGAGGAAATCTAAGGAGGAAATCCAAGATGCCTTGTTTGTAAAACGCAGGTCTAAGAAAAAGGAGCCTAAGGGAAACAAGGAAGGGAAGGGTAAGTCAGAAGGATGAAGTAAGGTAAAGTGTTGGAACTGTGGGAAACCAGGACATGTGAAGAAGGATTGTAAGAATAAGAAAGAGAGTTCTAATTCTTCTATAGAGGAGTCCTCAGATAATAGTAATGATGCATTGGTTATTTCAGCTAATATTGTTTGTGATAACTCTTTGCTTCATGTTTCAGAGTAATCTTCGAAGAGAGGATGGTAGTCACGATGCCATGTGTGAATCGGTATCACGGTTCAGTGGGAGTTATTGGCAGTGACTTGGATGCATCATTGGTAAGGTTATCTCCATATGATTAGAGATATGGTTTCTTGGTTTAGAGTATGTTTGTTATGGATGTCATGGTTTACTCTTGATATGCATTTAGAGTTTGGCATATTACATGGTTCTCTTGAGAGTAAGATGTATAAGTATGTTATGATGCATGTGATCTCCTAAGAGGAGATGGTTAGATCATGGATGTCATGTTTATGATTCTTGATTCATGATTGGAGTTTTGACAATGATCTTGTGTAGTTCTCTTAAGTTTTGGGTACATTAATCATTTGCTTGATTACTTCATGAAAGTGTTGTGTTGCATTTGGATTTTGGCATGGATTGGTTGGTTACAGGTCCTCATGGATACTTGGAGAAATAGGTGAGGCTGGAATTCTCTTGTGGTAAGAGACTTTTGTTGGAATGGTTACTTGTGAGAAAAGTTTTTTAACAGAAAATACCGAGGATTCTACACCTTGGTTGAATGTGAATTCAACACACTCGGTGGTTTAGCATACCTCTAAAGAGGTGGTTTGGTTACAGAGGCTTGGGAAAGGTAATGGTTTGGTTGATAATGAGAAGGTATTAATTGAGAAAGTTAACACTTTAATTAATGTTATAGATTATCTTATGAAACCATACAGATAAGTTCTCTTGGTTTTAATCATTTTCTTGGAAGCTTCATGATTATGCAGGTTGCATTTGAAGTTAGCATGGTTTGATTAGTTGGTGCAAGAAGGCCATTGGCTTTGAGACTTGTACTTGTTTTATTATACCTTGTTTAGAATAATTGCAATGTATAATGTCAAGTGGGAGAATGTTGGAAATAGGATGCCATTTAATTGCAAATCCTAAAACATTAATTATTTCATGTATCTCCTAGATTCTTGGAATGTGTTCAACAACACTAAGATTAGGATGAGATTAATATTTGGATGAAATAAATCAAGAAATTGGCATTTGTATTTATTCCTAAATAATAGGAGCATGTGGGTGCACACATGGTAAGGTGAAATTCACCTTGTGTCCAGTTAACTATACGGAGTAACAGTTAACACTTCTAAATGGATGTAAAGATCCTAGGAGTTAGGATTTGATGTTTGCATGCTTGAAGTTCAGTTCAGTTCAGTTAAGTTAAGTTCAGATCAGTTCAGTTCAGTTTAGTTCAGTTTAGTTCAGAATCAGTTTAGTTTAGTTCAGTTCAGTTCAGTTCGGTTCAGTTCAGTTCAGTTATCTTCAGTTGCATGCAAGTGCATGTTGCATGCATGCTGGTTATTTTGAGTTGCATGTAGTTAGCTTCAGTTAACTTGTAATGCATGGCTAATAACATTGAGTTGTATGACAGATAACAGGGACTACTCCCAGTTAACAAGGGATGACCATTCTTTGGGAATGGTGTTGAGTAAATGTTTCAGTTAACAAGAAATCACTTGGAGCCAACTTGGGGGCCCAAGGTGCTTTCTTGGAATTAACTCCAATACATGATAAGATATTTCTAAAGGCTCTGTTAAGTGGGACCCTCTTTTGGGCGCCATCTTTGAGGAATAGCTTTGGAATTATCACCAAAGTGAAGGAGAAGTTGTAGCTTCAGTTTGGGACACCCAAATGCATGATGCACATGTTGTAAGCTTTAGTCTTCACTGAAGAACTCTACTTGAAGGAATATGGTGTACCTTTTCAATGGCTTGTGCTTATGCATTGTAATTATCACCATTTGGAGATTACAAGGTTGCATATTGTCTATATATCTCATTCAAGTTGAATAGAGTTTTGAGATTGGTTATTGCAGGTGTGAAGAAGATTGGTAAAGACAGAAGAAGCATTCTCAAGCAAGAATTGGAGCTATTGTAATTCAGAGTTTGAATAATAGAATAATTCTTGGTGGAGTTTTTTCCTAAAGGGTTTCTCCACGGTATATCTTGTGTGATCCTTCTATTATCCTGTCTAGTTCTTCTAAATAATTCTCTCTACATTCTACAACAGTAAAATGGATTAATCAAGATAATCATCCACAAAGAATTTATGTAACAAAGAAAAGACTTACTTAAATCAGCAATATTAAAGTTTTACAGAGCATTAAGCTAAGAAAACACCTCATTTTTCAACAGGAATGAATCTTGTTTGAAGGTGACTGCATTCTATGTTTTAGAATTTTTCTATTGCAACGTCCTTAGGAAATGATTGCAACAGATATTATTGCTCGTGCTAGGGAATATTTTCTATTGCTGGCTCTTAGGTGGTGGGATGATTTTCTATAGATACTACTTCAACTTTCCAAAAATGAATTAGGAGAATACACAAAAAAAATTTGGAAAGACACCAGTGCTTTGTATTGTTTTAGATTATTGTATTAGGACTCATAGACTGTGCCATTGTATTTCAAACTTTCTATTTCTTAGCTAGTTGATAAAACATTATACTGTGTTGTTATTGGACTAAGTAGTTTATTTGCAGAACTTCTATAATTTAAATATAAGTTTGTTGATTCAGACCATGTCTTGGACTCTTATTTTTAGTGAATGTGTATGGAAGTTATTTTATGTTATTTGATAAACTTCTTAGGCTTTTCATCTATGTTCTCTGTTATTTCTCGACATGTAGATTGTTGAATAGGCCCTTAAATCCCATCTAAAATGAAGATTTACCGTGCCCACACCTACATCTTGGTGCATCTCCTTAGGTTAGATCTTTATTTTTAATATTTGATTCCTTTTCCCATTCTAAACCCCCTAAATATAGGAGTTGACTTCTTTAAAAAACCCAGAGGTTACTCAGTTTAGTGCAATTGGTCCCCCCATTAACTAAGTTTCCCATAAGGCTATTGCTTGGTATTTTTAGGCATCAACAAGAAAAAAGTCCCCACCAACCCCAGCTTGAATCTTCTTGAGGGAAAATAACCAAGAATTCAAGTTGTTGGTGGCTTGTGTTCCAATACGTGATTATAAAGATTGATCTAATTTATTCATAATTGATTAGGTCGCTCTTTTCCACATTATATTTTGGTGAACCCGACGTATCTTACACTTGTACAATTATCTTGGTCTTGGCTATATTTAATTAGTTGTTTAATTCATTAGACACTTCTATTGCAAACCTTATTTGATCTTATATTTTTAGAAAATAAAACAGTTAAAAATCTTTCTTATTAATTGTATAATCTCTAAATGGTGATGTTATTTACTTTTCTTCTATCACTTTTCAGCTTTGTTAAGAAGTTCCACGAGATTCTCTTACAAGCATGTGGAAATGATTTATTTTTTCCTATATCTCTCTTTTTCATCGATCCCTCTCCCAATATCTCTCCTACCTTTGATGATATCTTGACACAAGAGGATGCAACCATTGGTACTTTTCTTAACATAACTTTGCTTGATCTTCATTTCAATGCACTTCCTTTTGGAAAGGTGGCATTGATACATGAAGAGTACAAAATCACGTTGGATCCCCCAAGAATATATATTTATCAAAAAGTATTCAGCACAATTTATATTTATGGCTCCCAAAAGGATCCCGTGAAACCAAAAAATTATGGTATATCTTCATTCCAATGTTCCACAACCATAGTATAACCCTATGATCACTATTTGAGGTATTCTAGCTAACCTTGACCTTTTGGTTACATTCTTAACTCTGTAAAATAAATTATTTAAAACAAAAAACTTATTCAAAATGTGTCAAAACAATCTCATTATCACGTGGTTGCTCACACATACAACACTTGCAACAAGCAAAGTAAACAAGAACCAATAATTATCACTTGTCTTCCCCCTAAGTAAACAAAGAGAATATGATATTGTTGATAATTTTTGTGCTACTCTGGCTAAGATCTCACTCTAGGAATTAATACGAACATCACCTATGTACCACGAGATGCTCCAAGAGGCTTTATAAAAGGTAACAATCGCACATTTTGTTAGATTGGATGATGTAGAAAACCTCTTAGATTATATGCATGAGACAAATTTAGATATTGTCCTTTCAACAACGAGAGTTACTTTCTCTTAAAGTCCAATAGAAACATGATCCTCTCATGATTTTATTCATCATTAATAGAAATGGAATAAAACATACTCTAATTGATAACATATTAGGTAGTAATGTTTGTAGTATAGACATGTTACGTAAATTTGGTGTAGATACATCTCCCATCAAACCTGATACTCTTTCTATTTGTGGCTTCGATAATGTTGGTAGATAGTCACTAGGTACAATCACACTACTTATGGAGGTAGGACCTGTGAATATTCCTACACTTATCCATGTCATGCTTGATACTCTTTCAGATAATATTCTTCTCAATAGACTATGGATTCATGTCATGGGGGTAGTCTTGTCTACTCTTCACTGTACGATTTAGTTTTTCCACAATAACACACTCTATATGGTTGAGGCTGATCCAAATCTAGAAATTTTCTTACAAGAAGAATTTGAATATAAACTTTTTATGTCAAAATATCTTAGTAATTTGATTCCTTATTCAAAAAAAGTTGACCCACTATTCTCTATTGCTAACAACAGTGATTATCAAAATAGTGTTTCACCTATGAATGCATATTTAGGTGATGATTGGGGTTCACTATATTTTACACCCTCCTTTATTAGAGAATACAAAATTTCATAATATAAGCCTAAGATCCCAAATATGGATTTTGATTGATTTGGTCAATCTACTTCTAAATAACTTGAATCTACTAGTCCAACGTCTTCTACTTCAACAAATTGTCAAACACCATTATTGCTTCCTACTCATGATGATGGGCATTCTTCTTCAACATTTGATTGCACTTCTCACATAGACAAGATGAAAAATGCAACTGTAGTGTAGGAAAATGCATAACTTTTCATTTTCAAACTTATTTGGGCCCACCTTTCTTTTTTTATCCTTATTTATGTATTAATTGGTCCTATTTTGCACTTACAAGCCTAATAAATTGCATCTTTTTATGGCTAATCCTAATAAACATCAAAAGATAAATGATAATTTACTAATTTTGGTTGTGTCCTTGATTTTTGGATTGGGACTAAAACACCACCTACGATGTCTTTTTCCTCCAAAGCTCTTGGTACCCTGATTTTAAAGGCACCTTAATTGGGCCCTTTTTTGGAGTCTGTACCCCGAGTTTCAAGCCTTGGGACTAAGACACCACCTAGGGCATCTTAGTCCCCCTCATGTTATTTTTGGGATCTAATTTCAAATCTTGGTGGTATTTAGCTTCCTTTAATTAATGAATTCATATGTTGGCTTGGTGTGGTGTAATTTCAAGATATTAAGCATGGATAAGTATAAATGCAAGGTTCTTTCACTCATTTCTTTCCAAGCAAGTTTATGAGATCAAGAGAATTCAAGAGAAATTCATCAAGTATTTGGAGCCATCATCAAGATTCAAGCATCATGTCAAAGATATTATTACATCATGTGTGTTTTTGAGCTAACATTTGTGATGTAGGGTTTTGATTCAAGCAAGTAATTCAAGTCAAGATCTACATTCAAGCTAGCCACTTCACACAAGTTTGTAGATTTCATAATAATGGTTTGGTGAGTTTCAACATAGAACTCTATTCATTCTTCATTTCCCTTTATTATTTCATTTCATTCCAAAGTTTAATTACCAACAAGGGGTTTGACCAAGGCAAAACCCCATTTATTAACAATCAACAAGATTTTATTCTCTTGGGTGTTTGTGTTTGCAAATTTAGGTTGAAGATCATTTGGAGTGCAAAGTTGAATTGAAAAGTTGTCATCTTTACAAAAAGCCACCTACAGGCCAAATTTGGAAGTTTCAGAACCTAAGATCTGAGAAGGAGTTGCAAATCTTGGACCTTAGGATCACATTATGAGATTGCAGAAATTCATATTGGGACTAAGAAGATAGTAAGGGTGTCTTAGTCCTCCTGGAGGTATTTTTTAGAGATTCCTTCAGATTCAGTTTTGACATATGAAGATTTTGTGTTTTCCTTGAAAAATAGCAGCAGGACTAAGAAGATAGTAAGGGTATCTTAGTCCTCCTTAGCATATTTTGATAGAATTTTTGTATTTCTAGAATCCTTATCACATTTACAAAATTTCTAGGTACACACATCCTAACTTTTTGTTACTTAATTATGTCATTTTCACTCATTATTTGGCTTGCATTACTAGGTTTTTGTGAGTTGAATGTTAAGTTGTCTTTTTCCAAGTTTTTTCTTGGTGGTGAACCCCTCAAAGCCTAAGGAATCTTCCTAGGTCTCCCTTGTTGAGAATTGAATCACCTTTGTGTTGATAGTCAATTCACTTTGGGATCCTAGGTTTCCTTGAATGAACCATCCCCCTATTGGGAAAAATACAGGATTAGGGTTTCCTTTCTTGTATTGTGAGTCCCTTTTCCCCATTTATTTTCCCCAATGGTTCAACAACCTCTCCTCCTCTATTTGATTTGGAGACACATTATGGGATTAGTTTCAAAATTCTTTCTAAACATGGATACAATGGAAATGGTTTATAGTGTATGGAACAAGGATTTAAGATTCTTGTAAAAAAAACATTACACTTTTCTAAATAAGGTTTGTGTTTTTGACCTTCTCTATCTGCATCCCCTCTGCCATTGATGGGTTATTCCTTTTAAGAAATCAAAATTCTCTCCATAATAGAATGGGTTACTTCCTACTCCACCTACTTCTCTTCTATCTCAACAAGAATGTATTTTGTTGAATCTAGTCAAGGCTTGCTTGATCACTCTTCCTCCTCCAACATGCAAAAAATTTCCACAAAATAGTCAATCAACACTTCCTTTCTATGCATGTCGTCAAACACTTGGCCATTCCACTAGTGAATGTTGAGCCTTGCGTGACAAAAATCAACACCTTTGTGACACATGTTCTCACACTTATTCTTTCTTCAAGTAACAAGAAATGATGAGAATCACCCATTTCCAATTCATTTTGCTTAGTAAACATTCTTTTATCTACATCATTATGATTGAATTTCCATTTTTATGGCATTGAGCCACCTTTGTCATCATATTGCAACAAAATCCAAAAATTTTTGATATCAACACACTATTATTATTTTGGTTGTCCTCACCTATATTTTGGGGGGTAGTACCAACTTATTCTTGGGGTGTAAATAATTCTTATAGATCCCCTCTTTTCTATTTCTCCCCTTTTTCATTTTCCTTAACATCTTTTCATACTTTGCATGCTAGTATTTTAAGGGGGGCATATTAACTATCCATCTGGACATCCACACATGCACCCTTCTTCATTAAAGCCTCCTAAGCTTTGGCTTATTGATGTGCTCCCCTAAGGTGATGTTTTTCATAACATCCCCTAAGTCATGGTTATAAACTTGAACCATGCAACTGTTGCCCAAATTTCACCTACAGGCTAGTTTAGTTGGGCAAATTATGTTTCAGAAGTTCTAAAGGGCCAGGTGGATTATTTGCATTAGGGGTTAAAACATGCATCTAGGGCTAGGTCATGAGGAACATAGTTGGAAGGTCTGCCTAGATCAAGCTCGGCATGAAAACCCTCTAAGGAGAGAGTCGTCAAGACCTTTAGAATGTCTCGCTGACCAAAAAGGGGCTCTCGCTGAAAGAAGGCATCATCACCAAGAGATCCGTCTTCGGTCTAAGGTCTTACCGATCGGGTCAAGTCTCGTCGAATAAGGCAGTCTCAGCCAAATGATGCAAGTATCAGAAAAAGGTCTTGCCGAGTTGGGAATGTCTCCCCAACTGAAGAAAAGTGAACTCATCACCGAAAGGATAGGGAGCCTGATGAAACATCTCACCAATTGGTGGGGATCTCAGCTAATTAAGGAGAGCTCGGGCATAATGGAGGAGTTCGGCATGAGTCCCGGTGACAAATAGGTAGTCTAGCTAAAAGATGCAAGTTCGGGGAGACCGTAGTGTGCTTGGCAAAGGGTCTAGCCGACAGGCCAAAGTTTTGGCGACAAGATAAGAGCTTGGTGAATGGTCATGTTTTTGAGGAGATGTCTCCCCGATCGAGGGTGGTCTTGCCGAAACAAAAGGGGGCTCGATGTAGTGTTTTCCCTTCACTGTGAAGTCTTCCTGACCAATGGGAGTCACGCCAAAAGGAATGTTGCGCTCAGGGAAAGGAATTGAATTTCGCTAAAAGGTCTCACTGACTAAGGAATGTCTCCCCAACTTATAAAAAGTCTTCCCCAGCAATGAGATAAGTTCACCAAGAGTTATTGCTTTTGGCAAAGGGTCTTTCTGATAATGGTTCTCTTGGTGACCACAAAAGTAGATATCGGTATGACTATGGGGCCTCGCTATGAAGTCTTCCCAACTTGATAATGTCTTAGCGAAAGGAATGCAAAGCTCGGTGGAGTGGCGTATGTTTAGGGTGACATCAATCAACTCTTGTCGAAGATGAAGGGTCTCAGGGTAACGTTTTGCCTTCGGTAAAATGTCTCACCGACACTCGGGTGTCTTGCCTACTGAAGAGGACCTTAGGGAGATGTCGAAATGAACTCAGAAAAGGAAGCAGAGACCAAAGAGGGTCTCACCGACCAAGCAAGCTCTCGCCGAAGTGGAAATAGGGTTCGGCGGGAAGGAGGTGCCTTCGCCAGGATGTCCCAACAACTGATCGAAGTCTCCCCGAAATGAAGGTTTTCACCAAAGAATGCGGGATTTTGACATGATGTCTCAGCGAAGGAGTTATGTCTTGTCGAAATGGATGTGCTCCCAAAATAAAAGTGGTATCAGTGTGACTCAATGGTGCTCGTTGTGACTTCAGACCGATGTCGATTGTCTTGCCGATGTTTTTGGCAATATCAATGTGACTTCTAAATCTCGCTCAGACGTCTCATTGATGGTCACATGTTGTTCTGATAGCTTCAAGGGGTATAATTGCATCGGTGAGACACTTCTAGTGTCTCACTGAGATGCAATTCTACAAGAGGATTTTTTGACTGATCGAAGAATCTGCGTGGAGTATACTCGGCCAATCAGAGAGATCTGAAAGTGAATCACTGGTAGCTTGACCGGTGCCAAGAAGATCAACAGGGTGAAGGTGACGTGGATCGAATTTGAGCTTTGAAGCATTGAGGGAAGCTCAGTTGAGGAGGTTCAAGGTGGACACGATACCAGGAAGTAAATGTGGTGGTTGTAGAAAGATTTGAAGAAGGATTCTCTGGGGAATGACTCTTCACCGACATGGACACGCAAGGTGCAACATTAAATTCAATCAAAAGATCTAAGGAAAGATCTATCCCGAGGACTGATATTTTGTAAACCCTAAGGGGGCCGACACATTTTGATATATAAGGCATTTGTGCCTTTTTTGTAAGAAGTTTGGATTATACACTTTGAAGAGTTAGTGATTTTTATCAATCCTTTCTCAACTAATGTATGTTTTGTAACTCAACTGGATTTTGGAATATAAAGAATAGAGTTACCTTGGCCTCTGTTGATGCTTCAATTTTATGTCACCATTCTTGCAAAGTGTTTTGCATTTCAGGTTAATGATCAAGTTATCTTGTGGATTCTTTCATTCCTTTATGACTTTATCTAGTGTTTTATGCCTTCCTTTGTAAAAAGCACCATTATATGAATCACAAAGTTGTGTTTACATAATCACACATAGATTCT
Source organism: Sequoia sempervirens (assembly GCA_007258455.2). Lineage (NCBI taxonomy): Eukaryota > Viridiplantae > Streptophyta > Pinopsida > Cupressales > Cupressaceae > Sequoia > Sequoia sempervirens. Next base: position 59,097,956 of record VDFB02058242.1, read on the forward strand.
ATTCTATGAAAGTATTTTCCTGTATTGAGAAAGTGTGTGTATCAAACCTCTTTGTGACATATTAATGCGTAGCACACAAAATTTGATATGTATCTTTCTGATCATTGACAAATTTCAAGTGCATTATAAGTATTCCATTGACCTCATCAAACCCAGTGTATCACCATAGTTTAGTTTCATTCATGTACTCCTTCTCCCTTTTCCCTCATAAGATCATTAGTTCAGGTGATACCCAAAGGAATCTGGCCTTCTCAAAAGGTTCATTTCAAATTCAGGTGACCCACAGCCTTGAAATGATCCCATGTGTCTCTAGAAAGCTCAGTTTACATCACTATGCATAGGGTGCATTTTCTAGGTGACAACAACAACATTGTTTATTTGTATGCTCCTTGAGGCATTAACAACACATGATCACCTAGCATAAAATAAATTTCTTGCCTATGAATCTATGTACTCTATAAGCCACCTAGTACAACATAAATTTCTAGCATGTGTGCTTCATAAGAGGTTACTTTTCACACTCATGGTCACCTAGCATAACACAACTGCTAGCATGTGATACATGAGCATATTTTTATCTACATGACACCTTGTGATAGATCAAGCTAGTGCTAGACTTATGTATTCTTTTTCTTTTGTATTGATGGCTCTCTTGTCTATTTGTATATATTCTCATTTTAAATAAATTAATCGAATCATTACATTATTTGTTCTCCTTTTAATAATTACTCTATTTTTAGTTTTCTCTTTGTTATATTTTAGGGATGATGCATGGTGGTGAGACAATGTTTTATACCAATGTCTCTTTCACCTTGATGACTCAATTTTTTTTATTGTTTTCTTTAGATAGTGTTAGTGATGTGCTAGACCATATATGACCTTTAATATTGACTTTGATGTTTTGTGCTTCATGTATGCTTTATCTCATCTCATGTTTATTGAATTCTTAAATGTATATATGTTTATGATTTATGCCATGTATTTTCTAACTCATAGAATCCTAAGCTTGGGGTTTGATGCATCTCTCAACTTAGCAACATTCTATTCCTTCAATATTTTGGTAAAGAGATTTATCTTTTCCGTACTTTAGTGTGAATATGAACATATGTTCATACCCCCACTAAAGTGGAGCTAAATGTAGTGTCATAAATTATTTCTACTTATAATTTCACTCTAGGTTTGATGCCCCATTTCACATGTATGGCTTTTTTATTGTGATGTGACCAATTCATGACTTGATTAAGAAACTATGTTAAATCCCTCAACAATTGGCATTTCAGGAGAAAAAATTTAGGACACTGAAGTAGCGTGCTAGTGTCTTGTATGTGAGTTTAAAAAATGTTTTAAAAATCCAAATGTCAGCATTTGGTGTCTTGAACATTGTGCCTTGTTGACCTAGCTCAAAATGGTCTTCAGTGAAGCATATATTTAAACAACCCTCTTTCCCTCATTTTGGGGATAAGGGATTCTATCTATCAATGAGCTCTTTATTCTTCTCTACATGATCTCTAAAGCTCTCTATTTGTGAAGATTATTTTGTTATGTGTACTAACCCTTACAACTATTTGAGGAAGATTGTTCCTTCTTCATCAAGTCCTTTTAGTGGCCCTTGTGATATCACATCACTTCAACAATGGTTTCATACACATGGTAATTTTATTTCATGCTATTTAATTTATAATAGTCTTTAGCATCTATTTTTCCTATGTTCATCACAAACAAACACTCTCTATTATCATTATCATTTTTTTTGTGGAGGTGGGAACACCAACATGGGGTGTAGATCCAAAATTAGGCATTTTTGATAGTGAGGAATTAGAGGACATAGTGGTTTGTGATAGATATTTTCAAACAAGGATCCATAACATAAAAAACCCTAAAGACACTAGCACCTCGCACTATCGTCCTACCACTTTTACCCCTACTTTCGGTGATAGGGTCCTCTCTCCATCGCCATCCTAGACCCACTTTCAGTTTTTGCACATCTACTCCAAAACTCTTGTATAATTTCTCATACACTAGACTGATGCTCTAGTGTTCTCAAAAACTTTCTCTAGTTTTTTGGTACTAGGTTCCTCTCTTTATTACCTTTTCAAGTTTTCTCTATATTTTTGTAAATTTATTTTGCAACACCTATATGTTGTTCATTTTGTTAATTTAATCACCTGTTAACCTAAACCTAGTCATTCTTCTATCATTCTTCATAATTAAAACAAAGAAACAGAGTCCCCACCAACCCCATCTTGGCTCTTCTTGAGGGATAACAGTCAAGCATTCAAGCTATTGGTGGCTTGTGTTTCAATATGTGATTAGAAATATTGATCTAATTAGTTCATAATTGATTAGGTTGCTCTTTTTTGCATCACAAGATCTATGTTCCAAATGGACCATTCAAGCTATGGAAGGAAATGAGGCTTGAAATTTTTTAGTTTAGTATTGCATTTCTTTTGGTTTTCCCTCTTGGTGGCTAGCCTAGAAAGGGCTCATATTTCATACTCTTCTCATAATGAAATATTTTGTCCAAATTCATAGGAAGTTTTTGATTAAAGTATTTGAAAGATTGGGAATCTATGAAGAATTGTCTTGTTTGAAATGGTATTGACTTTCAAAATAGGTTTACTATCAATCATTTTTTTTTGGTAGTCTCCTATCTTTCAATGCCAAGATCATCATCTTGTTAAGACCTCATGGGTTTTTACTTTGATTTGTTTTTAAAAGGGGATCAAAATATCGCTTGATTTATTCTCCAAGGTTATCAAGGATTTCTTACTTGGCTTTTAGTCAAGGAAAGTTTCATCTTTCCAATCAAGATCATGAAAAAATTAAAACTATTATTGATACCATTCATGCTGATATGGCTCATAAGATTGGAATTTGATCTTGCAAACCATAGTGAAAAGATTAGAGATCATACCCTAATACACCATTTAAGAATTACAAGACTTTCAAAGGCTACTCTTTTATTTCACCTCATCCTCCTATTGTGCCTATATTGAACCAAATATGGCTCTTGCAATTAGTAGTGTGGTAGCATAAATTTTTCACTAATTGGGGTGTCATTATTGAGTCAAATATCACCTTTTTTGTCTAGTGTATTATTTTCCAAGGCCTTCCCATTAGGTTTAGGTTAACCCATTTGTGAATTTCAGATTCTTGATGTCATTTTTGTGGACATCAAGAATTTCTTAGCATCTTTTCCAGTTTTTTTCCAAAGCTCAAGCTGCTTGGACCTAGATTCATGACTTTTTCAAGCCTTTTTAGTTCGAGCCTTGTTCTTGGTATATAGCGTTGTTAGGGGATTGGCCTAGAATCCCTTCTAGAGACAATCAAAATTTCCATTCTTTAGGGAAAAGATTCCCTTCAGCATTCAAAAAGATATAAATTTATTATATTTTTGGATTCTCTATTTATCATAATTTATCACTTTATTCTAAAGAAATTATATTTTTTAAGGTTTTCATGCTGATTCAAGTACAAGAAAAAAATTGCACTTTAATTCCCTTTTCTCTAGGTGATACCAAGTTATTGTGGTAATGCCCCATGCATTGTTTCTAGGGATCCTCCAATTCCCACCTCTAGTAGAGTTTAGTCTCCACCTCGTGGGCATCATCAAAGTTGTAGCCAATCTGCTTATGGAAATTATTATGCTAATTCTTAGGCCTTTTTGCCTCATGTGAGGAGAGATCATGTTCAACAAGGATTGCCACAACCCACTCATTGTTTCTCTTCTTATCCCCCAACTTTTGATGGTGACACTATTGGCTGGCCAAATTTTGACAAATTCTATCAACCAAGTCCTTCCATTTCTCTTTTTCAAATTGCTGAAGATAAACAAGATGATAATGAAAAAGATGTTAATGATAGATAAGACTCCACCATGGATACTTTAAACCCCATTGGTGAATAGGGCGACCCAAATGACCAAAAAACATATCCTCCCCATTCTTCTACAACTCTAGTTGCTTAGTGACCTTTTACTTTTGTGTTGATGTTTTATGTTTTAAGCTATAAGCTTGTTTGGAATTTTAGGGTGTGAACATTTTTGCACTCCTTTTTATATAAATATGTGAAACTATTTTATAAAAAGTAATTTAAACACTTATTCATCAAAAAAATGAAAAATGATAGTTGCTGCAATGAACACAATTATCATAAATCACATAGGTTTTAAATAGCAAAAATGGACGTTACTTAGAAATGGGAACATGCACACCAACTATGATCTCTTGTCTAAAAATACCCAAATGGGAATAATCTATTAAAAAATTATCATGATAAAGGGAGACATTATCTTGCTCACAACAAGAGTAATTACTCTCAAAGACCTTTTGTGCCCATATTCTCTTGAATGCATCTTTCTAGCTGGAACCAAGCATTTATTTTACCATATTGTAAAAGATTCTCAAATTCATCCATACACTTATACTTCTGTTTACACAAACAATCTACCCTAGCAATATATTAGAGTTTCAAAGTAAGGTCAAGCAACATATATAGATGAATGATGAAAAGGAGAGTCAGATGCATACATATCAAAAGAAAAGGAAATTAGAAAGAAATCAAGCACAAGCACTAGATCAACCATCTAAGGCCTACAAGATAGGGATTGTTCTCGATATAGGTTCAGTGGAAGTTAGTATTGTTTGAACATGGGCATCTTGCCTCTTATGGATGCTCAATCTTTTCATTGTAAACATTGATGACCAATACCATGTGGGTGTGTTGCACATCAACTTCTTGCATAAAAGAGACCCAATAAAACCTCTACCTTTGATCCTACAATTTTCCATGGCATCAATTGCCCTTACTTCCATATCCACTCTACCATCCTTCTCCTCCTCTTATTCTTCCCTCATTGATAATTTCCAATCTGAAACATAAAATTCATATCATAGAATCCCCTCAAACTATGAAGCATTTTTTCCTATGAAACAAATATACGCAAGTATCTATCAAGTGCCAGTACTTAAGTGAAACTAGATCACTTTGTTAGTCTTTTATTTGCAATTCAACTGTCTATTTACATACAATTGATGAAGTTATATGCAATTTTTTTTTTTTTTCCTACTATGTCGCTCACTCATTAGTTACATATCAATTATTTTTCATTGTCTACCACCTCTACCATGCTTAGCTTGATTAATTTGGCCTTTACTTGACATATAGTGCATGCTTATATATTTATTTATGTTATCCTATCAGTAAATTTAAATATCATTTTATTTAAAAAATATTTTAAAAGTTTGACACCTCTTAATGTAAGGAACGACATACAACTCAGCTAAAACGTTCTCTTATTTTCTCTTCTTATATTTATATTTATAATTTTACATTTTCTAATATATATTTTTATATTCTTTGTAACTGTTATTTATTTATTACTTTTATTTCTATATTATAAATTATTACATTTTATTTAGGTTTTGTATACAATCAATAAATGAATGATATTTATAAAACTAAGAACTACCAAACCTTTTGAATCACAAATTATGTTCATCTTAGAGAATGATCTATCCACCAAATAAACCCAGTCCTAAACACATATAGATGGATGAAAGATAAATGCTCCTCTCCCCTCCCAACCTCCAAAAATACAAATATAGAGATGCAAACCCATAAATCAAACAAGAAATAATGATTGCTATCTCGGGTAAATGTTTTTCTGTTGGATTTACACTGGAAATGTCTGTTATGTTAAATTATCAGTTTCTAAGGAAAAGACAACATAACAAACTATATTTACTCAAACCTTCTGAAACTAGTTCCCTAATACTGAGTGTGCGTATCTCCACTCCCAGTTTCCAGTTATAAAAATACTTGAAATTTAGAAGATTATCCATCAATAACCAGGACTGTAGCACAAATTTATTTCATTTATAAATTCTGACAAGAAATGGAAGATGAGATTGAAAAAATAAATTGTACCTGAACGTTGAGAAAAAATAATCTGACCCATTAGATTCTCCAACTAAATATTAAAACCTCTTTATGAAATTCTCGCATTCCTATAATTTATTGTAAAAAGTGTTCTAAGATACAAATTGCCAGAAGTAACAACCTCATCAACTTGTCAGTTTTTAACACAGGCCTGCTCAATTTGAAAAGTTCTAAAGCAAGATCTGCTGTTTTTAGCACAACCCTTCTACCAACTATCAGTTCTGCAATATAAAACATGGAACTTGCTGTTTCCAAAGTACCCACTTCTGCTAACCATTAGTTTGGCAGTTTCAGACAGGGATCTGCTGCTGTTTCTAAAACACCACCTGCTCCTACCAACCATTAATTTGGCAGTTTCGATTTCGAACCCTGGACCTGCTGCTATTTCCAGCACACCGACTTCTTTCAACAATCATATGGAAACTTTAATCATGGGGCCTGCTGTTTCCAACTGATATTGTTCAGGTACCTGCACAACCCTTTCTTCCTACCATCAGTTGTCAGTTTCCAACATGGGACCTCCTGGGTCCTGCTGTTTCCATCACATTTGGATTCTATCATCAAATTCTCAGTCTAAAACATTGGAAACAGACTGATGCCATCTGGGGCACAGTGACTTCTTACCAATCAGTTCCACAGTTCATAAATGGGACCTCCTGTTCCAGCACACCTGTATCTACCAGCCATCAGTGAAGAAATGGGACCCACTGCTTCCAGCACATTTAGTTTCTCCAACCATCAATTCTGCTGTTCCAAACATGGGACCTTCCAGGGGAGTTTGAAAGAGAGGACTTGGTTATTCCAGCACACCCTTAACATGGACCCAGGACCAGCTGATACCCTCCTACCATCTATCAGTTTGGCAGTTCCCAACATATCACACCAACTTCTATTGCAGACACCAATTAAAGTGTTCACAAATATAATATTATGTACAGTACTGTAGTGACCAAAAAGCTTTATCCTCAACAACAAACCAGCATCCATTGAATTCATGTAATTGAAGTTGTTTCCCTTTTTCAGGACTGTTTGTTGAGCTGATCATAAATTTGTTTTCTCTGGGTTGTGGGCCAAAGTTTGAAACCATAGACGTCTACTACCAACTACTATTCAATCAGAGGCAATTTTAAAGCACATTAATGTAGCGACTTGTGACAACCAACTAAATCAAAATAGTTTGTAAGATTCAACAGTGCGAATTATATATATATATATATATATATATATATATATATATATATATATATATATATATATATATATATATATATATATATAATATATGTTTTTTTATAATCATAGTGTTTAATTGTAATGGTGAAGATTTTATATTTATGTATTTTTTATTATTTTGTGTATGTTTTGATTAGAATGGTTTGTGAAAATTCAATGCTAGCAATTCATCACAAGAAAATTCACTGCCATGACAAATTCACCTATATCGATTAGAATATCTCTTTTAGATAATAATAAGTTTAAGTAGTATATTTTTGCATGAATTTATCTTATTATATATATCTTATTTCAATCTTATTACTTTTTTATTTTCAAATCAATTTTGATCTTTAGATCTTTTTATCTCCCATCTTGTGTTCAATTTGGGAGTATTGATTTGATTCAAGTTAAAAAATTTGAATCCTGAACTTTTCAAATCGAAAGTCAAATTAAATCTTGCTAATATTCTCTCACTAGACACTATGAGTTGACCTAGCACACATATGTGTTGATTTGTGTGCTATATTTTTGTATTTAATGGCATTCACTCATTCATTTGAAATCATCCTAGGAAGGTTAACGAATCACATAAATGATTAGAGAGCATTATCATAGTAGTATTTATCAAATCATGCATAAATCAATCTTTGACCATTACTCCAAAACCATTGAGTTGATCATCTTAGGGGCATGACTAAGGAGGTCATGACCCTCACAATTTAGTAGATTCTCCAAAGGTGTTGTTAAAACTGTCACTTCTTATTGAGATTCATACATTAAAAGATCAAGGTGAACAAATTTCAATAGTCAAATTTATGTGTTAATCAATTTACAAATTCTAAAACATGTATATGATCAAGCCTTAATATTCCAACACCTTGGAAAATCAATTTTAAGCGTCTTCCACAACATATTTTCACCATAAGATTTCAAGCTAAGTATCCCATTCAATTTATTTAATTTCTTCAAAATTAATTTTACAGTTATTATTTAAAAATCATTAGGTTAATTGTTGTAATGGAAACATTTAATTTTTTCTTTACACTTGTAAAATAAGTGATGAATCAATAAATAAAAAATACAAACTATAAAATGAGATAATATTAAGACCTTAGATAATTCTTAAAAAACCTTGGACAATTTCAACCTTATTAGTACCCCCAAATGCAGTGTATTATGGTATATTTAGATCCATTCAAATTAGAAAATACAATTAGATGAATTAAATTTAATCTTATAAAGTTTAATATGACTTCTATAGACATGACCAACAATAAGACATTTCTTATCAATATATGTTTCTTGGAGTTGTGGACACATTTAATGTATATCAATATTTGACAATTTTATTGAAACTTACAATTTTTACTTCTCTACATTATAGTTCACGTCTTCTACATATGTTGACCATCCTAATTTTTCTACATCATCTTTCACCTTTTGTAACACTATTGTACATAATCCAAGGATAATATTTTATATTTCTTAGATACACATGAATATGAATAGTCATCTATAAGACAAATTGAACAATCATTTCATATTGATAAATAGGTTTATTCTATCTCATTTTGATTAATGGATGAATGGATATGAGTTTCACTAAGCAATTTTGTTGTCTCATTCATTTTATTTATCAATATTTTTATCTAGCATTTCATTCTTGGGCCTACTTTGATACTAGAGCAAGGTTGAAGGAGATGGATGAAGAAGAAGTGGATGTTTATATTGTAAAAAATTAGCACATTCATTACTTAATAGGAGAAAAACATATTTTTAGTAAGGTGCATATTTATTCAAAAAAATTGGATTATTTGTAATCATCTATTTTGAGAGATGCTATTAGAGTCTCATTTGTGTCATTCAACCCCACCATAACATCACTAAATGTCATTTGATATTGGTAGTCTAGAGAACAACTACCTCGCCCACCTTTGTTTCTGCCTTAAACTTCCTAATGTCCTAAATAATTTGGTGCACATATTCCTTATTTAAAACCTCAATAATATTATTTCTCCTTTCATTTTGGTTTGCATCTATAAAATTAGGATCAAAGATCTGCTATCTAAAGAGGCACCATGTCTAACATTTAAGGTCACAACTACTTTTGGAGGTCAATAGTGACTACCTTGGCTTAGGCCATATCATTTTCCAAATGTGTTCTTGCTAACAATACTCATGCACTTCCTAGAACAATCTATGTGCCCTAACCAACAAAACCCATGTCTATTTCCTTGAATTTTGTAGTCCTAACTTGAAATACTCATGTACGTTGCTGCTAAATTATGAAAATCTTGTCCATTTTTCTACATACTACATCCATTCTCCTATAACCTTTTTTTGCACATGCCCTAACATAAAATCATGGCAAATAGTTTCTTACAAATCTCACAAATTTCTTTACAAATCAAGTGAATTTCCCTAAATTATGGTTCATGCATGAAGGAAAATAGAGTATCAACTTCTTGGAATTGATTTATATAGTACTAAATGTCATTTTATATTGTGTGGACTCCCATAGCTACTCTTGTTTTGTGTCTTGTGTTTAATGTATAACCTGGTTTCTAGGTTATTTTCATCATTTGCTTAGAACTCAATCTACATGGGATTTTTTGGACCTATTCCTAAGTTCACAACCTCCTCCAAACTTGTGGTGGTCACCTCATGGTTTGGTAACTCATTAACATGACAATCATAAAAAATTCTAGTGTCCTTCCCTCCATTGGACTCCTTGACCCTATTTCACATAGAATCTACCTACTCTTTGAATGTGCATATCTATAAATTAACTCCCTTTCCTTGATCCAACATAATATTCCATTTGTTTAATTCTTCATTCTTGCACAAATTTTTAGGATTTATGAATTTACTAGGAGAAATTTAGATTATAGGTTAAAGAGGGTGTTAGATGCACAAGACAATTGAGAGGGAGGCGAATCAGTTGTATACTTTTAAAACATCAAAAACCCTCATTAACATTCAAGTTTGCATTAGTTCTTAAACCCTTATCCACCATTAAACCCTTAACATGCATTAACAAAATCTAAACATGTAAAACAGTAATGGAAACCCATCAAACACATAAGAACACCAAATTTACATGGAAAACCAAAGGGAAAACCACAGTGAGAATTAGATCACTAATATATGAATTGCAACATCGAATACAATAAGGCTCACTACCAAGGGTTCATTGACCAGAAAGATAAAGGAAGGCTCACTTCCAAGGGCCCACTACCAAAGGACTCGTGTCCAGAAGAATGAAGAAAGAAGGGATGACTCGCTGCCAATTTGAACTGCTAGCAATGTATCTCTCATATGTCGAAGGTATAGTTCCACTGAAACATAAACAACACATCAAACATACTAAAATGTAGACACCTTTTGCTCACTACATTAGGAATTCATAGGTATTAAGGCTCACACTCATATCAACAACTTTGATCACTTTCACATCTTTTGCATCACACACACCTCACACTTAATCCAAACAACAATTCTCCTTGTATATGTACCCTCCACAACCTGAAACAATCTCAAGTAGGTTAGCCTTAATGAAATGTATACCCAAATAGGTTGGCCAAATACTTCCATAATATAAATAAGTGAAGCCAAACCACACCACTTCTTAATTGGGACCTAAATATACATAAACACACTCCTCAACACTTCCTCAAACAACAATTATCTTTCGCAATTAGCACTAGCACACTAGGTTGACCAAACCTGCACTAACACTAACAAGCGACAACAAACACACCTCTCAAGGTCTAAAAACATCTCACAGACCACACATAAACACTCCATACTATTCATCCAACATCTTAGAATACTCCAACACCATTAGAATATTCTACACAACCACTACAACCTCCTAAAACTCAAGAGCACCTTCATCCTATGCAACCAAACATACTAGCACAAACATCCAACACATCAGACAACCTTTTGGAAATACTCAACACTTGTAATTTCAAGGGAATGTAGATGCAAACATTATAAGCACATTCCTAGATCTGCAATGGGTGAGTGCAAGATCATAGGGTTCCAAAAAGTGGCGATATGACCCAAAACTGGCTAATGACATTTTTTTATCCAAATTTGATGAAACAAAAAGGGTTTATTGATAAAATTGTCAACATTCCACCAATATAAGATATGAGTTATTTGGAATTAAATAGATAATTATTATTGATTTTCTACATGCATTTTGACTAAAGTCCTGATTGATAGGCTAATTGACAAAATCTATAATTCTCAAAAGATTTCACATTTTTTTAATCTAAAAGATGTGAAACATTCTATGCTTCCCATACTATAGGATAAAAAAAAAAAATTAATAAATTTTTGACCAAGTTATGGTAGTAAGACAAAACAAGTTTTAATATTTTTAAAAATTTCTAATTAAAAATTCATAACTAATTATTTACTTGCAAAAAAATTATATAAAAAATGTGGCACATCCAAGCATGTGTCCTCTACTTATATGAAAGTTTCAAAAAGATATATTATTTTTTTCTTGAACTTATGTTGGTTAGACATACACCTGCTTTTTACTTTTTTCCTAAAAACTTGGTATTACTGCATTGAAATTTCAAAATTTCACCAAATAGATTTAGTTCTTTTTTCCAAAACAAGATCATTATATTAGAAACTACATTCAGTTTTCTACAAATTTCATTCTTACATAATTTTCAAATTATGTTAATAACCTATTCAATTTTTTATGTCAAGTTGCCTAACTCTATTTTTCTAAATTTTTCAATGCCACTTCAGGGCCTAGTTTGGACCCCCATAATCCTACACTGACCCCAATACCAGAAACTTCACTACAGAGAAATGTGGAGCAATGTCATTTCTCCCAGACAACATTGCTTCATAGTTCACACATTGGTGAGCACAACTTCTTCTGCCATATGATCTAGAACCTAAAACTTTGGATATAACACCTTTAAACACCTTTGATCATCATGTCCAAACCACATAGGAATATCTTCAAGCATGAAGAAATGCAAAGAAAAACACTGAACACCACTATGTCACACTGAACTCTCTTTTATTCAAATTTTCTCAAAAGAACTTGGAAACCAAGCACCACAAACACCATCTCAACATCTGCAAAACCTTTTCAACATCTCAACTACACAAGAGGTTGATATCCACAAGCACATACCCATCATTGCTACATTAGAGGTTGACACCAATGACAACATAATGCCAACAACACATTTGAACACACTTTCTTTCTCAAGGGTTGGAATCAATGCAATAATACTATGTTGAAATCAATGACAACACAAGTTTCCAAAAATCTCCAAACTTCCAACAATATCCCCCTTTTTCATTGATGGAAACACTTTATATGAAAAACCATCAATAGCAACCAACAACTCTGATCAACAATGCATACTGCACATCAATGCACACTGCTCCCCCTTACACAAACATTTATTCGCTCCTTCTCTTCATATGGCTTTTCAGCTTTCTCCCCCTTTGACATCAATGGTAAAGGACAACACATAGTTTCTATTCTTTTACTCAAACATATTTTCATACTCTCTCCCCCTATGGTCTTTAGACCATATCCATTTCTACACCAATTAAAAAAATTCTCTGAATTTGACAACATATATAGGGCAACACCTGCATACACCACTCATTCTTCTATACTATCTTCCTGCATACTCCCCCTTAGGAATAGACAATATGATTTATCAAAGTGCATTAACTAGCAACTATTACTACCTACTCCCCCTGAGAGGTAGCCTTCAACATCATTCCAGGACCAAGAGATATATCTTGAAATGCTTCCCAGACAGATGCAAACTTATGCATCTAGTTGAAAGGAGGGGCAATAATCCCTAACTTCTCCTAGAGATACTCCAAAGTATCTTTTGGAAGAGCCTTTGTGAAATTATCAACAACCTGATCCTTAGTAGGCACATATTCCAAATTCACCTCATTCTCTGCAACTTTCTCTCTCAAGAAGTGATACCCAATTAAGATATGTTTTTCTCTTCAATGCATTACCAAATTCTTTTAAATATTGATTACACTTGTATTGTCACACATGATAGGAATAGGTTCATCATATGAAACTCTAATATCTTTTAATGTTTTCTTCATCCATAGCACCTATGTGTAGCATGATGCTGCTGTAATATATTCTACTTCTATAGTAGATAATGACATTGAATCTTGCTTCTTGCTTAGCCATGAAACCAACCTGCTTCCAAGAAAGAAAGTACTCACCAATTGTACTTTTCCTATCATTTGCACATCCATCCCAATCTACATTTTTATATGCACTCAAAGAGAAGTTAGTATCCTTAGGATACCACAAACCATAATCCAGAGTTCCCTTCAAATATCTGAATATCCTCTTCATTGCTACAACATGAGATTCTTTGAGATCTTCTTGAAATCTAGCCACAAGACAAATTAAATGCATGATATCCGGTCTAGTAGTAGTAAGGTATAATAGTCTACCAATCATTGATCAATACTTGCTCTGATCTATCTTAGGGGATTCATCATTCTTGCTTAACTTACAACTATTAACCATATGAGTTCATATGGTTTAGAGTCATCCATTCCAAAATTCTTCAACAATTCCTTAACATACTTAGGTTGTGATATGAATATACCTTTCTTTGATTGATTGATCTACAAACTGAGGAAGAAATCCATCTCCCCACACATTAGCATTTCAAATTATTTCTACATTTCCTCTGCAAACTTCTTACACATATCTTCATTTCCTCCAAAGATTATGTCATCAACATATACCACCATAATCAAGATTTGTCTCTTTCAACTTTAAAATATAGATTGCTATTTGTAGTACCTTTTTTGAAACCTTGCTATAGTAAATACTTATCTAACCTTGCATACCAAGCTTTTGGAGCTTGCTTTAGTCCATACAATGCTTTCTTCAATCTGAAGACCATATTAGCATCTTCTGACAACTAAAAACCTTATGGTTGTTCAATGTATACCTCTATTTCCAATTCACCATTCAAGAATGTAGACTTCATGTCAATATATTAGTGTATACACCTAAAAATGGTCACATCACAATAGTCTGGTAATTAATTAAATATTTTTAATATTTAATTAAATCTCTGAATTCAATCTGCGTATAAATAAATCTAAATAATTTATTTATATTGTTCATTCTTTCATTTCGATTAAATAAATAAGTTTATTTAATCACTTTTCTTATCTATTTCTAAAATAATTAAATAAACATCATGATTTATTTATATTAATTATCATATAATCTTGGCTTGAATATTTTATTCAAATAAAGATTAAGTATTCTTCTCTTCTAAAAATCCTCTAAATATTCCATTCACAATTAAATATTCTAAATATTTAATTAATTCTTATAAAGTCCATTCACAATTAAATATTCTAAATATTTAATTAATTCTTCTAAAGTCCATTCACAATTAAATATTCCAAAATATTTAATTAAATCTTCTAAAGTCACATCACAATTAAATATTCCAAAATATTTAATTAAATCTTCTATAGTCCTAAAATCAAATCCTCAAACTCACACAAAATTAAATAAATTTATTTATTTAATTTGGATTATCTGCAACAACCGTGAAACAACTTCAAAACATAAAATAATAAATTTCTCTGTTTCTGAGCAAAATTGTTCCTGTGGGTTGAAGACAAACCTCCATTCTTCTCTCCAACCTCCCAACATCTTCCATCTTCCTCTCAACCTCTCCATCTCTCACCATTCAAATTTACCAGACAATCTCACAACCATTGATCTTTGCCAGCCAGGCTCTTGCCTGTAAAAATCTATAAAAGGGACTATCGGGTCTCTGAAAAAAAAAGAGAAGCTTTCATACAGGAAAATTATAGTCAATCAACCTTCTAGCATCCATAGTCTTTAGAATCATAGCATAGCATAGCTTAGCATATTAGCAATCCATATCATGGCCTATCATCCTCATATCGTAGTTTCAAAAGAATTCATAATCCACAGCCCCTGTGCATAATCTACAGCCCCTGTGCATATCCATATATCAACATTTCACTCCACCAGCATATAGGATAGAGAAGTATTCTTCCTTTGCATACTCGTTCTGCAAGTTGCCATTCTGAGAAGCTTTGCTTACACAATCTGAGAGCAGCAGTTTCAAGCAAATCACTGGAGATAGAGGACAATGGAACGATTCTGAAGAAGCTTTGTTTGATTTATTTGATTTCAATCCTATTTAGCTTTTATTTAGTTTAATGTTGCATTGGTGTGTTTTTTATCTTATTTTGATACTAACATTTCCCACACACAATTAGTGTCATCCACCTCCCAGGAGCACCATCTACAAAATAATCCTTCACAAATGCGAGAGAAGCATATACGCTATTTCACCAAAAAGAGGGAATAAATTGAGATGCAATATAATACATATGGTACAACCTTTTAAAGGCATGAAATATGGCGGGTATAAAGCTTCCAGATACGGGAAAAAAAACTACCCAGAATAATTAATTAAACTATTCTACCTAAGTAAGCTTAAGTGGGTAAATGGTAAAAACCATTTACTCCAACACCCCCCCTTAAGTGAAACTTAGGGAGAATTATTAAGCAAAAATGAAGATGCAATATGGGTCTCGGTTACACAACCATGTTAGGTACCAATTTACAATGCAATCTCTCACAATCAGAGAAAGGGAGAAAAACCTTGTGGGAAAAAAACCCCTCGCCAAAAGAGAGAAAAAAAAATGATGCATGGATGGAGGACTCAATCACACCCCCCAATGACTACATGCATCATCTATATACAATCAATATCCCCCCCATAAGAGGGAAAGAGAGAGACTATGTAGCCCCCCCACAATGTGTAATCACCTGCAAAATGGTAAGTGCGTGAAGACAAAACATGATCCAATGTCGACAAACAAATTGTCTCCCTTTTGGAAGAAACAAAACCAAGTATAAATGTAGGTATGCTTCCCATTCTAGATAGGAATTAGAAAATGAAATCCAAATGTAGGATGAAAATGTCTCTGTTCAATCTACTCATGTGTCACCAAGACCTTGGAAGATGATGCCATGAACCAATCAGGAACATGCCCAATCATAATAGGAGGTGGTAAACAAGGTACCACTCGAAACTAATTCTAAAAATTATCTAGAGACTGAGATGGAATGACAACAGTTGTATCACAACTATCATCAAATAGAAGGGATATACCCCCAAATGTGTCCTCCAAATCTAAAACGCGAGACTCCACAAACAAGGAACCAATGTTAGACAAATAGGAATCTCAATCAAGAAGACAATCATAATCCTATTGCTCAAGAATGATGGAAGTACTTAATGAAGATGGATTAACTATCTCTAACAAAGAATCAGGAACCTTTGAAGAAACCACAACCTCATTTGAAGTCTCAACAACCTCCAAAGGATCACAAGCATGGTTTATATTCTCTGAAGAACAAAGAGATACACTGGTATTGGAAGGAGGGTCATTGAGAGATGGCGGAGTATTAGGATCTCCATATGTCTCTCTAAGGTAATTCCAAAGAGCATAAGGGATCTCAAAATGACAAAGTGAATCCAAAAGGTCCTCGTTATTTATATGCTGAAAAATAAATCCATAAACTGTAGCCCTAAATCCTTTCCAAATCGTATACCTACTACATGTGTCTAGAACAGGAAATTCATTATACAAATACGGAAATAGATTATCCTCACTAAGATGGGTGAGAATAACATCACTCCATTTCCTAAAGTTCCCTTTCTCCAAAGAAACTGTTACAACAATTCTTCAAAATTTCAAAGATAGTGTTTTCACAAGTATTAAAACCTCCAAAAAAAAGAATTAAACCTGATTTGTAGCAAAATATGATGCAACCCTTTGCCTGATCTCCATGCTAACACTAAGCAACTCCATTGAGCGCACAAGCACCAATCACCACAAACAAGATAGCCTCTTCATAGCCTATCAGACTTGCTCACACCAAACAAAGGGAGTAAGAGGCTATTTAAATGGTTACAGGACATAATAACCTGGCCAAAATAACCCTGGATAGAATAAACCGGTCACAATAACTCAGGAAAAAAATAACCCAAGGTTATAATAACCCAAGCCAAAATAACCCATGGACAGAATATCCCCGTAAGAATATAGAGAAACGAAAACAAAATTTTTAAATTACATGGGTTATTTTGTCCATGGGTTATTTTGACCACGGGTTATTCTGTCCATGGGTTATTATGACCATGGGTTATTTCATCCTTGAGTTATTATGACGAGGTTATTGTGTCCAGGGTTATTGTGGCCGGGTTATTATGTCTTGATACCTATTTAAATAGAAAAAAAGACCCCACACTGCCAATGTGGGATAAATTTTCCCTCAGAAACAACTTCTAACACTTGGGGCCCACCTCCACTTTGCTGCACAAATCCCTAAATAAATATTTAGGGGAAAATTTTTATAAAATATAAAGTTTCAAAAAAATGTATAGCCTCCATGCAGAAAAATGATGCGGCCACACATGCAGGGTTTCTTCGTGACCTGATCTGGCCGCACAGGCCAACAACAAACAAAATGCCTCCCTCTGTTGTTGCATTGGATTGAATTCCAAGGAGATTAAATTGCAATGACGCCTCAAAATGTGCCCTCTTGCCACAGAATTAGGCCTTCCAAACTGAAAAAGAATGCCTCCTCAATAGAGAAAAAATGTGATCTCCAGGAACCTCCTGGTTCTATCGGGCCTCTTCATAGGTGTAAATTGTGTCATTGGTGATTGCCTTCAATTGTCGTTCCTGCCACAGAGAAACAGGCTCAACACAACAAAAAAAATGGGCTTGCAAATTACAACCTCTGTGAGTGGTCAAAAAAGCCATGGGCTCCTCCTACACGCCTTTGAAAAAAAAACACCTCCTCCAATAAAAATCACGCCTCCAAAAATTGTGCCACCTTCTTTCTCACACAGTAGGGAAAGTAGTGGATCTTTAAAAAATGTAGTCTTTAATTAGAATTATGGCCTCCAAAAAACTACAGCTCCTCTAACTGGATAAATTAGCCTTGACTACAAAATTGTGCCCAAAAAATTTTCCACCCCCAATTTTGATGTAGCAAACTACAAATAGGTGAATACGGAAACAAAATTCTCTTCAAAAAAATTGAAAATGAGGCATCTTTCAAATTTAATAAATTTCAAATGTCGAGCAAATCTCAAAACTCTCTGATGAAAACTCTCAAAGGAAGGATTGCATAATGGTTTGCTCTGATACCATGTTGGTGTCATCCACCTCCCAAGAGCACCATCTATGGCACAAAATAATCCTTCACAGATGTGAGAGAAGGAGATACACTATTTCACCAAAAAGAGGGAATAAATTGAGATGCGATATAATACATATGGTACAACCTTTTAAAGGCATGAAATATGATAGATATACAATTTCCCAATACAAGAAAGAAAACTACCCAGAATAATTAATTAAACTATTCTACCTAAGTAAGCTTAAGTGAGTAAATGGTAAAAACCATTTACTCCAACACAATCTAATATACTTTGAAATCCTTATATGCTTCAAAAGCTAAAAACATCTTGATAACTTCCATTCTTGCAACCGAAGAAAATTTTTCCTCAAAATCTATACCTTCAACCTATGAGTAATCGTTACACACAAGTATATCCTTGTTCCTAACAACTTTTCCATATTCATTCATTTTGTTCCAAAACACCCACTTAGTTCCAATCACATTCTTATATTATGGTCTTGGGACCAATTCCCAAGTCAAATTCTCGTCTTTCTATTATAACTCTTCCTTCATTTCCTTGACCCAATTTTCATCTTTTCATGCCCCAATCATTGTTTTTGGTTCCACCTCAGAAAGTAAATAAAAATTTACATGTTCCTTTGTCATAACAACTTTTCTTCTTGTTAGCACACCTTTTCTCTTATCTCCAATGATTTGATCTTCTAAATGATTATTTTGCACACACTTATGAGTCTTAGGATTCTTTTTCAAGGCTTCTTCCTCTTCAACTATTACCTCTTTTCCTTTTTCTTTAGCCATTTCTTCTTCACTGCAAGGGGATTCATCATATTCATATCCTTCTATCAGTACTAAAATTTGATGTGGTTCTTCATCTACTTTGATACTTGCACTCTCAACAATCTTCTTCAATCTCTTATTGTAATACCAATAGGCCTTGCTTCTTGTAGAGTATCCAAGAAATATTCCTTCATTAGATCTCGCATCAAACTTTCCTAAGTTTTCTTCATCTCTTCTAATATAGCATTTTCTTCCAAAAACTTTGAAATACTTCATTGTAAGGGGTTTACCATACCATAAATTAGGGATTTTTTGAACTGTTTGCTCTTTCTTGAACTCTATTAAGAATTACGTAGACTACAATATGAATTACTTCAATCTCTAACAATAATGATGGCCTTATTGACTATAGTGAATACCAAAATGATGATGGCTATATCCAACCAAGTGAATATCCTTATGAATATTAAAACCTGTTTGGAGTTGAGTATGATCATTCATACTTATATTTCATCATGATAGCAAACCTCTCCCATCTTCCATCCATAACACTCATACCCTCCAAAATTAGGACCTCCCAAGCACTGGCTACCCTTCAAGCTCACACAAAAAATCCTCCAATCATCCTTATTTTTCCTTTGACATGAAGAACATCATTTTAGAGTAATACCATCCCTCTCCCAAATCTACATAATTTGAATCCTCTTAATATTTTTCACCCAAATCCTCTAAATCCTCCAACTTCTCTAAATCATCCAAGTCATCCACATACTCCATAAAATATGCCTCATCCAAATCCTCCATCCAATCCTATCCAAAATATACCCATCCTAGAATATTTATTAGTTTGAATTTTCTACTAAATATTTTATCCAAGCAATAACCACATAGGATAAACAAAGAAAAAAATCCAAGAAATCTACATACAAAACATCTATCAATGAAACTCATACAACTATGCCTATCCTAGATAAAACACCATCATGCAATCCATCACCTATCAAG
This sequence comes from Sequoia sempervirens, assembly GCA_007258455.2. Lineage (NCBI taxonomy): Eukaryota > Viridiplantae > Streptophyta > Pinopsida > Cupressales > Cupressaceae > Sequoia > Sequoia sempervirens. The sequence goes on from VDFB02058242.1 coordinate 59,118,159, forward strand.
CCCACTCAAGAGATTCATATCAAAAATATATTATTTTCATTCCAAGATCCTAAGTCCGTCCAAGAATCCACCATCCTTATCCAAACTCATTTTACTATCATTTGAACCATTAGATGTATGTCAAGAGCATATTATAAATCATGATGAAACAAACTCCAAAACAAATAAAAAACAAGTTACCCAAATATTCCTCATCTAGACAATAATTAAATTAAATCTAATACTATAATTGATCAAGATCATATTTATGATCAATAAATCTAAGATTATCCCAGGTCATCCACCTCTATCCCATCCATAATCATAAAATTTAAGTTGATCGCATCCATACTCCAACAACATCAATTTCCCAAGATGAGATATATTTTCCTCCCTTGGACACATAGATGATTAAATAAATGACATGGATCACATAAAACATGTTGATAAAAAAATATAATGTGGATCACATCAGCATTCCAAACAATCAAGTGACAAATAGCATAAACAAGGAGATCCCCAATATCCTCTCAACTAGGATCATCCACTTTTGTCAAAGTAGACTTTCTCAAAGAAGAGAAAATAGTAAACATTAATGGTTCCCAACTACACAAATATGGGTTAGTTTCTTGTTTCCAAAAAAATAAATACTCCATTGCAAATAGAATATGTCAAAACGTGTAGTAACAAGGAAAAGGATTAGGCCTTCACAAATAAGGCATTTTAGAACCAATGCACTTTAGTGAAAATACTAGCTATCAAGGTCTTGAATATTGATCAATCAATAAATCTAATGATGTTAGTATTACCTTAAAAATACTCTAGGGGTAACTTCATCTAATGCAAGCATCAAAGTCGGGGCCATGCATATCCCTTCCCATAATGTTTCTACCAACACTCCTCCCATCCACACTGTAAACCATCATTCCCAAATCCTTAAATCAGCCAATTGGGACCAACCAAAATAAAATTATTAAAAATAAAATATCAAAAGATAATGATCTAAAAATCAAAAGGAAATAAAAAATTGATATGGACTCCAAGGCAAAGTGAAGTGATAAATCTAATTAAATTAAAATTTCAAAATGAAATAATCAATCAAAATCCACACATTGCATACAAAAATTATGCATTTCCTTAACAATTATTTCAATCATGACATACAAAGCTTCATGATCCAATAGATTGTTTGTCCTAATCCTAATACTAATCCTAAATCCAAATCCACATCTACCAAATTAAAATCTTCCATCCAATCCCAATATCCCCTATTCCAATCCAAAATCCTTGAATCCAAACATCTAACTCAAATCCAAATCTAAATTTTCAAATATGAAATTTGAATTTAAAAATATTTACCCTAAATATAACAACCCAAACTCCTATTTCACCCTCCTTGGCAACATGCTCTACTATAGGGGTTGTGACAACACCCTACTTAGGTGCCTCAACTCAAAATAGGTTAATCTAGTGATCCAAGAGGTTTTTAATTGTATATATAGTGATCACACTAAGTGTATGGTCGTTGCCAAGAAATTACTCTACATGGATATTTTTGGCCCACCACGGAGAATGATGTATGCTAGTATGTGAAAAATATGAGTCGAAAGCATATAAGCTAGCAACACCAAACAATTAAGAATTGGAAGACCCTATGTATATAGTGCATCTCAAGTTATTTCATGCCTAAGAATGTTGCATATACTATAAAAAGACTATAAGAAGTAAAAAAATTGAAATAGTAAAGAGAAATAATTAATCCAATGGTGAAAACCATTTCTTATGGCACCTTGGGCAAGTACCATGATGAAAAATTAGAAAAAAAGAATCATGTGTAGTGTTAGTCCCCCATCCTCTATGATAATTCATCACCTCTTCCACCACATCTCATCTTCCCCCCATATGGTCTAGCCCCCATCCCATATGATATCCACCCATTTCCCAATTCCCTCAAGTAGTACATTCAAGATTGTCATTATCTCTCCCTATAGTTCATCTATCCATATTCCCACTATAAAGACTCACACTCTTTTGTGTTTCGTACTCTTTCATTGGATTTCTCACTAAATACTTCCCCCATCCCCCCTCTGTGCACACCCTTCATTCATGTACATGATTCTACTTGCAATTATCCCCACGCCCTTTGCTTGCACTCATAATTATCCTCTCACTCACCTATATCCCTCTTGCCTTGATTTTATGGTAGAATAGGGTTATCCCCTCACTAACTTCTATTTGGAATGGTTCACAAATATATTTCCCTTGTCATGGAATGACTTTAGATCCCCCCACCATGGCCTATCATCCTATCTTTTATTATCCCCTACCTCTGTAAAATTTACCATCCTTATATCTATCATGATCCCCTAACCAATCAAACTAAAAAATTATGTTCACCACATCTGCTCCCTATTTGAACACCTCCCATCTTTCCAATTCACTCTTCCCCCCACCCACTCACTTATTCCCTTATCCCTTTTATTATTGGACACTTTCCTATTCTATTCCCTTCTAATTTACCATATATTCCATTCTCTCCTTCTTCACCCTATGTTTCATCCCATCCCCCATCACCCCCCTTGGCTTCAAAATTGCACTCATTATTGAATCATGTGTGTCTATGAATATGTACACCAAATTTTTGGTTTAGTTCTCATGACATATTCCCCAAGGACATGATATTTATTTGTACTATTTTGTATCTTGAGGTTATGATCAATAGGGCATGTATTTTCTCTTTGCTTTTATATTTATTGTTACATTTTGTGTATTTTGTGTCTTTCTTTCTTGTTTATTTTCATGTATTTGTATGTCTTTTTTTTCTTTTATCTTTTAATTTATTATTTGAGTCAATAATCCATGCATATAGTACATCCTCATCATGATCCCTTATATCATGATGCATAATTCATATACAAAACTGAAATATAGAAAAATGTAAGTGGGGTGATCAATATGTAATGATTAAAAAGGTGTGTGATGCACTTACACTTTCCCAATATCATTAGAAAAAGAGATCTCACAAGGATAGGATTAACTTTCAACCTTGGGGCAAGTCAATCGTATTAGGAGGATCTATTGTTTTCTTATGTAAAAAGTGACTAAAATGAACTTTTGGGACATAATTTAAAATTATTTAACAAATTAAATTGCATGACCTAACACTTGAGATGCATATTTCTATAATAATATATGTAACTAAGGAGAAATTCAGGTTAGGAATATAAAGCATAAACAAACTAAACCTTAGCTAACAATGAAGCACAATGGAACATAGAAGCATGAACAAATGAACAATCTCACCAAAACCTTCAAGCACTCCATGAATCGCCTTCATTGCCCCTCTCCATTTTGCTATAAATAGTGTTTTCCCTCATATTTTTGTGAGCAACTTTGACTTATGAAAAAGATCTTAGAAAAATATTGAAGGATTGTACTCAACAATTGCAAGTGTACTCATAAATTTGCAAGCATGAAGTATGACAAATGAGGTCGACATTGCCTTTTTATAGAAAAGTCAAATTTGGATGAATGGCCAGGATTGTTAGTTCAGAAATGCCCTAAGATGAAAGGATGAGATTGAATGTGACAATGAGCAATTAGGGTTAGGGAAGCATTAGGGTAAAATTTGAAATGGAGGGCTATTATTCAATTTTAGGAAAATTAAATCAATGGACATGAATGCATGTGACAGGAGGATATTGGGCACAAAAAAAGAGATTGATGGAAAATCAAATAAGAATTTAAAATTATTTGATTTATGAGGCAAAGTTGACCCTTTGAATTAAAAATAAATTTAATTCAAAAGTGGTGGGACCAAGACTGTAAATAATGATTTTTAATTATTTACTTGGTGGGAAAGTGGGAATGGAAATTTAAATAAATAATTTTATTTAAATTTGGAGGAAAAGACAAAAGAATAATTAAATAATTAATGGGGATTATTTAATTGTAGAAGAAAGTAAAATTTGAATAATAATTAAATAAATTGAGGAATTTATTTAATTGTAGAGATACATGGAAATTAGTGACGTATTTAAAAAAATAAATGTAATTTATTTATTTAAATAATCAGGAGGAATAAAAGACAAGAATTAATTAAATAATTAATAATTATTTAATTAATAGTTGAATTTGGACTATAGGGCATAATTAAACATTTTAATTATGTTGAGACGAAATATGATAAGATAGAAAAAAAAAGCTTGCAGACCTAGGTTATTTTTATGTGTCTATATTTTTCCCCTCTTTTTCATGATGCAGTTTATCGCATTGTGACAAAGAAAATTCAGTCAAGAATATTCCCCAATGTAGGTGTGGACGATCCATGCCCCCTTGAGAGAATATGTGAATTTTGACAAGGTGCCAGAAAAATTAGGAAAATGTCTCGATAAGTCAATTTGATTGCCAAAAACATAGTGGTGAAGTTGGTTTCGAATTTTGACAAGTTTAAAGCAGTCAAAAGTGTGGTCAAACATGCCATAGGGTGCATCTAGTTATAAACCCTAAGTCACCCTAATTTTGAGGGGGGATAAATAGAAATTAGGCAAGTCAAATGCTCATTAAATTACACATTTCAAGCCTAAAGATTAGGAGCTCTAAGTGGAGATGGAGTTTGTTCCTCATCATGAGCACAAGGCATATAGAGTGTGAACATTCAAATGGTCGAAGGATGCAGGAGATCGGGTGAGTAGTGAAAAACCCACTTCGTCAAATTTTCATTTCACGCATTTTTAGGTAGGGTAAAAATTAGATAGTCAGTTGTGTTGCTTGATGATAGCCACAAGTGCTATCATGTTCAACTCATTTGACTGCAAAATGATGCAACTAATTGAAACATGTTAGGCTAGGTTAGGGTTTTGAATTTACTAACACAATTGTCAAGGTTTGACGCATCCACGTTCGCACGACACAACTAACTGTGGTTGTGTGCAACCGCCTAGGGCTTAGTCACAACTGCTCAGGAATGACACAATTTTAGGGATAGGCCACAATTGATTTGGGGGATCTACGTAATCACCCTCACGTGACGCATCTGTGAAGCATGTGACGCAGTTGCCATGGAGCGACGCAACTGAAAGTTGCACAACACAATTAATTGGTAACAAAGATGCCCTAGGGTAGGATGAATTTGATGTCATAACATGCACAAAATAAGTTGAGATAGGCTTGTTTAACTGACTCAGTGTTTGTCATGTTGGCCATAGGTTCATATAGATCTGATCTATACATGGGATTCATGACCGTCAGAGACATATCGATTACGGGATCAGTTGACCAATGGTGAGAGGCACAAGTTGTGGCATCTTGGTTTGTATCACGTGACATTTATGCCCATCATTAGGGCGAACATGGGGATGTTGACTGTACTTGTTGAGTGGTGGCATTCAGAGACATGTTCATTCCATCTGCCTACAGGAGAGGAGACCATCACCTTGGAGGATGTGTACAGGATCCTTTGACTGCCAATCCAAGGGGAGTGAGTCAGATATGATCCAAGTCAAGGATATCATACCCTAACAACCTACTATGTATATGATGACATAGCATAGTTGGTGCAGGAGCACCCAGGGCCTTCAAGGAGCACTTCAAGGATTAGGAGTGTACAGGGGTCAGGAGGACCTTTCAAACAAGTCAAAGCATCAATTATGACCTATTGGAGCCTATAATGGCATTTGGGATGAATAAATGTAATGAGAATGTTTAAAGTTCTAAGGTTCATGATAAGGAATCTAGGTTAAAAATGCAATGTAAAGGGAAAATTATGTTCTAGGGATTTGATTAGTGATCTAATACTTTAGGTTGGTCAAATAAACTTGGATATTGAAGATCCAATAGTTTCTAGGTGGTGGTTTTTAATAAATTTCAAGTTTGCAATTTCAAATTTTTGAATTTTAGTTTAGGCGGGAAAGGGAGTTTTTAGCATTTTAGAGTTAATTAAGCAATGTAATCAATCCAAATCGGTTGGATCAGTTGGAGAATGGGTTTATAACCCTAAATTTTCATTTGTACGGAGGTTAGGTGATTGGTGAAAGCTTTGTACGGACTGTCCTCAGAAAATTCAACAAAATTCTTGTTTTCAAGCAATTTTTTATGTTTTCTTGATGATCCATTGATTTCTATTGAAGTTATTTGCTTTTGGATGCCTTAGGGGTTTGTATTTACAATATTTAATACCTTTCACATGTTTTGATAAAGGAAATAGATCAATTCTTGCACGTTCTTGCTGACTGTCTACAGGAAAATACAATTTTTGCTCTATTTTGAGAGTTTTTAATGATGGAATGATCCATTTCATGGAGTATTATGACTTAAAATATATGAAATGGATCACATATGACATTCATTATAAGAAACTAACAAATAAATGTGCAGGGAAGAGGAAAACTAACATGTGCACAGTGAATTAGCAAAGGAAAATGCATGAAGATGGACCCTAGGGTATAGCAGTGGAGAATTTGCCTTAACAAGAGGTACTTTTTTGAGTTGCAGTAGTTGATAAATGATGAATGAATGGTGAAAAGTCAAAATTTAAGACCTGGAAGTGTTTGGAAGTCCTAGAATCAAAAATCCCTAGTTTTAAGCCAATTTAGGGAGGGTTTTGTAATTGGGCATGTTAAGAGTAACCTAGAAGATTAAAAGTATGAAAATATTTGGTTTGGGAATGTTTTGGAAGACTTTTGAGAGTTTCAAGGTCAGTGGAGAAATTTGAAGAGGGGTTGCTTTGAAAAATAGGGCTAATTAGGCCTAGTTTTGAGGAAATAGCAAGGTTTGAAGAAAGATTGTCTGAAACAAGTGATGCCTAGGAGTTGTCATGATGTTTGTCATCACAAACCACACTTGAAACAATCTTTAGATTGGAGGTTCATTTGCAAAGTTTGAAGGAAAAGTCAAGAATCCTTCGCCAAAGGCCTAATAGGGCTAGAAGGCTAGTTGAGCAGCAAAAGTGAGTTTTGTTCAAAACAGAGGGTTAGGGCTTGAAACCCATTTGAGTCAAGTTAGGTTAAGTCCTTTGAGATCATTTCAATTATTTGGAACCACAAGGGAAGCAAATAGGTCATGAATGCAAAGTTGAAGCCTTATCTTCAGGTTGGTGCTTAGTTGAAAGGTTGAGAGGTGAAGCATTGTTAGTCTTGTTATCTGGTGTTCCTTGCAAAGTCCCTGATCCTCTATATCAGAGTGGTATTAGAGCAGTGAGTAGGTCCTTTAGGGATAGGAGAAATAGCAATGGCACCAAAAAACCAATTGGCAAGAGAGTTGGAAGAGTTGAAGGAGATCTTGGAGAGGGAGAGAAGAGAAAGAAGGGAACAAGAAGCAACTAGAGCAAGAGAAGAAAGGAAATGGAGAGGAGAGAGAGATACTATGCAGGCAAGGATAAATAACCTTGAGAGGAGTAGGAGGAGAGAAGAACAAGAAGACCAAGAAAACAATGATGAAGATGAAGAGCATGTGAGGGTAAATCAGGAACAACAAGCTAATGAGATAGAGGACCATGAGGAAAGGAGGTTACTGAGATTGTTGAAGGCAGTACAAGGTCATGGAGGAAAGAGCCACATAGACTTTCCTATCTATCAAGGGAAGATGGATAGTGAAGAGGTGTTGGGATGGCTTGATGCCTTAGAAAACTACTTTGAGTTTGAGGAGATGGATGAAGAGAGGAAGGTTAAGTTTTCTAAAACCAAGTTGAGAGGCACAGCATTGACATGGTGGACTAGTTTCCAGAATGATAGGATGGCTAGAGGATTGGCAAAGGTCTCTACATGGGCAAGGATGAAGAGTTTGGTCAAGGAGCAGTTCCTACCATCTGATTATACCATTCATGTGAAAAGGATGAGGCGGAATTTAAAACAAAAGGACTTGGATGTTATGTCCTATACTAAGCAATTTCACAAGCTTAGTATCAGAGGAGGTTATGAAGAAGAGGATGAGAAAATATCCAGGTACATCAATGGCTTGAGGTACAATCTACAAGATGAGATTGGTTTGCAATTGCCAAGGACATTGGGAGAATGTTTTCAGTTGGCCATTAGAGCAGAAGAAAAGGTGAAAATGAAGCAAGAAAGATCAAGCAATGGTGGAAGAGGAGGTAGTTCAAACAGGGGCAAAGGTAATAGAGAGCAAGGACAAGGCAGTAATGATAAGAGCAGCAATGAAAAAGACAAAGAGATATTTTCTGATCAAAGAGGTGGATACACTCCTAGAGGAGAAGGCAGATTTGGACAAGGTAGAGGACCATTCATAGGTAGGTGTTTCAATTGCAATGAACCAGGGCATCCTTCCTTCAAGTGTCCTAAATGGGAACAAGCTGATAGGGGCAGAGAAAGAAGAGCTAACTTAGTACAAGAAGAAGAAGACAAGAAGGAGGAACCAAAAACATTCATGGCAGACCCTGTGACTGATGGTGAGTTTCTTATGATCAAGCAAGGAGAAAGACTTCATCAAGAACCAAAGGTAACTATTTTCAAAACAAATTGTCTCGGTCATGGTAAGATCTGCAGATTGCTCATAGATTCAGGGTCACATAGCAATTTAGTTTCACTTGATATGATAACCAACCTAGGGATTGAAACATTTGATCACCCTACTCCCTACAAGGCCACTTGGGTAACTCAAGGACATCATGTAGAGATTGGTAAGAGAGCTTTTGTTGATTTCTCAATTGGTTCATATCATGATAGGGTGCTTTGTGATGTCATTCCAATGACTTGTGGTCATATCATCTTGGGAAGGCCATGGCAGTGTGCTAGAAGGACATTGCATGATGGATTTATTAACACATATTTGGTTCACAAAGGAGATGTTAGATATCAGTTGGTTCCTTTGCCTTTGGAGCAGTCTAATGATAATTTTGTGATTTGTTTTGAGAAGAGTTTGCAGGTGAATAAGCAGGGTGAAACAGGGGAAGGCATTGGTAAGCTGAAAAAATACAAGTTGCAGCAGGGTTATGAGGTGGACAGTCCTTCAAATCAGACCTTGTGGGATTTGGACAGTATCAGGGTTGGAGGCATTGAATGCCCTATGATTGAGGGTGATAATGGTGGAGTTCTTTCACAAAGGAGATAGTGGAATGAGGGCAGGAGCAAGGCACAAGAACCTACTGTTATCAAGCAACAAAGAGGACACACTAATCCATATTTTGGTTCTGTCAAGAATGTAGATTGGCAGAAGAGGAAGACAGTGACTTTGGGGGACTACATACCTGCTCATTGGAAGATGAAAACACATGAGAGAAAAAGGTCTTTTGGTGGCAACACATGGGACACTTCTTGGGGCAAGAGTTCTTTCTTTCCTGGGGAGAATGGTGCAGGAGCACCCAGGGCCTTCAAGGAGCACTTCAAGGATCAGGAGTGTGCAGGGGTCAGGAGGACCTTTCAAATGAGTCAAAGCATCAATTATGACCTATTGGAGCCTATAATGGCATTTGGGATGAATAAATGTAATGAGAATGTTAAAAGTTCTAAGGTTCCTGATAAGGAATCTAGGTTAAAAATGCAATGTAAAGGGAAAATTATGTTCTAGGGATTTGATTAGTGATCTAATGCTTTAGGTTGGTCAAATAAACTTGGATATTGAAGATCCAATAGTTTTTAGGTGGTGGTTTTTAATAAATTTCAAGTTTGCAATTTCAAATTTTTGAATTTTAGTTTAGGCGGGAAAGGGAGTTTTTAGCATTTTAGAGTTAATTAAGCAATGTAATCAATCCAAATCGGTTGGATCAGTTGGAGAATGGGTTTATAACCCTAAAATGTTCATTTGTACGGAGGTTAGGTGATTGGTGAAAGCTTTGTACGGACTGTCAGAAAATTCAACAAAATTCCTGTTTTCAAGCATTTTTTTGTGTTTTCTTGATGATCCATTGATTTCTATTGAAGTTATTTGCTTTTGGATGCCTTAGGAGTTTGTATTTACAAGATTTGATACCTTTCACATGTTCTAATAAAGGAAATAGATCAATTCTTGCACATTTTTGCTGACTGTCTACAGGAAAATACAGTTTTTACTCTGTTTTGAGAGTTTTTAATGATGGAATGATCCATTTCATGGAGTATTATGACTTAAAATCTATGAAATGGATCACATATGACATTTATTATAAGAAACTAACAAATAAATGTGCAAGGAAGAGGAAAACTAACATGTGCACAGTGAATTAACAAAGGAAAAGGCATGAAGATGGACCCTAGGGTATAGCAGTGGAGAATTTTCCTTAACAAGAGGTACATTTTTGAGTTGCAGTAGTTGAGCAATGATGAATTAATGGTGAAAAGTCAAAATTTAAGACTTGGAAGTGTTTGGAAGTCCTAGAACCAAAAAGCCCTAGTTTTAAGCCAATTTAGGGAGGGTTTTGTAATTGGGCATGTTAAGAGTAACCTAGAAGATTAAAAGTATGAAAATATTTGGTTTGGGAATGTTTTGGAAGACTATTGAGAGTTTCAAGGTCAGGTAACAAATTTGAAGAGGGGTTGCTTTGAAAAATAGGCCTAATTAGGCCTAATTTTGAGGAAACAGCAGGGTTTGAAGAAAGATTGTCTGAAACAAGTGATGCCTAGGAGTTGTCATGATGTTTGTCATCACAAACCACACCTGAAACAATCTTTAGATTGGAGGTTCATTTGCAAAGTTTGAAGGAAAAGTCAAGAATCCTTCGCCAAAGGCCTAATATGGCTAGAAGGCTAGTTGGGCAGCAAAAGTGAGTTTTGTTCAAAACAGAGGGTTAGGGCTTGAAACCCATTTGAGTCAAGTTAGGCTAAGTCCTTTGAGATCATTTCGGTTGTTTGGAACCACAAGGGAAGCAAATAGGTCATGAATGCAAAGTTGAAGCCTTATCTTCAGGTTGGTGCTTAGTTGAAAGGTTGAGAGGTGAAGCATTGTTAATCTTGTTATTTGGTGTTCCTTGCAAAGTCCCTGACCCTCTGCATCAATAGCTAAGTATTGATCATTATGAGATCAGACGGGAGACACTAGTCGCACGATATGAGTGATTTGATTGCGTACTGTGCACAACTATAGCTAGGACAGTGATATCGGATCGCTAAGGGCATGGATTTCCTGTCGGATGGGGGGATATACTTTCCAGGATGATGGCCAACGAGATAGTGTATGCATGGGGACCGTGTTTGCTGGAAATGGTCTATTTTCAGCTGCATGACATAGTATATCGGGAAGGACAGTCGATGAGTTGTGGCATGACACTTTTGATGTTCTAGGCTTGGGAGCACATTGCAATGTTTTAGCCACTAGTTGACCAGCAGTTGGAGAGTATCATACGTTATGTATATAGGTACACAAGAGTGGTCACATAGACACATGTTAGTGATATCGGTTACTGGCGACATGGGCTAGACACTCTAGTCAGCTTTATATGGAGGTTGTGGATGGATTGTGTGCAATGGCCAAATGAGGGTCAGCATCTACCATGGTGTCGGCAGGAGAGATATCTAATTGGGTAGACAGTCTAGTCATGACACATTATTGATAAGTATTTGTTGGATAGAGTGATGAGACAGTTTAGTGAGCCATAGGGGGAGCCACGAGCATTAGCAGTGTTTGCATGGTCATCCAGAGAGGTGACACCATGGGGTCTCGCGATTCTAGTTACCGCAACATAGTAGCAGATAGATAGGTTACAGGAACAACAGTGGGCATGGAGAGGGGGACTAGAAGATGCAGGTACCACTCCAAAGTATGATGCTTGGTGGTGGTTACATAGACCAGTACCATTGATAGACCCAAATCAGCCAGCCCCAGTGGTCAGATGAGGAGGAGATGGAAGGAGAAGAGGTGGGGGTGGAGGTGATGATGGAGGTGATAGAGGAGATGGTGGTGATGGTGGTAGGGGTAGGGGATGAGGAGACGATGTGAGGAGGAATCGACGGAGACTAAGGAGGATGACGAGTGGATCACTCTCACCTATCTGAGAGGAGGGATAGGAGAGAGAGGAGGGCCGACAAGAGGAGGGCCAATGAGAAGAGGCTATGCCTAATGTAGAGGTCGAGGTAGAGTAGCCCAAGGGAGAGAAGCTGGATGTGCTAGCAAGTGCAGTGGCCATGGAGGTGGAGGTGGGAGGACATGAGGAGCAACCAAAGGATGAGGAGATGGGTGAGGAGGAGCAGATCCTTCGTGAGAGGATTCTGGGTGGAGAGGAGGTACCCATCAGGGGTGGTATAGGGGATAGAGATCAGGAGCTAGTGAGTCTGCAGGCTAGAGTATAGGCATTGGAGGCTAAGGTTTAGTCTCTATGGGTAGAGAGGGATGGTTTACAGATGGAGAGGGACATCATAGTCATCAGGGCACAATAGGCAGAGCAGAGGAGCCTAGATTTTATTGCCACCTACAATGGGTCTACATAAGACATGATTAGAGAGGTTTCCCATATTGGACGTTGAGAGTAGTATTACCGGTAGCTCTATGAGGAGGTAGTTCCACCAGAGCGGTGGACACCTAGCGCATTAGAGGTTGTCAGTAGTGGTTGGTCTTGCAACAAGCACTCTCATAGCAGGTCTAGCCAGGGTGAGAGTAGCAACTCAAGTTCTGGAGATCATGGCAAAACATGATAGATTTTTGTTGACTTATTTATGTTGACACTTGTATTTTGTATTTATCTAGCCTACAAGCTCTATTGTGGGAGATACATGATGATATTTTACTATGACACATTTTTTGAGATATATATAGATATCATTTTTGGCGGCGATTATATGCTATGTGTTATGTTATTATGCATGATGATTTATAATGTTTGTGTGATGTGGCCTATGCTATAATTTTGATGATGATGCATTGTATACTATGTGATGTATGCATTATGATGCGATGATAATTATCTATCTATGTGTTATGATGTGATGTAATGGTGGATAATGATATATGCTTTATGATGTTCATGTAGCTGATGATGGCATCCTAATATTATCCTAATACTATATGATAATGTATGCATTTACTTTTACGATGTGGTGGATGTCATGAATTAATACTATGCTTATGATTTTCTTATGATTATAATATGTGATGCTATTAATGAGAATATTGTTATGTATGCAACGTGTTATGATTATGGATGATGTGATTATGGGAAGATGTTAATGCAAATGTTATGATGCTTTATGTTAAAATATGTATTAAATATAAATGTGCCTATATGTTATGTTAAATGCAAATGGAATTATGAAAATGATGAGTAAATGGATATATGCAAATGATATGTAAATGGATATATGCAAATGTGGGATGGATAGCCTAGTGTACTAATGCAAATGCCTACATGGTAATGCGGTTGTAATTTTTTGTGTCACAAGACATTGTTAGAGGACAGGAGAAGAAGAACTATTAGACAGAAGGAGATGGATGTTAGTGCGGAGAAAGAAATCCTTCAATATTTTTCCAAAGTACAAATAGATGTTGCATTAATCATCATTGGGTGGATTGTTGCAATGGCCAACAAACACCATGATATGACATAAATCAATCGTGTGCAAGGTCGTGCCATCATGTAAAAAAAATAGTCGCTGACAAGGATGACCATGACTCATACCAGGAACCTAATTGCCCTAGTATTTTTGTCACAATCAACCATAGACAGTCATCGAAAAGAAAGACAAGTCATGAAATGTCGTTGTGCCTCTAAATCCTATTCAGGACATCCTTGAGGTAGCTAACATCATGATGAAAAAGAAAATACCATATGTATAGACAGTGTTTGCCAAAGTATTTGCAAAGAGTGTCAAGATTATTATTGTCGGGATATCGGTTTTGGCGAAGCCTAGTTATGTGTTAGGTAGGCTAATTTGTGAGAAATGTCGAGGGGTCAAATTCAGGAAGGACACATCCTGAATAGAATGGACATTAGGAGCGTCGATCCCCAATATTGAGAGGATGCCCCAAAAATGCCAGTTGATAGTGTCAATGCTCAAGAAAGACATATCCTAAAACTAAGATAAATGAAAAAGGTGATTCATCAGAAAGACTTATCTGAAGGATGACCATGAATGGAAAATTTGACGGTGTTATGAGATTGTGACCAAATTTGACCAGATGACCTAATTAACCACGTGTCGCATTTGAAGTGTCAATTTAGTTGAATTGTTGAAGAATTTTCTGATTTAGGATGTCATGGTAAGATGAAAACCAACACGACAGACCCTAAGGGATAGGACGTAGGGGCCTCGGGGGCTCATCGATGATGGTCTTGCCTACGTCATACACTCACTCAGAGACCACATAGTTTGACAAAGACTAGACTAACATAACAGTTTATTGAATACAAACCTATATGTTTTGACTTGACCCAACAAACCTTAAGGGACAAGACCTAGGGGCCCTTAGGGGCTCATCGATGATGGCCTTGCCTACGTAGCAAATGTGTAGAGACCTTGTAGTTTGACTGAAGCCATGATCAAGGACGATAGATTTTATTGGACTTGAATGACCAATTGACATTAAATACCTAAAAGATTGACTTAGATGGTCTCAGGGGTACATCAAATGATGACCTTGCCTATGTAGCCAATGCACAAAGACCGCGTAGTTTAACCATTCTAACTATGACTCGACTTTGACTGGTTGTGACTCTATTTTTGGGGATTTTTTCAAGACATTTTCTAATTTTTATGGATTTTTTAAGGACATTTTCTAATTTTTATGGATTTTTTCAAGATTTTTTTTGATTTTTTATGGATTTTTTTTAGGACATTTTCTTATTTATATGAATTTTTTTAGGACATTTTCCGATTTTTATGGATTTTTTCAAGACATTTTCTAAATTTTATGGATTTTTTCAGGACATTTTTTTATTTTTATGGGACCATGTGTGAGACCCACTGCAGTCAAGTGATAAAGGTGTTGCCCCTAGTCTAGTCTAGGACTAATTGAGATGAATGAGATGGGAAAGGATTTGCTCGGGATGAAAGGGTAGCGGATGCGCGAGACATGATGTCAAGCGTTGTCAACCATGAAAAGAAGTAGCAGGATTTTATGATGGATGTTGTGAGGGTATCAAATGACTGGGTATTTATTATGGATGAAGGTAGATGGAGTGCGAGTAGATGGCAAAGTAGAGATTGTCTAAGCATGGTGCCTGCTTGCTTGATTTTCACCATGGTACTTATCCAAAGCGCCACCGAAGTGGTTTTCACTATTGGATGAATTATTTCTCTACTATTTTTGATATTTTTATATTTTTCAATTTTTTTTGTATTTTTAAGTTCTTGGCTAAGCTCTTTGAAGCTATGTATAGAACTTGCATAGGTGCAAACTGTTGATAGGTTCTGTTAATTGTTTACCTTATGGAGTGGATAACTGATAAGCACCAGAACCAAAGGATGCAGTGATGACATAGGGGCCCAGCCAATTAGGCTTGAACTTTCCAGGTTTTTCACGGTCAGCTTGATTTTTTGGATTTTGCATCAAGACTAAGTTGCCAATGTCAAATCTTCTAACCATAACTCTTTTGTTGTAACTTTGGCAAAGGAAATTCTAATATTCCTGTAAGTGAGTCAAGGAATTTTTCTGCATTCTAATAATTCTAGCTCATGCAAGCGAGACTATCAGTATTCCTCATCATCAATCAATCCCTTCATGGAGACCCTTAAGGAGGGGACTTCAACCTCAATGGGCAGGATAGCTTCGGATTCGAAGACAAGGGAAAATGGAGTGGTGCCTGTAGGCGTGCGGATGCTAGTGCATTAAGCCCATAGGGCTGGGTTAAGTTGGACATGCCAATCATGACCAACGTCATTGACAGTATTCTTGAGAATTTTGATGATTGTCTTATTGGAATCCTCAACTTGACCTCTACCTTATGGATAATATGGTGTGGAGAAATGATGTTGAATATGGAATTGCTCACAAAGCTCATGGAAATCCTAATTTTTAAAAGGATGCCTGTTGTTTGTGATGATGGATTGGGGAACACCATACCAACATATGATGTAGTTAAGGATAAATTTGGAAAATTATTTACTAGTTATGTAGGTGAGAGGGATGGCCTCAATCCATTTCGTGAAATACTCGGTTGCAGTAATAATGAATTTATGGTCGTTAGATGAGGTGGGGTGAATCTTACCCATGATGTCAAGTCCCCATTATGCAAAGGGCCAAGGAGAAGTGATTGGTCGTAGCTCCTATGCAGGCGCATGAATGAGGTCACTATGTATCTGGCATTGACAAAATTTTATCATGAACTGAAGAGCATCGTTCTCCATGGTTGGCCAGTAGTATCCAAGTCTCATAATTTTCTTGGATAAGGTTGGGCCACTTGAATGAGATCCGCATATACCCTCGTGTACCTCACATAAGGTTGTTTGTACTTCATCTATGTCGAGACACCAGAGGAGGGTATTATCAAAGCTGTGTCTATATAGGGTGTCATTGATGATGGTATAGTGGGAAGATTTGCAAATAAAGGACTTGTGTTGGTTACTAGAAAGGTCGGGTGGTAAATTTTAGGAGTGCAAATAATTGTATGTCCTGATACCAAGGGGAATTGGGACCAACAAGATCACAAACCACTTTGGAATCAATAATGTCATAAGTGGGGACCAAGAGTTGTTTGACCATGACTCAAATTGTGGCACATTATTAGGGATGTCCAAGAGAGATCCAATTGTGGCCATAGGGTCAACTGCTTTGTTTTGTGCTCGAGGAATTTTCTCAAAATCGATCATATGGAAGTATGACATGAAACTATCCACCATGCATTTATAGGGAATCAACTTCTCATCCTTGGTGTCATAATCATCATTGACTTGGTTGATAACTAACCAAGAATCACCAAAAACTAGGAGTTCTTTGATTTTCCACTAAATTTCCATTTGAAGTCCTGTCAACAATGCTTCATGATATTTGGAAAGATTATTAGTGCATGGGAAGGCGATGTGAAATGATTTAGGAATACAGTCGCCTTGCGGTGTGATGAATAATATGCCTTCCCCCAAAACCGTGACCTATATGGGATCCATCAAAATAAAGTTTCCAAGGTAATCTCGGGCCTACATGAAAAATATATTCATCTAGAAAGTCAGCTACCAATGGGTGATCATCTTTTGTAGGTGCGTCAGTGAGTTGATCTGCTATGACCTATCCTTTTATTGCTTTACGTTCTACGTATTGTATGTCATACTTGCTTAGTATCATGAACCATTTTTCCAAGCGTCCTGTTAACATTGCTTGACTGAGAAGGTACTTCAATGAATCTATTTTAACCACTAATGCTCTTTTATGATTCAACATATAATGTCTTAACTTCTAAGCAGCAAAGACTACTGTGAGGCATGTATGTTCAATGGGTGTATAGTTGACCTCATACCCAACCAAAGTGCGACTAATGTAGTATATTACTCTTTCCTTTTTCTCATGGTTATTTTGTGAAAGTAATGCCCCTAGTGTGGAAGTGGTTGTAGAAATCTACAATATCAAAGGTTTCCCATCGATAGGCGGCATGAGGACTAGCAGTGTCAAAAGATAGTCTTTAATTTGTTGAAAAGAAGCTTGACATTTGTCTATCCAAACAAAGGGGATTCCCTTGTGTAATAGGTACTAAAATGGTTGACATTTATCGACCAACTATTTAATGAAATGTTTGATGGACTGCAATTTGTCATGTAATGTTCCAAGTTTGTTAATTCCTTTTGGTGGGGGCATATCCAAGATTTCTTTTACCTTCACTTGGTTGACTTCAATGCCTCGACAAGAAACTATGTATCCCAAGAGTTTACCTAAAGTTACACAAAAGACACACGTCTTAGGATTGAAACATACCTTATACTCTTCTATCCTTTTCAAGATTTTGTCTAGCACCTTTAGATGATCGACTCTTGTTAGTGATTTTTCCAAGAGATCATCAACGTAGTCCTCCATTAATTTGTGCATAAGATCGTGAAATATTGTATTCATAGACCATTGGTAAGTGGCATCTACATTCTTTAGGCCAAAATGCATGATGTTCCAACAATATGTACCCTAGGGACAAGTAAATGTTTTATGTTGATCTATTGGGGCGATGCGAATCTAGTTATATCCTAAGAATCCATCCATAAGAGACATCATCTCATATCCTATTGTAAGATCCACTATGATGTCTATGTTGGGGAGTGGAAAATCATCCTTTTGGAAAGCTTTGTTCAAATCCTAGAAGTTCGTACAGATGCAAATTTTCCCATTCAGTTTGGTGACAGGTACAAGGTTTGATATCCAGTCGACATAATCTATAGATCTGATGAACCCATCATCTGGCAACTTTTTGAGCTCAGCTTTGACAAGCAAGGTGATATGTGGGTGCATCTTCCAAAGTTTTGTTTGAATGGTTTGGCATCTGGAAGTAAGGGAAAATGATGTAACACTAATGTTGGATCTAGTCTTGGCATATCTGCATATGACCAAATAAAGTTGACATGACATTCTGTGAAGAATTACTAAAACTCAGGATTTTCCTTGTTTGTTAGTGACGCTTCCAGGAGAATCATTTTGGGATTTTCTAGTGTGTCTGTATTGACTTCTATGGTATCTTTAATTAGCATGGCCGATCGCTCTTGAGTAACAGGGAGAAATTCCAACCCTCCATCCTTAGGTGCCTCAAAGAGGTTTTCACCCTTAGATACATCCTTTCATTTTACTTTTGTGTCGTCAAAAGGTGCCTTACAGTTTTCACCTAAAGACAAGTCTTTTTTGTTTTATTTTTATTACTTTTGCGACTAGAGGGTTGCACAATTTCTCCAAAATATGTTGTAGAATCAAGATCTATAGTAAAGCCAACTTTATGGTCCATGCCTGGTATTTTGTCACGTAGTCCCATGAATTCTGAAATGGCTTTATCATTCTCAAAAATTTCCATGATAGGTGGGTCTTGTTGATCCCAATCAATGAGCTATGGGTATAGGAGGGATATTCCATCATCAATATTAGCAAAAGGAGGAGAGGACGCTAAGAGCATGCAAATAGAGGCTGAAAGGGTAAAGAAAGAAGTATCTTCATGATCCCAGGAGGATTCCATCCAATCTTCATCCTCGATGATCTCAGGTAAATCGGGCTCATGAGGGAGTTCAGGATTGGGAAAAAGTGAGTCAGAAGAATCAGGCTGTGGGATTTTAGAATTGTCATTAGAAGGATCTTGGGATGGACCAATTTTGAACATTTGTCTGAATCTTTCCTCAAAAGAAGGCTCACCTAGTTCTAGAAACATTTCTTCAAGATCATAGTCACTAAAGACTCTTTCAGAACCATATTCCCACTCATGGGAGTCAATCTTAGTATAGGATTCATCAGATGTCTCAACATTTTCAAAAGCACTTACGTCCTTATTAGAAATCGTAAGGGTATGTGGAGTGTCAATTGTGATTGGTTTAAACCCGAACCCTCAATTCTTTGGTCTTGTAGTCGGCATTAAGTGTTCTCTCCTACTATTTTTGTTTACGCCCAGACCACTGATTCCATCATAGCCTTTTTCCATCATTATCTTAAAGCCTTTGCCATATTGTTGTACTAGTAATGGTGACAAATATTTCTAGTCTTTGTAAATCCAAGTTGAAATGGCATCCATATCTTCTTTGTTTACCTCTCCCCATTTTGTGAAGGTGGTAGTGGGAGGAACTTTAAAGATAACCTTAGGTTCCAATATGAAGCATGGTATGTCATAAATCTTTGAAGACTTGGGTAACTGTGAGATGCAATAAGCAGTGTTCAGTTTATACTCGCCACATCCTGTGTCCTAGATCTTGATATTTGGATCGGTGGTTGGAATGGTGGAAGCGGAGGGTAGGGTGGAGGTTGAAGCAGTGGGATTGGATGACTTGGTGAGTGTAGATAGATCAACATATTGGGATGAGGTGGATGTCAAAGCTTCATGATTAATAGGCACTTGATGTTCAGAAATTCCTCTTAAGTTGGTGCAATATTGAAAGGCGTTAGGATCACCAGTTTTGGTAATATCAGTTTCATTATAAGGGAACTTCAGACATTGATGATATGTAGAGGGTACGACCTTTAATTTATGAATCCAATGCCGACCAAGGAGGATGTTGTAGGGAAATTCAAGATCCAGAACTTGGCATGTGGTATCTATGATTGCTGGCCCAACACAAATAGGGAGTGTGATAATTCCTTTAGAAGAATGCTCCTCATCATCATATGCTTTGATTACAATACTTTTAGTGGAATCTACACATGCATCAAAGAATCCTAGTGCTTTGACCAATTTTAAAGAACATATGTTCAATCCAGCTCTTCCATCTACTAGAACTCATTTGACCTTGTGCTTGTGGATGAAGACTTCAATGTGTAATGCGTCATTGTGGTATGGCTTAGGCATGGAATAATATTCGTCTGAGAAAGTGACTTGGTGGGAAGTGGTCAAATATCCGACCATAGCTTCGAAGCAGTTGACATCAATGCCAGTAGGGACTGAGGTCTCTTTTCAAGCCTTATCAAGTATAGCTTTATGTGCAGGAGAGATACACAAAATCTCAAGTATGGAAATTTGAGCAGGGGTTTTACCCAATTGATCGACAAGGTTAAATTGTCCTTTAGGTTGTGGTTTCTTAACAAAAGGGATAGCTATCATGATTTTAGTTTGGCGAGTGGTGACATTGCATTCAAGATTCTTTTTGATAGTGATAGTATTGACATATTCATCAGTAGCTCGAAGGTGATTGATTATGGGTCCACTCGAGTAATCAAAGGCATCACGAGTATAGTTAGCTTGGTTATTAGTCTTGTGACTTGATGAGGAGGGATTTCCCAAACCATGATCTTGCAATGGGTTTTTATGAATGGTATGGTCGGTATTAGAAGAATATTGTTGGCCATTAACTTTAATGTCTCTATTTTTTATTAAATCTTGTATAATGTTCCCCAGTTGTCTACAAGATGATGTTTTGTGTCCTTTTTCTCTATGATAATCACATAAGGTGTTGTCATCCCACCATGATAGTTTAAATTGTCTTGTATCATATGCTTTAGGTTCTTGCAATGTTATGATGTTATTTTGGACAAGTTTCTTGAGGATAGTCTCAATAGGTTCTCCCAAGGGTGTGTAAGTGCATCATTTTGGAATTGTTCGGTTTGTCTTTGTTGACCTTGGGTTTGGCTATTTTGAATAACATTTGCAGTAGGTTTCGGGATAGATAGGGGATTATTTTGTGGTTGAGACTCCCTAAGTGTGATTGCATGGCCTGTTTTATTCACTATCTTAGCATCAATGATACCATCATTGGTAACATGTTTCTTCTTGGCCCAATATTTGTTCTTATCATAGGTCATGTTCGTGTTTGTGTTCTTGCTAGGATATTTAAGTTCACCTTTTTCAATGAGGTATTTTTCAAGATAAACACCCTTTTCCACAAGGTCTGTGAAGGTTGTACAACAATGGACTTGCAACCCATATTTCAAGGGTCCCTAGAGGTTTTGGACAAACATATGTACCTTATCTTTTTTGGGATTTCAACTAGACAACGGCTTGCCAAGCTTCACCATCTTTGAAAAAAAGGAATAAATGTTTCACCAAATTCTTCTTGTGTCATCTTACAAAGTGTGGTGGTTGTAATTTCAGTGTCAATTTAAAAGGCATAGTTCTCTACAAATTTGTTGGCAAGTTCATCCCATTATCTTATCCCTTTAGGAAAAATTGCAAACCAATCGAGTGCAGGACCTGCGAGACTCCTAGGAAAAAGTTTCATCAAATAAGTGTGTCCAGGTGCCACGTCTACACAATTGGTTATGAAGTCTCTTATGTTCTCAATAGGGTTTGTCTTTCCTTTGTATTTAGAGAAATTTGGGAACACGTATCTTGGAGGAAATGCTGACATGTATAAGTTTGTGTCAAATTGATATGGATGCAAGTCAAAGGATATATGATTCTTCTTGTGTGATAGATTCATGTCCTCTATTTGTTTTTGTAAAGTAGCTAGTTGGGCAGTCAAAGCATCCACTATTGGATTATTTGTGGCATGAAACATGTTGGTGATAGGTATCCCATGTGTTCCTATTTGTTGTGATGATATATTTTGAGTTGGTATGTGTTGTTTTGAGCTTTTGTATGAATATGGGAAGTGTATGTTGGGATATGTGATCCAGTAGTGTTGAATTGCATTTGGGGAATGTATTGTCCATGTGTGTTTTGATAACCAAGAGGGGTATGACCTATTTCATGTTTTTTGATGCTTGACTTCCTTGTCCAATTTGAGGGATATGACCATATGAGAAGTTCATATTTTGTCTTTGAGGGCCACTAGTGTTTTTGTTAATTTGAGGACCTTGGTGACCACTAGTGTTTGTGGTGATTTGAGGACCTTGTGATGTGGTATTGATGTTGGGTTGAGGTCCTTGAATTGAAATTATTCTTTTTTTACTTCTTGTGAAAGGATTGAATGAAGATGTCCCCAAGGCATTAGATGATGGTCCAAATGTGGAAAAGGTTGATTCAATAGTTTGTCACACAATTTGAGACACTTGTGGCATTGATTGTGATGTGGTTTGTGATGTAGTAGGTGCCCCAAAAGAAAATGTTTCATTGATTGTATTTGTTGCACTATGAGTTGTTGTGCCACTAGAAGTAGGGGTAGTATTATGTTGTGGTGTTGAGGGAGCTTGACTAGTTTGTGTGTCATGATTAGGAGATGTTTCTCTCAAAGTATTGACATCAAATTGATGTGGTAATCTAACTCCTTCACGCAAGATTTTGGCTAAATAGTGTTGTGGATCTAGCATGATTAACTCATCTACAAAGGAAGCTACTTCTAGATTTTGTGTAGTAGCCTCTATGTCTTCTACAAACACATTTCCTTTGGGATCTATTTGAATGAATTGTTCAAAAGGATTGTTGTGTGATAGATGTCTAATGTTTGTGTCATTGAAGGGATTGTTATAGGTAGATCCCATGTTGGTATTGTTGTGAGTTGTATGTGAGGTAACATTTTGGTTCATGTCATTAGTGTGGTTATAAAGGTCATCTTCTTGTCCAAAGGGATCCATGTCTCTTCTCCTTTTTTGTAATCTAGTCTCA
The DNA here is from genome assembly GCA_007258455.2 of Sequoia sempervirens. Classification (NCBI taxonomy): domain Eukaryota; kingdom Viridiplantae; phylum Streptophyta; class Pinopsida; order Cupressales; family Cupressaceae; genus Sequoia; species Sequoia sempervirens. The sequence goes on from VDFB02058242.1 coordinate 59,141,131, forward strand.
ACCATGTAAGGTTTGCTCAAACAAGGAAAAGTGCAAATGATATGGGACTAGGTCTAATGATGGGAATGATATGACTCTAAGTCTAAGTTTTTGGAATTTTTGGATATAAAGAGTCAAGGCTAGGCAACTATGTTTTTGGTCTTTTTGGAATAAGAGATGAGGAGTGACCTAATGTAAGATGTAAATAATGTCTAAGGAGGATGCTAGTTGTCAAATGTTTATGAGGGATGCAAAGTGATAATGATGTCTAAGAGGAATGATTAATGTGAGGTAATGGTGATGCCTAAGAGGGATGCCTAATGCAAGGATGGACTAAATAAGTTAAAGGAAGTGTTCAAAATGCAAGGTGTAAGCAAGTTCTAAAGGTGATCAACTTTGGGAGACTTGGGAAGCGGTTACTAACCATCCAAAGTTTAGCCAATGCTTCAATTTTAATTGTCAAGGGACCTTGTGTGAGATCAAGGGAAATGAAAATGAGGCCAAGTGAGTTCCCAAACTAGGCTTATGAGTTGGAAAAGACTCACCTAAAAATAACAAAGAGTATAAGTGTGACAAGTGACTTGGTCTAATGACAATATTTTTCTTGAAGCAATGGTTGACACAAAGTATGGAAAGTTGGCCTATTATGAAATCTACAAAGGTAATAACCTAAGAGTTTGGCTAAGCTGAAAGTGATTGAGAATCCTAAAATTCAACTAAGGTATGCTTATGGTTAAGACTAAATGACAAACCTAAAGGTGCAATGGTGGATTGTTTGAGAAAAGATTTCTATTTTGGTACAGAGATCACTGTAGAAAGGTAACCAGAGACAACTATTGAAGGTTTGACATTTTTCTTGTGAAACTTACAATTATTTTTATGAGTGATAGGCAGTTGCAGTTCAGGACAAATAATTGTGACAGTCAATTTCATTGTTTATCAATAGTTGTGTTTTAGGTTTAGCATATGTGCTGCAAGAAAGCAGTTGTGTTTCAGGTTTAGCAGATGTCTTGCAAGACAACAATTGTGTTTTAGGTTTAGCAGATGTGTTGCAAGACAACAGTTGCATTTCTTTGTGGACAAATTTTGGTTTTTTTACAATTTTGGCTAAGTGTTTCTCTAGTTTTGACTAGGTTGTGAACTTTTTTTCAGTCTGAATTTGGTTTTCCAAATTTCAAAGATGTCTGTTTGTTTATTGATTTGGAAAACACTTTGTATTTTCTTGGGTTGTTTGACACAAGAACTTTGAAAAACATGCACAATCCCAATTGGAAAGGGATTGTATACTTGGCATAGCTCAGCGAAATACCCCGAATTAGTGTTGAACACCTTTCCTTCTTGAGAGTGGATAACTTAAAAGTTCGGTGGCACAAGATCCCCCTTACAGTGTACTCACTTCTCGGGCTCACCAAATTTGAATCCCCAGGTAGTCACTTCCTGAGGATTTTCTATCTCTACTCAAGGGAGTGAGTGGTGAATAATCTTTGGGCATGATATTGTACCCAACACTATACCAAGCAATGGACAAAAGGTGAGGCTTCTAAAAACAAGAGGGTTCTATTAAATACTTGGGGACATAGCACCTCATGAGTGTCCAACAAGCCACTTAAGGCTTTAATCACTCTACTAGGGGCTCTTATACCTTTAAAAGAAAAGCTAGGTACCCTGTTTCGAATGACACTGCACGGCTAAAGCCTACAACCATGAGGACTTGATAGTTTAGTCATATCCTTTTATATACCGACCCAAGAGAAAAATCGGTTAGAGTCATTCCCTCTTTCGAGGAAAGCCCCTCTAAGGTTAAACAAAAAAAATTGAAAAAATTGTTTTTGGTCATCCAAGATCGCACTAAGGCGCAAGGAGATTGCATACACAAAGCTTTCAATCCACACTCGCAAGGTTGTTCATTTTAATTCCAAATCGAAATGTGTGGGTGGCAAAGCAATAATCTCTAAGTGCCTTTAACTCTCCAGATCACTACAAGGCACAAGAGAAGTATATATGCACTAAGAAATCATTACCATACCACAAGACACACCAAACACTTGTAAATTTTAACCCAACTTATTATGAGACAAACAAGGTTCTTTTTAGCCCAATGCTATGAGAATGCATGTACATTTTATCCTTGATGAGTATAGATGCAAATTGTGTTCTTTTTAAACCCAATGAATGTAATTGCAATTCATTTTAAGCCATGAATGTGAAATACAAGTTGTAGTTTATTACTTATAAATGAAGGACTTCATGAAAAATAAACAACAAAAAAAAATTAGTATCCTCCTCCAACTTGCCACATGCTTCCAACAAAATATTAGTAACCAAAAAACCTAACCTACTAAACCAAAAATGCAGAAAATAGAAAATACTTGCAAAAATTAAAAGCAAACCCTAACTGACAATTGTGTCACAAAACTATCAGATGTAGCTTACAGGAATGATCAAATGTGGCTCAGTAACTATGATTGCGGCTCATGGGTTGTTGACTGCGGTTCACCAGAGCAGATGCACTGAACCAGAAAGATGGATGCGACAAACGATAGTCAATTGTGGCACATGAATCTGAACATGCAAAATAACTGAAAATCTACCAAAAACAAGTGACCTAATGATGCCTATTATATGACCCTAGGGTTAGACTGATAAACCAAAAATCTAAATAACCTATATTTAACAAAAATAACCCGACATTAGAGAAAAACTAAATATGCCCTAATGTAAAGCAGTTGCATCATTTGGCTGGTGATTGCGTCATACTATATTTGGCAGTTGTGTCAAAGTGTACTGACAACCTGCAAAAATTAAAAAATCCATACGAAATCTGCAGAATTTTTTCCCTTCACGTCAGGTTCACCAAATTTAACTAAGGAAAAATTTAGGTTAGCAATATAAAGCATAAACAAACTAAACCCTAGCTACAACGAACCACAATGAAACATAAAAGCATGAACAAATGAACAATCTCAATAAAACCTTCATGCACTCCATGAATCACCTTCATTTCCTCTCTCCATTTTGCTATAAATAGTGTTTTCCCTTAGATTTTTGTGAGCAACTATGACTTACGACAAAGACCTTAGTAAAATATTGAAGGATTATACTCAACAATTACAAGTGTACTAAAATTTTTGCAAGCATGAAGTATGATAAATGAGGTTGACATTTCCTTTTTATAGAAAAGTCAATTTTGGATGAATGGCCAGGATTGTTAGTTGAGAAATGCCCTAAGATGAAAGGTTGAGATTGAATGTGACAATCAACATTTAGGGTTAGGGCAACATTAGGGTAAAATTTCAAATGGAGGGCTATGATTCAATTTTAGGAAAATTAAATCAATGGACAGAATGCATGTGACAAGAGGATATTGGGCACAGAAAAAGAGATTGCTAGAAAATCAAATAAGAATTTAAAATTATTTATTTATGAGGCAAAGTTGACCTTTTGAATTAAAAATAAATTTAATTCAAAAGTGGTGGGACCAAGATAGTAAATAATGATTTTTAATTATTTACTTGGTGGGAAAGTGGGAATGGAAATTTAAATAAATAATTGTATTTAAATTTGGAGGAAAAGACAAAAGAACAATTAAATAATTAATGGTGTTATTTAATTGTAGAAGAAAGTAAAATTTGAGTAATAATTAAATAAATTGAGGAACTTATTTAATTGTAGAGAGACATGGGAAATTAGTGGCATATTTAAACAAAAAAATGTAATTTATTTATTTAAATAATCAGGAGGAATAAAATATATGAATTAATTAAATAATTAATAATTATTTAATTAATAGTTGAATTTGGACTATAGGGCATAATTAAATATTTTAATTATGTTGAGACAAAATATGATAAGACATAGAAAAATAAAGCTTGTAGGCCTAGGTTATTTTATGTGTCTACAACAAAAACATAAATGATAGTTTGCAAGAAGATCTAGGAAGTGCAAAGTGGTATATACCTACCCAAAAAAAGTGGGTTCTGAGTGTCCTAAAAGGACTCATTTTCCCAAGGGAAAATGGGTCTTTGGACAAGGTTTTTCCTCAACTTTGAGGGTCCTCTAGTGCAAGATTTGATCTTTTGCTTACCCCCAATTTCATTGCCAAAAAGTCAGAAATAAATTTGGGATCTAAGTTTATGTGGCTTGAAAACAAAGTTGACAACTTTGACAACTTTACAAAATTTATCTTTTGATCAATCTTCAATCCTTCTTCAACTGCAAATCTATACATACAAAGAAAGAAGAAAAAAAGTTTGTTCTTGGGTGAATAGGGGTTTTCCTTATTAAAACCCCATGTTGGTAATTAAACCTTGATAATGAAATAATGACAAAATGAAAGGAATTTTATGAATGGAAAATGCTATATCACAACTCATCAAACCCTCAATGGCTGCCCTTAGAGGACTGCTCAGTCTAACACATCACTCTAAGGATTGGACCTTGCATGAATTGGCTTGATTGGATGCTTCATTTGACACTTGATTTGATGCTTGAATGCTTGAAACCTACATCACAATTTTAGCTCCAAAACATGACATGAAGATGCATAAAGTTTGACATGATGATATGATCTTGATTGTTGTTGTAGATGACTGATAAATCTACTCTTCAATGCTCTTGACAATAATATTTTATGTTGTGAAAGTTTCCTCTTAATTCTTAATGTTGTTCAAATTGATAAAATAACTATGGATTTATAGGTTTTATTTAACTTCCCAAAAATTAGATTCCAAAAGCTAACATTTGAAACTTGAATTTGAATCATTAAAATTTCACCAAAAAAATATTTTAAATTGGGTCTCGGTACTTAAGGAGGACCCAAGACACACAATTTCCAAGATGTTTAAATTAATGTTGGCAATTGTTTAATATAAGTTTTACTTTCAAAAAATGAGAATAATAAGGATTTGGAATGCATAATTTAGGAAATTGGAAGCTTAATTAAGTCCAATCAATTGAGGGGATGCAAACATAGTGTGAAAATGTAAAGGTGTACATTTTTCTACACTACAAAAATTAAAAAAAAATCTCACAGATAAAATAATCTCCTCATAGATTCTTAACATCTACCTAAGCATGACTAACATATTCACCATTCTAAGATCCAACCCATCCATCATTCACCACTCATTAACCTATCCTCATATTTCAACCCACCCCATTCTTCTTGTGTCCCCCATATCTACCATCCTAAATTCTTCTCATTGTCAATATCTTCTCCTCCTACTCTCTATCTCTACATCATTCTACTTATCATAATCTTCTTCCAACCTTTATGTAGTATCTTTCCCTATCCTACTCAACCATTTATTCCATCATTCCCATATTATCTATTAACCTCCATTCATCCCTCCCATCTATTTGTTCTATCTATTTCAAGAGCACACTCATGTTCTTCAAATCACTTGTCCTCATGAGGGGGAATCATCATCATATCATTCGATCAATATATTGAATCTAAATTTTTTCCAAGCATCAAAGCATCCTTTGAACATAATTGTTCAATCAATCAATCAATCAATCAATCAATCCTATCAATCTAATCAATCCAACCAATTATCCCTTAACCTTTGATTCTTGGGGCATGATCTCTCATCAATATTGAGACATCCTATGTCCATATCTACTTTGTTTGAAATGGCAATGCTTCTTCTAATTGCAATGCCATTTCAAAGAGGGGAAACTATAGATATTGAAATCATGTCTACTCTAATATATATTTGACACCTCTTAATCCATTAAAATTATTATTATTATCCTAAGTGCATTAATTTATTATAATTAAATTTATTTAAATAATAAATATTATTTAATTAATATAAAAAAAATCATTTCTCACATTATCCACAAATAAATTAATGTAAATCCTAATTTACACATCATGTGTTAACTATCCAATTGAAATACTTAACTAAATAATCAATTTAGTTAACACACTCATCAAATCCATTAACAAAACAATCAATTTGGCTAACTCAAAATCATAAATTAAATGAGTATCAACTCACCTTGATCAAATGAATTAACAACCTTGTCCTCTCCACCTAATTGAAAAATTGATTTCCACCTCTCCCCATCACATCCACTAAGCATGAATCAAGCTCATGATCTAGGATTAAATCTTGACCATTCAATTTCCCCCCAAATGTTCTATAAATTTGTATAGGCGTGAATTTGCACCCCTTATTCAAATTATGCTTTTACACTTCCTCACCTTAGAAAACAAAATTCGAAGGCAAAAATCCACATCATCCCACTGTCTTCGTTCCACTTGGTGTCTGTCTCTTGTGTTGGTAGAAGAATAACTGTCAGGGATGCATCGCATGACACACAGATGTCTGTACGACATTCTTACGTCATTGATGTATTCCTACATTTGAAGTTGGTAGATGCGTTACACTTCCCATTGGATTCAGTTTGTAATGCCCCTCTTCGACCAACCAACTCGAATATGGCCATTTTTCTCATCCCACCTTCAAAAACACTCTTCCTTTATGCTTTTCATCTTCTTCACAAGCTCTAGCAATCTCTCTAATCATTCTCAAGCATTATATTAGCATCTATCACTCCCAAGTAGCACTTTGGCACTCCATAGCAGCAACAACAACACTCCATCAACTTCGTAGAGCAAGTGTGGAACAACACCATTGCAACAGAATCTTGAGTCCTCTCTTTTTCTCCTCCATTAGCTAGTGAGCTCTTCATGGAGGTGGTAAGCATTTTCACTCCTCTTCTCTACGATTTGGTTGAGTAGCACATCATTGTTTTG
>VDFB02058242.1:59147975-59506691 GCA_007258455.2 Sequoia sempervirens
TAAGTAAATATGGGGAAATAGGAAAAGGAATTCTAATATCCAATTACTTTCTAGCTATATTCAAACTTCCATAAATTACTATTGAAATATTTAGAGTGTGTAAAAAGCAAGAGGTAATATGATGGTGGTGTGGGTATAAATTATGATCATAATATCAAAACATGAGGGGGATTTTTTGTTGAACACCTAAAATACTGAGAGGTGGGTGAATTAGTATTCCTTGAAACCACTTAAACATTTAAACATTCATTTGAGACACAATATTCAATTTGTAGTAAGGAAATAAAATATGAAAGTAATCATCAAAGCACATAACACATGAACACCAAATTTTTACATGGAAAACCTAAAAAGGGAAAAACATGGTGAGGATTACCTCACAATATATTATGACCAATCATATCATATTACAAAATGGCTCACTTCCTTTTGGACTCACTGTCTAGAGAATAAGAGAAATAGAAGAGATTACTTGATGTAGAAAAAGGGGTTGGCTCACTGCCAAAATTTGAACTACTAAAAATGCATATACAATATGCAGGAGATACAACTTAATTGGAGCTCAATATACCGAATCAACACACTTCATGCTATAATTCTTCCACACTCTGCTCTAATTTACATTTGCATCACATTCACACTATATTTGCATACTTCACATTTAATTACATCACATTACACAACACCAAAAATTATTTTAAATTTATATCCATTACATCCACAAACACTTACAACATCAATTAGGTTGGCCTAATTAGATGAACTATGTAAAACAATAACTTGTTAGCTCAAGATTCAAACAAACACACTTTGTGGCATAATTCAAAATTGTAACACATTCAAATATGTTGAAGAGGGCCTATAATAACTCCCATAAGATGATCAAAACTTCCTTTAACTTTGCATGACCCCAAACATATTATGTTAGTACTATTGGTGAAGTTGTTGGAAAAACAAGGATAGACAACTGAGAGGCGGGGTGAATTAGTTGTCATAGAATGATAAAATTTTCAAACTTTACTTAAGATCTGATGAATAAGAAATTAACCATAAATAATTAACACATCAAAGAGACAAAGAACACCAAGATTTTTTATGTGGAAACCCTATTAGGGGAAAAACCACGGTGGATGTTAATCCACAAGATTATACCCTATTAAAAGTATAATGAAATAAATAAAGGGGAATTCACATGCATTCATGCACACTACCTAGATCTCACTACTCAATTATGGAAGGGGCTCATTTCCCAACAATACAAAATAAGATTAAAATCTAGAGGGTATGAACTAAAAATTAGCTTCAGACAAGCCTCGATTATAGTTCCACTAAGCACAAACTCCTATTTTCACTCGCATTACTTCGGCCTCTCAATCTTCCTACACTCGGCCTCAAGTAATCAAATGATATTCACACATACGCATGAGAACACCCAACACATGAAGCACCTTTTTTACTCACTACACCGATGAAACAATCACACTTATATATCTACATCATGAGATTTCATCAACAACTTAGTCAGCTAGGAAAATAAAACATCTTTGTAATGTCAGCCCAAATTTACAAATAAAATTTTTAATGTGAATCCACCAAGGTCGGCCACAACATAGTGGAGACCCAAATTAACAACTCCAACCCAAAAATACTTCAATTACTTCCTCCTCAAAGATCCATAACTCGCTACCACCAACATGCCGACCAAGAACAAGAAAAATTGAACATACACAAGAAAAATTTCTTACCACGAGCACACCGATCAATGGGAAATAGCAATAAAGATAGAGCACACCTAGAAACATCCAAGAACACCAAGAAACAACATAGAAACATTTGCAACAATTGATATTTCTAGATCACATGAACTTTACTCAGGAACACTGATAGAGACCACAAAAACACTGTCAGACCACAACATGATCAAATCTATATGCGGACCTATGAAACTTTCGGTAGATGATATTGATACACTCAGTAGAAAACCCTTTAATCCAAAGCAATTGAACTTCAACATATAAAAAAGACACCTTCATGATCTGACAGCCCAAAACCCTGAACACTTTCTTTACGCTTTGTCAATATCCTTGGACATATATACCTTCATACATCAAATGCTAATAGTGTTGACATCAATGACAACTACATATCAACAACACATCCAATAACATCCAATATGGGCAACACTAAAATACACCAATAGATCATCCACAAAATGACACTCAAACCTCCAAAAAACTAGCCACTTGGATCATGGATGCTACTGACACCCATAAACACTTCCTCAAAACCACATAGAAAAATATTATTCTGTGGTAGAATGCAGACCATTCCAAACATGTACTATGTACAGTAACACAATAATTAGTAGACCTCGAGCACACTATCATCATTATCTTCAATACTAGAGGATTATAAAAGAAATGATTTTTTTATTTAGATTCCTCTAAATATACAAAAAATTACCTTTAGAACCATAGGACTGTAAAAATTCCTTCAAGCCAGAGCACTCCCTTTGAACCTAAAATTACTACTCTTTACACTAAAACTTGTATTTTAGATAGCCAATATCTAACCTAATTTTTCTACACCGAGGAAAAATATTGTACCTATATAATGGATTACCATCACCACACTCACTCTTGCTTCACCAATCAACTGTATCAATGTATTCAATAAAACTACAATGTTGACATCAATGACAACATTGAGACCAAAAATCTCTTAAAAATTTCAACAATATCTCCCTTTTTCATTTATGGAAACATGCACCAAAACACTTTTCCCCCTTTAACATCAAGGGAAAAGATCTCTCAATGCCAAATCCTAATAGATTTCTTCAACTATTCTATCCCTTCGTAAATATATACATATATGCATGAGAGTAACAAACTTCTTTAAAAATCAAACTAAATCCCCCTAAAAATGCTATCCATAAAAAAATTGCAGTACTACCTTCCACATACAATGAAATATGAAGTGCATAAATAGAAAATAAATATACACAATCAAATAGAGGGAAAATAACTTTTGTCTAAAACCTTCCATTTTGCAAGGTGTTCCTCCCAATCTTTTCAACCATCTTCCCATTCTTTCTTGGATAAACCAAGAATGTGGTTATGTGTCTCAAATTCCATGAGAAGTTCTTCACCTTCATCTGGTGTACTAGGTATCTAATTCAACTTTATTGTCTTCTCTACATTAGTCAGAGCACTAGATACATATGTGAAATTGGCATTCACTGGGTCTTTGAGCTATCCAAACTACACTATAATATTTTATTTTTGTCTCCAAATTTGGAAGAATTGTTCATGTATATTATCTATGGCTAATCTTGTACTTCCATCTGCATCATTTATTAGGTCATATGCACCAAATGCCTTGTCAATCTAGGCCTCAATAGATTCCATCTCATCCTTAATCTTATTAGTGAAACTGGGTGACTTTATGCAAAATTAAAATAACACTTTGGCTTCCTCTACATATTTTTGTATGGCCTTAAGTTTTTTTTGAAGCTTTCCATGCATAGTAGCACACTTGTTTGAAATTTGTACCAACCTTTACTCATTCACCTTCCTATTTGCTTCCTTCTCCAGCTTCTCCTCTAAACTTGTATAATATTCTTTGAAAGAGTCTAGAAGCAACCTTAATTGCTACACACTGGATAGGGAATTGTCAACACTAGCACCAAGAATGCTCTCCTACAACACTTTCACAACCTAATCTATTAGTTTAGTGCTTTTCGAGTGATTTTGTAAGATATCCTTTCTAGCAGAGACATGGAATGCATCACCAAGATGCATTTTTTGCAAGAGGTATATTGTCTATATCAACTTTCTCTTGTTGTATTGAGATTTGAAGTAACTATGCAAATACAAATGGTTTAAATTGTATTTTCATTCCCAATATGTTCTTCAAAGAGTCTCCGAAGGTTCTAGATGACTCACCAATTGTCTTCACAATCTCTTCATCTTTCTTCTCATAAGAATTTTCCTTGTCACCAATGCGACCTTTAGATTTTTCAACATTATTCTCTTTGTCTAGATCACCAAACTTATCCTCATTCTTCTTTTCTTCTTCAATTGATTTTTCATTTTCTTCTAAAGGAGGTATATTTTTACTATTTTGGGCCTTAGTGTTCACTTCTTTTGCAGTTTTCTTTGTGTATGGAGGTGGTGTGTTATGCTTTGTTTGTTCATCCTCCTTCTACATTTATCCATCTTTTTCTTCTTCAACAACATTCTCTTCCACTAGAGGGGTATCATCAATGCATTTTTTTACATTTTCTTCCTCATCTAGATTCTCATGTCAAGCATCTTCTCATACATTTAATTCAAGAAGAGAGAAATAAACATTCATTTCACTATTTAGAGTCATACCTAACTCTTTATCCAAATTGGTAACCTTCTCAATAGTGTTATTCCTTAACCTTCCAATATCACTCTTATCCATGCTCATTAGGGTACTCACTCTCTTCTTAGTTTTTAATTATTTATTATACAATTGAGCTAATCTAGATTTTTCATCAGAAAAAGTAGAACTAACCTTCTCTAAAGAAAAAGATCGTAAGTTTACATCCTCATTAATAGCTTCTTTTATTCTAGCATATAATACAACTTTCAAATCTCTAGAAAATTGGATTTCAATACATTTCATTCTTACATCAAAAGCAAAAATGTACCTTACTATAGGTTCTTCAATGGTTGGTTGTTTTACCTCATCTATAGTAGGGTATGATGTAACAATCTCATCAAGATTTCCATACTCTACAATGCTTCTCACCAAAGCTTCAAGATTCATCAAAAGTTTTTCTTCTAGATTGGAGGGATCTTATCCTTCTTCTTTTTCTTTGCTTTAGCTAGTTTTAATTTATTTCCATACTCTTCTTTCTTCTCCCTCATTTGAATTTTTCATCCTTATTTTTCTTTCTCCATTGCATCTTCACTATCTATATCTGCAATATCATTTTTTTCCTTCTTTCCACTTGTCTCTTCTTGAGAGACACCTTTTTTCCTCTTTATTGGCAAAGGTTCTTCTTCTTCCTCCTCTTCTTCCTCATAATCAAAAATCACATACCTTTATCTTTTTCCCTTTTCTTTCACTCTTCATCTCCGTGGGGCAGTGTGTTGCTTTGGTGGAGCAAACTTTTCTATCATAAGCACACTCTGTTGTTTCTCTAGAGCATTAATTGATTCCTTTCTCTTTTCACTAGCAATAGGTTTAGTCTTGGAAGACTTTGGGGGAAACCATAGAAGGGGTAGCTATTCTACTTGATCTTCTTGTGTTGAGGTACCTTTTAGAGGAATAGAAATATTTTTAGCTTTCTCATTTAGAAAGTAGAAAGAAACTAGAAGGGATACTGATGCCAAAGCATATGGGTATTCTAGCAATCTGGTTAAATTTTTCATTTTTAATTTTGTTGATTGTTTATAAATTTTGATGTGGTGCAAAAAAAAAAAACCTTGGTGATTTTGTCATTTCCCAAATGGCATATTTGTTTGGGGTTATTGAGCTTATAAAAACTTCCAAAAGCAATGAAAATTAATATTGAAAAATATTTAAAACTACAGATTTAAATATAATATAAACTCTCAATGTAAAGTACCCAAAAATGGGGATCCTCTCCTATTCACAGTGTAGGAACTTGGTAGATTAGAATACATATATTTGGGCAGAAAAAAACAAGAAATAGAGAGCCTTGGAAAACTGCGTGGAAGTTGAGGAGTTTTGGGAAGTGAGGTACAACAAGAGGAGACTTTGGGGGAACCCAAAGTATGAAATGAAACAATAGTTTAAATGCAAAGGAAGTGAAAAAGTCAACATCTATCATGGCTGGAAAATTTTCACATAGGAATTAATTTTGGAAGGCACAATTTTGGAGTGATGTTGGAGGAATAAGAAGAGTTAAGAACAAAGCAAGAACATGGGAACAAATTTGAATTTGGTATGTCTGTATTTGCAAATTTTGATGCAAAAACTTGATTTGGAACCATAAAATAAAGTGTGGTATATGTTCTAGAAAAATTGTGTGGTTAATATTTGAGTTGGAATTTGTTATTGGGTGAGTTGTTGCTGCATTTTCTCTTAGTCTAATAAGACCCAGAGCTTTTGTTTTACATTAGTGTAAGAGAGGGAGACCAACAATGTCAAGGCCCTAGGTCACAGAGAGATAAGAGTAGAAGGCTTCCCTAACTTACCTCACTCTAAAGGGGTGTTTAAAATAAGGGATGAGAATGACGAGGACTATAAAGTCCTTCGATCAATCTATAGACCTGAACTTTAGTTTGGGCTAGGCGAGCTGGATTTTTGGAGTTGGTTTTGTGCCTCAGGCATCTCTCTGTCTGAGGATAGCAACATAGTTATAGGACGTTAGCATGACGCACTGGCATCTCTTGTGTGTGCTGGCATCCGCATGGCCAAAAAATAGTGAACACAATTAAACTACCAAAAAGACCTACTAACAACCTAGCTAGTTTAATTTAGATGGTAAAAACAAAATGAGAAAGTATGCAAAATAGATACTGAAATGATAAAGTAAATAGACAAGAACTAGGGTGACAAAGAAAATCTCACAAAAGTTCTTGTTCGCCAGCTAGCTCCAAATGCACGTCCACCTACACATAAGAAAGAGGAAAAATTTATTGGGGATGTATAGGAGCCTACCTCAGTTAAACCCCCATTTTGGTGTTTCCACATCCATGGATAGCCAAATATAAATGATAGATAAATGTATGATAAAGAAGTAAAGAAAGGAAGTACATGAATAACACTACAAAACAATATATAGCTACTCAACCAAATTGTAAACGAGAGGAGTGAAATTTTACCACCTCCACTAAGAGCTCAATAGCCAATGATGGAGAAAGAGAGCTTGAAAAATCACCACAACCTCAATTGTGATGAAGGGAAGTGTTGAAAAACTCAAACCCCTACTGCAATAGCTTGCTTCACACTTTATTAACGGAGTTGATGGAGTGTTGAAGTGTTGTTGAGAGTGAAGTGAAGGCTGAGAATGCTTGAGAGGAGGGAAGAATCTACTATTTTTGTGGTTGTTTGGTTGAAGAGGGATGTTACAAACCATTCTCAATAAGAAGTGTAACACCTCTTCTAGCTTCAAATGCAAGAATCCATTAGGGATGTAAGCACATCACGTGGACATCCGTACACCGCACATGCATCCCCAACAAATATTCTTCTACTGACACAACAAACATATGCCAAGTGGAAGGAAATTAGCCAACTAATGTGGAATTTCACCTTTGGATTTGGTTTTCTAAGGTGAGGATGTGCAAAAGGGTAATTTGCGTAGGGGGTGAAAATTCACTCCTATACATTTTCTCCCCACTTTAGTGAGCATGAATACTGATGAGTGCTTTGGTAAAGTAGATTGAAGAGTGAATAGAATTAGAAATTTATACCTGAACCATCGATGAAGAAAACCATAATCTAGCGAGCTTGAAAGCATGGGGTAGAAAAAGGACTCCATAGTCCCACATAACTATGAAGCTATAGAATGAAAGCATCTTACAAGCCTAGGGACCTACAAGGAGGTGACCCCCAAGATCTCTCACATGAATGAAGCCCTGAGAAGTAAGTGCCTCACAAGCCCATAGACCTATAAGGAAGGTGTCCTCCAAGATCTCTCACATGAAGCAAACCTAGAAAAAAATACCTTATATGCCCACAGACCTATAAGGAAGGAATTCTCCAAGATCTCTTGCGTGAAGGAAACCCCAAAAAAGTGGCCTACAGGCTTGTAGACTTACAGGAGAGTGACCCCCAATATCTCTCGCATGGAGGAAGCTTAGAAGAAGTGCCCTATAGGCTTGTAGACCTATAGGGAGGTATCCCCCAAGATCTCTCACATAGAGGAAACCCAAGGAAGGGATTGTGTAGAGTTGAAAAGCAACTTACAGGTGCACATACAAAGCCACATGTTTACCTGCAAATAGAACATTTATGAAAGTGGCTACACAGACAAGTAAGTGGACAATCATGTAGATTGTCGATAGATTGGAAAGGTTTCAAAGGGAAATCTTAGGAACCCAGTGTGAAAAAAAGGGTCCACTCAAGGGACACACTATTTGAAAGTGTGGAAGAGATGTTTTTTTCTTGAATCAATTCATCTTGAAGGAATCCTTTCAAAAGATGTTCACTTCATCAAGGAATTTGAAAGGAAGAAAAATTCCCCCTTGCGAGGGGAAGGTCAAAGCTACTCCCTCCTGGAAGGAAAGGTCTCCAGTTTTTTCTTTGTGAACCCATGATAAAGGAAACATGTTATGTTATGGTTTCATGTTGAGAATGAAATTATTTGAAAAAGTTTGCAAAGATTCTCAAGAAAATATTTTCTGGTAACAAATGCATTTTCTAAAAATTGAAGTGTTATATAAATCGCGTTGTCACACATGAAAGGGAAACTCAAGAAAATAAGAGAGAAATATAAAAGAAAAGCTTAAAGAGATAAAGACATCACTAACAAAGGGCATAGGGGTGATATGATATTTTGGGGTCAAAGCTACTCATAAATATGTATATAGGTATAATAATAGTATATAAAATGAACTGTCATCAACCCCCTACTATATCAGATCATGTGAAGAATGCACGAGAAGAAAAAGTAAAAATAAAAAAATGGGTCAACATGGAAGGAAAGCCTAAATGCCCCCAACACTTTGCATCATCCCCAATTTTGTCAAAAGTCGATCACAAACATGGATGAATGATGATACAAATGGAAGAAGGTTTACGAAACAAAAATCACTCCTATATCCAAGCACCAACAAGGGTGACAAGGGTCATCCAGGAACACATAGCATGATCACAGGGGAACACATCACAACACACACACATCTAATCTAAAGATAAAGAAGAGGCCTCCCCCTAACACTGATTGACTAAGAGGTTATCCGATTCCTACTCCAGATCATCATAGGGAGAAGAAGGATGAGCCTGCAATGGTGGGATGTTAAGAGGAGGAGATTTCAACCCTCCTACAACAAGGGCTAAGGAAGAAGGCCTCGCAAGGTCTCCTCCACTCGGCTCTTGTGGAGCTATGGTCAACAATTTCATGAAGATTGTTGACAAGTCTAAAAATTTATCAAGAGAGTTAAACATGCACTTCACTAGAGTGCAATGCCATACCTCAATGGATGGGGAAATTTGTGCCTGAGGTTCACTACTAGGCTCACCAAGTGACTCGGGAGCGGTGACGAACTCAAGAGAAGTGGAGACTGATTTCATCGCTAAAACAAAAAAAGTCATGATGGGACCACCTTTTAGAGAAGGTGGACTTCTCTTATGTCCCCTATTTCTAGAAGGAACACTCTCCTACTTCTACTCCATCAGGGGATGTGAAATCCCCATAAATGAGGCAAGAGGTGCCAAGGAAGAGGAGGAAGAGAAAACAACAGTAGATACCATCAAATTTTTTGGCATGTCTATGGGTTTTGGGAAAGGAGGGACATCTGGAAGGGACATCAACAAGGGTAGCTCCACCAACGGAGTGATGAACACCTGCACCCTTTTGGGGTCAGGTGCATTCGCACTCACAGTGGAAGTTGGAAGTGAGACTAAACTAGATTGAACAGAAGCAAAGGGGAGGAGAGAGGAGAACGTGGTATGAGGTCTTGATATGGGGGTGGTTGTCTCCTCTTGCTTCCATTATAAGGTGGCTTGCTTAGCTGCAAGAGCCTTTCCTTGGTGCTTATGTTCACATGTAAGGCAGTTTCTATGACTCTTTGAGCTAGAGACCGGAGGTTGCGAAGGAATATAAGGCTCCTGATCATCCACAGGAGTGTCCTCCAAAGCTATTTCTAGCGGAGGGATAGGCTCCTAAACCAGAGCAAGAGGAGTGGATTGAGAAGTGGTCGGGGGAGTCGGCTCTAATGCCTTGGTTGTGGGCCTCTTCCCATTTACTAATTTTGGACCAAAAGCGGTGGGAGGTCATGAAGGCCAGGACATAGAGGATTCCCCTTAGGGATATTTCTTTCGATTATACTAAACAAGCCTAAGCTCCATAGGAAAAATAGGAAGCTCAAATGTGGGACGCTTAGGCTTTCACGAAGCAGGCACCATAGGATTCTCTCGTAGACATGGAATAGAATCTGATGGCACCACAGTAGGGTGAGGAGCATAAGGTGATGGAGGTATCTCACTCTTGGCATTAAGTTTCCTTTCTTGTAATTTTGATAAGTTTGATACAAGAGGTCCTTCCTAGGTAGCAAAGGATCGATGGGCATAGGCTGAGAGTAATCCAAGGAGTAACTACCACGAGAAACTGGTGGTTTATAACCGATGTCATGGATTACATTCATAGAACCCTCATGGATAAAATTTAAACATTTATGCACAATAGAGGGTATTGCATTTATAGCTACTAACCAAGGGATACCCAACTTCACTCTAAAGAGTTTAGATCTAGAGATTATGGAAAACAAAAGCTTCATAGATTTGGGTCCAACCAAAACCGACAAGACAGTACTACCTAAAGGAGGTATGTAAATTATATCATGCATGTGGATGGTTTTCATCAACACATTGTACCCATCTTTATGTAAAAATTTAATTAGCATGATCTCCACAGTTATGATGTTTACTTGGGATGTCAGATCAATGAGAACACCTACTACTATGTTTCCATGAATTCACATAGGGATGTAGAGAGGAGATGGTTCCCTATTAAAACCCATTGACAGATCATGTGAGGTGAAGGTTATGCTAGTACCACTACTCATGGGTTACACAAAGGGGATAGGTTGATGTAGTAAAGAGTCCATCACATGCAATAAATGAAACTCTCACAGATCCCCCTAAAAAGTTTCAAGATAGGATAGTGACCCAATTAAGGTTTCGTTGTGCAACACTTTCAAAACCTTCCAACTATGAGGGGTCACAAGTTAGGTTTTAAGGAAAAGGCCTCACAAAACTTTCACATACTATTGGAAACAAGCAACATGATGGGGTGTGAATCAGTGTTCTGCAAAAATTAATTCTTTTATCTTGACATTTAATCAAAATCAATATGCAGAAACAAAAAAAAAGAAACCACTCAACCATAACGCAAGGATTTTTACATGAAAACCCTGTTAGGGGAAAAAGAACGGTGGATGGACAATCCACAATAAGTTCTGACTATCCTCAAAAGAAGTATTACAAAATGGGAATGGACTTGCATTCAGGCTCACTGCCTAGAGCTCACTACTCAAAATGGGGCTCACTACCCTTACAAAAGTTTGGAATAGATCCAAAAGAAAGTGAACTGAGATAAAAGCATCTACTAATGCTTGATTATAGTTCTTGTTTAGCTCTGATGTCGAACTTATGTCCTGATGACTGATGAAGAACTTCTACTTTGTTCTATTGAATTTCACACACAAAATCTTTATACGCAAGTGAAACTATGCATGATATCACTCAAATACAACTTGGACATTCACAACATACACACACAAAAATTCTTCATGCATCCAAATGATATGAATGATCATCTAAATATATTCGCTCACAAGGAATCAATCACCATAGGTCGACTTCAACAAGACTTAACAAAACTCACAACTAGTTGGCCCAATCAATGGATAATTTTGATGTGGATCCAAACAAGTCAGCTAAACAATATCTAGGACCAATAATTAAACATTCGAACTTGAAGATAATTAAAATAATTCAACTTTATACATCCACTACACATTATTACCACTGAGTTGGCTTTATCAAGCAAATAGACAAAAATTTCCAACCGGACCTACTCAACCATATAGCCACAAAAACAATTCCATGAGATTCAATAATGGTATGTTCCATGTGCTTGAAAACTTTTTTTATCGATCCACGACCCAAAATGGTGATCTAGTGAAGCTATCAAACCGGATGCCCTATTATGACGATAACACCACTGATAACACACAATTTTCATTTCCTCTGTCGATGCTACTAAATTCACATAACTATGGACCAAAAAGGTTACTTCAGTTGCCATCAATGACAACACTAGAATCCAAAAAACACATCCACTTACACCATATGCCAACAATCCCCCCCTTTGGAATTTATGGTAACACTAAGAGAAAAATGACTAAGTGTCAAGATTGACATATTGTCAGTATACAAAATACTAAATAATGTACCACTACAAAATATTACTCCCCCTAAGAGTATTAAGACATTTTTCACTACACTCACTCTCCCCACTTGACATCAATGACAAAATTAGGAATACAAAATTGTATAAGTATTATCCAGAGACTTACATTAATTGGAAAATATCTGCAAAGACGTTTTTCAATTCACTAAGGGTGGAGTTCCAAATACTCTTCAAACTTTCCAAAATGGTGATGGGACCACAAAGAAGATAGGATAATGTTTCCACTACTTCCAAACTTATCAGATCAAGGGTAGTTACAACACTTTTTTCTTCCTTTAAATCATTCACCATCATCTTAATTTTTGTACTAATCATCTCACTTACTCTGCTAATGATTCTTTCATTTTCAAACTTTAAATTCTTCATTTGATCAAGCAAGGATATTACCTAAAAATCCTAAAGACACACACTACCAACCAAGGGATCAAGGTTGTTGGAAATGATTTCCAACTACTACTCAATGTCTTTTATTTTCTTTTCATTTACAGTTGTAAATTTTGGTAGGATTAAGCAGGATTTGTACACATTTCCTCCTTCAATTATACCACCTTGAGTATGTTGAATCCAAATTCCTAATGACTTCCTATCTTTGGAGATTAGCTAGATTAGGCTACCAAGTATTTCCTCCTTAAATTCCTTTCTCACTTTAACTAGGGCTAATTCCTCAAAGGATTTGAAATGAGAATCAACAAAGTTTATTAATCTTTTTAACTCATTGGAGGTGGAGCCTAATGGGTCCAAAGCATGCATAGGTAGTAGTTTCTACAAAACACTGTATGATACGGTGGAAAAGGCACCTAGGGGCTCAATGTCTACTGATTTTTATGGGTGCTACTTAAAATTTGGACATGGCCTATCATTGACTTCAACCAACAGTGGGGTAGACATGATTGAGAGAACACAAAATTACAGATTTTTGCTATAAATACCTTTTGGAGATGAAATGGAGGTCGATTTGCAAATTATTTTTTGAGCTTCAAACTCCTTTCTACTTTTAGCAAGGGTTACCTCAAAACACTTTTGACTTCTTTCACTTCAATGCAATGTGACAAATGAGAGTGAAAACGGTCCTTTTATTGTCATCAAACTTAACTTTGTACTTTTGCAATAAATGCTCTTGCCCTAATTCTATAGGTTTTTCAAAAAAATTATATTTCAAGACAAATAATTCTTTTGTAGACCATCAATAATCCTCATTGATGACTTAAATTCATTTCATAACATCTGAAGAATAACCAATGTCCTATTGGACTCATCCAAATTGTTGGGGATTTAGAAGATTTTCTTGATAGCTCCCCCTATGGTAGAGACCTACAATTAGTTTCTAGAGGTATTACCAGAAGAGACTTCTGGTGCAGATCCATTTATGTCTGTAGAGGGGTTCTTTCTCACCCATTTCTTCTACATCTACTTCTTGATTTCATCCATAGTGATCTTCACTTTTCCCTTAACATTCGTTGCATTTTTTTTTTATCGGACCTCTTTTGTTCCAAAAAAAACTGGAGGTGTGACCGAATTTATTATCATTGTAGAAAACAACATTCCTCTGTCTAATCCAATTGTTCCATTAGCTTTGTATCGATCCACATTGGTTAGCAACATGTCCAAATCTACTGCATGCATAACATTTGATGTCTCTATGTAAATTATACATCATAATTCTGCACTTACTTGACTTATGACCATACTTGTAGCAATTAAAGCATTGACCTAAAAATGATGGTCTACTTGTGTTTGTCTTACTCCTACACTAAGAATCCATATGACCAAATTTGTTACAAGCATAATAGTAGCTATTAAATCTTTAAGCATTGGGTTACATTACCGGATTCCTCCTAGATTCGTTCACCTGGTTTCCTTGTTTGAATTTTCTTTGTCCAAAATTATTTTGATCAAATCTCCTTTGTCCAAATCTATAACTTTCTCCTTCTTCATATCCAAGACCTTGCTTATCACCATCAGTTCTTTGACCTTTGATCAGTTTGTCAAGCTTAGCTAAGCTTGCTTTGAATTTTTCCTTAAACTCATTTTTTGTAGTGAGTTCATCTCTAAGATCATCAAGATATTTTTCAAGATCCTCTTCATTATTCTTGGTTTGTTCCAATTCATTCTCTAGTTGGTTGCATTGTTTAAAGTTTTCTCTCATAGATTGTGCAAGATTTTCTTCAATTTTATTTTTGTCCTCTAACTCCTCGGTCATCTTCATCATGATGTATTTTCTTCCACACTTCAAGGTAGCATTCTCTTAGGAAAACTTTTCACATTCTTTTGTCTTTTCCTTCAGGGCTTGACTGAGTTGTTCATCTTCACTGGTTTTGTTTTTCTACTTGAACTGACCACATAAATCCTTTCTTTTCTCCCTCGATTCATTTATTTTTTCTTTCAATGACTTGATAAAAAAATTTACATTTTCAAGACTTTCTTGTAGTTCCCAGATCTCGGATTTTGACTGGTCAAGATCATCCAAGGCCACCATGAGTTTTTCTTGCAAACTACTTGTATCCATTGAATATAATTTCCAATATCTCCCAAAGTTATTAGACTTATTTTGAGGAACAAGATTTGATAACAATTGTTGGAAACAAGCAACACTGAGAGGGGGGGTGAATCAGTGTTCTATAAAAATTAATTCTTTTATCCCAACCTTTAATCAACTTAACACATTTAATCATAATCAATGTGCAAAAGCAGAAAAAAAGAAACCACTCAACCATAACACAAGGATTTTTATGTGGAAACATTGTTAGGGGGAAAACCATAGTGGATGGCCAATCCACAATAAGTTTTGAGTATACTCAAAATAAGTATTACAAAATGGGAATGCACTTGCATTCAGGCTCATTGCCTAGAGCTCACTACTCAAAATAGGACTCATTGCCCTTACAAAATTTTGGAATAGATCCAAAAGAAAATGAACTGAGATAATAGCATCTACTAATTCTTGATTATGGTTCCTATTTAGCTCTAATGTCAAACTTCTATCCTGATGACTGATGAAAAACTTCTACTCTGTTCTGCTCAAGTTCGCACACAAAATAATTATGCACAAGTGAAATTGTGCATGATATCACTCAAATACAACTTAGACATTCACAACATACACACAAACAACTTTTTCATGCATCCAAATGATATGGCCAATCATCTAAACATATCTAATCACAAGGAATCAATCACCATAGGTCGGCTTCAACAAAACTTAATAAAACTTGCAACTAGTCAACCCAATCGATGGATAATTTCAATGTGGATTTGAACAAGTCAACTAAACAATAGCTAGGACCAATAATTAAACATCTGAGCTCAAATATAATTAAAATAATTTAACTTTATACATCCACTACACATTATTACCACCGAGTCGGCTTTATCAAGTAAATAGACAAAAAAATGTCCAGCTAGACCTACTCAACCATGTAGCCACAAAAACAATTCCATGAGATTCAATAATGATATGTTCCATGTGCCTGAAAAAAAAATTCATCGATCCATGACCCAAAACGATGATCTAATGAAGCTATCAAACCGGATGCCCTATTTTGATGATAACACTATCGATAACACACAATTTTCATTTGCTTTGGTGGTGCAACTGAATGCATAATTGTGGACCAAAAAGGTGACTTCAGTTGCCATCAATGACAACACTAGAAGCCAAAAAACACATCCACTTACATAATATGCCAACACATACAACACTCCTAGAACATAAGGAAAATAACTTTCAGTATTGCCAAGCGGAACCAAAATGGTTCATGTCGGGTTCACCAAAAATGTAAGAGTGGGGGACCAACCACATCAAGGCCCCAGGTCACGAAGATCCAAGAGTGGAAGGCTGCCCTAACCTACCTCACTCTAAAGGGGTGTTTGAAATAAGGGATGAGAATGATGAGGACTATAAAGTCCTTCGATCACTTTGTAGACCTGAACTTTAGTTTGAGCTGGGTGAGTTGGCTTTTTGGAGTTAAATTTGTGCCCCAAGCAGCTCTCTTTCTGAGGATGGTAGTACAGTTTTGGGGTGTCAGCATAGTGCACTAGTGTTTCTTGGGCATGCTAGCATTCGTATGACCAAAAAATATTGAACACAATAAAACTACCAAAAATACCTACTAATAGCCTAGATAGTTCAATCTAGATGATAAAAACAAAATCAGAAAGTATGCAAAATAGATACTGAAATGATAAAGTAAATAGACAAGAACTAGGGTGATGAAGAAAATCTCACAAAAGAGCGTGTTCACCAACTAGCTCCAAATCCATGTCCACCTACAAACAAGAAAGAGGGGAAATTTTTTGGGGCTTTATAAGGGCCTACCTCAGTCAAACCCTCATTTTGGTGTTTCCACCTCCATGGAAAGCCAAATAGCAATGATAGAGAAATGTATGATAAAGTAGTAAAGAAAGGAAGTACACAAATAACAGTATAAAATAATATATAGCTACTCAACCAAATCGTAAAGGAGAGTAGTGATACATTACCAACTCCACCAAGATCTCACTAGCCAATGATGGAGAAAGAGAGCTTGAACAATCACCACAACCTCGACTATGATGAAGGGAGGTATTGCAAAACCTCAAGCCCCTGCTGCAATTGCTTGCTTCACACTTGCTTAATGGATTTTATGGAGTGTTCTTTCTACTGTAATGGAGTGTTGTAGTGCTATTGAGAGTTAAGTAAAGGCTGAGAATGCTTGAGAATGAAAGAAGTGATAAAAAAAAGATGAGTTGAATGAAGAATGGATGAATTTGAAGGAGAAGAGGGAAGAATCTACTGTTTTCGAGGTAAGTTGGTCAAAGAGGGACATTACAAACCATTCCCATTAGAAAGTGTAGTGCCTCTACCAACTTCAGATGTAGGGATCCATCAGGGATGTAAGCGTGTTGTGTAGATGTATGTGTGCCATGCAAGCATCCCCGACAAATATTCTTTTATCGACACAATAGATAGATGCCAAGTGAAGGAAATTAGCCAACTAATGTTGAATTTTTCCTTTGGATTTGGTTTTCTAAGGTGAGGATGTCCAAAAGGGGAATTTTCATAAGGGGTGCAAATTCACTCCTATAAAATTAGATACTAGGAGTCCTTGCTCTTCCACAAATTTTCCAAGAGTTTTTCCCTTAACAAATCACTCAAATCAAAGTTATCACCTTTCTTCACTATCTCATGTGTAGTGTTGATGGGAGTAGTAGAAAAAAAGTTCTCATTTTTTGTGAAGAATATCTTGTACCCTATCATCATTGATGCATTTTTGACTGCATGGTCTTTAATTTATTTGATATTTAGGGCCCTCTTGTCAAATTTGGCACATGTTTGCTTCATCACAACTTAATTTTTCATCGATTTGAGTGTCAAAATTGGTATGATTGAACATAACCCTATTACAACACTAAACACCTCCTTATTTATCATGTGTGGTATATCTAGCTAGATAAACCTATCACGAATCATCCTCAATGTGTACCTGACCCACTCATCCACAAAAAAAATAGGGAATTCTTCTAGACATCAAGGTTCTTCTCCGTCAAAATGTTTACCTCAAGTTTCAATTCAAAATCATCTCTAGTAAGTTCATTCACCCATACATATCCTAGCTTATAATGGTTATATTCTTCCAATTTTACATGTATGCAAATATTGACATCTTTTGTATGCATCACACCATACATAATACTTGAAAATACACCATCTAGATCCATCATATTCATTCTTTATTAGGGTATTTCTTAAATTTGGGTCAAGGAAAACTTGTGGAGTATACATCTTAAAATACTTTTGAAACACTTCAAAACTTAAGTAATAGTATAAATCTATAAATACCTTTAAATCTTTGTCACTAGGGTTTCACACAAGAATTTTGAATCACTTCACTTCACTCCTTTTCTACTTTTATCCCCTTGAATGCTACTATGCAAATGAATTAGAACATATGTGAAATCACTTATAAACCCCTTTTGAATAACCAAAATTTTATTGAATCTATTGATTTGAAGTTAGGCCAAAAGCTAATAAACCCTAACTATGATAGCACAATTAGCTTCAGTTGCTTCAAAAAATTCCACAACATAAGATTTTCCACCAACATTTTCACCAATAGGTCAAACATATCAACCTAGACCTTTTTCCCATGTTCTAGAGGAATCATGACCATATCTTTGGCAAGGGATTAAAGATATTTTATTAAAAATCCCCATGAGCCAAAGCTCTTCACTTAGTTTCCAGAGGAAACATTTGCATTAGAGGTTGGCACAGACTTGCTCTTAACTTTTCTTTCTTCTTTCTTCTTCCAAATCTTACCCATTTCATTCTTTACTTCTACCAGATCCATACTCTTCTTCAATGAAATAGATGGTTTCACATCCTTTCTTTTGCAAAACTTAGCAATGTTTCCTAGCTTATTGCATATGTAGAATTCAACATGCTTTGTAACAAGCTTGCTTCCACTCATTCTGGATCTACATTGATTATCCATGTTCCCAAATCCATTGGATGTACAACAATAGCCATTAAAATATTGAAACATCATACCATTGTTATAGTCATTCAACATATGATTTTCACATTCACTAGCTCTATGACCAAATCTATTGTATGTAAAATTATGACCAAAAAATCATTGAACATTTTGATTCATTTTGCTTCTAAATTCTACAAGCTTATGTCCAAATTTATTATAGGAATAACAATAACCATTAAAATATGGGTACCTTTGTGCATTTGGTGAAATGATTGGTGGTCTTTTAAATTCATTCTTCTAGTTCTTAGCCTTATTATAGTTGATTTTCCTGTCATTCTTTTGTTTATCCTTGTTTGAAGTTTGATCTATCTTTGAACTTTCGCCTTTCTCAAACCCTAATCCTTCTGTGTCCTTATATCCTTTCTGATTTGCAATCATCTCATCAAGAATTGTAGTACTCTTCTTGAATTTGTATTCTTGAGTCTTTTATTTTTCTAAATCTGATCTTAGAGTCACAACCTCTTGGTCAAGCTTTGAACATTCTTCATATTTTTCTTTCATTCAGCATTCAAACAGTCTTCAACTATTTTACTTTCTTCAATCTACAATTTCAAACTTGTAATGACCTCATTTTATTGCTTGAGCTCTTTGATCCTATCTATAGCTTTCTTGAAATTTTCACTCAATATCCTAATGGACTCATCTACATCACCAAGATCCTTTTTTAGATCTCTATTCTTAGATTCTACTTATGTAGATCATCCAAGGTAGATTTGAGTTCTCCTTCCATGTCAAATATGCAATCTTCTTCAATAAACCCTTTTGGAATAATTTATTTAGGAGGAATGGGATAATTCCTTGTAGCCATGTGTTCAACTCCAAGACCTACTTTAGCAATCAAGCCAAATAAAGGAACCAAGCCCTGATACCAATTGTTGAACACCTAGAATACTAAGAGGGGGGTTGAATTAGTATTCCCTAAAACCACTTAAACATTTAAACATTCATTTGAAACACTGTATTAAATTTATAGTAAGGAGAGAAACCATGAAAGAAATCATCAAAGCACATAACGCATGAACACCATATTTTTATGTGGAAAACCAAAAAAGGGAAAACCACGGTGAGGATTAGCTCACAATGTATTATGACCAATCATGGCATAGTATAGAATGGCTCACTTCCTTTTGGACTCACTATTCAAAGGACTCACTGTCCAGAGAATAAGAGAAATGGAAGAGATGGATCATCGCTAGAAAAAGGGGTTGGATCATTACGAAGATTTGAATTTCCAATAATTAATTTATCGTGTGTAGGAGATACAATTCCACTAGAGCTCAATATACTAAATCAACACACTTCATGTTATACTTCTTCCACAATCTTCTTTGCTTTACATTCATATCACATTTGCACTATATTCACATACTTCACATTTAATTACATCACATTACACTAAAACACCAAAAATGATCTTAAATTTATATCCATTATATCCACAAACACTTACAACTTCAATTAGGTTGGCTTAATTAGATGAACCATGTAAAACAATAACTTGTCGGCTCAAGATTCAAACAAAAAAGCTTCATGTCATAATTCAAAAATTGTAATGCATCCAAATAGGTTGGAGGGGACCTATAATAACTCCCATAAACTGATAAACACTTCCTTTAACTCCAAATGACCCTAAACATATTAGGTTGGCACCGTTGGTGAAGTAACACTAAAATACACCAACAAATAATCCACAAAATGACACTTAGACCTCCAAAAAAATCACCACAAGAATCATGGATGTTACTAAAACATGTAAATACTTCCTCAAAACCACATAGAAAATATTATTCCATGGTGGAATGTTGACCATTCCAAACATGTACTCTATATAAGTAACATAGTCACTCACAGACCTAATACACTGTCATCATTATCTTCGATACTGGTGCACAAGCAGCGATTTGATTTCTTGCCTCCATGAGGCCATTTGTAAATAGTTTCCCTATTTTGTGTATTGGGTCTTATAATAAGGTTTATAAAACCATTCTATAGGTCTTTGAGTCTTAGGAAGTCACATTTTAAGTCATTTTTCAAATAATGTTTAAAGTTGTTCCATATTGTAAAAATTATAAAAGTTGCTCATGAAAGTTGTCAAGCAACTTGTCAAAAAGTGTCATTAAGGTTTTTTTTCAACAAAATAATCAAAATGTAGTTGAAAATGGTTTTTTATGGTTGTAAATGTATAAATACACCCTCAAAAACTCTAATTGGGGGCTAGAGACATTATTTTTTAAGTTTGATGAATGGCAACCTCAAGTTTTGTGTGCATTTTCTAATTTTTACATTGTTTCTAGGTTAAAGTTGTGATTTTTATGGTATGGTATGGAAAAAAAAAATGTATTATCATATATTTATGGAAATATATCTATTTATAGTTTCCAATTATTTTTTTCTCATTGAATTTTATTCAATTTTGTGGAAGATATGACTATTTTGGTGAGACTGCATATTCTAACAATATTGTGTAGAACTTATAGTCTGAAAAATGTGATGGTATGGATTGTAAAGTCTATATTTTGGATCTAAAACCAATTATATTTTTTTTCCATGTGAATCTAATTTCATATTTTTCAAGTCTCATCAAATTTCATTAATATTTGAATAAGTTATCACCATTTTTGTGAGGGAAGGTATGAACCCTTCCTAGGGTTTGCAGTTTTGGGAAAAATGCAATAACTTTCATTTCCATTGTTGGATCTTAATAAAAATTGGATGAAAAGTCTATAACTATGTTTTCTTCAATATCACTTGAGATATTTACTTCATTATTTGTTTTGTGGAAGTTATTAATAATTTTTCATTGCATTAAATTGTGGGTTGCCATAGTTATGTTTCCAGTGTGATATACAATGCCTAATAGCATGTGTTATACAAAGATTGTTTTAGATTATTATTAAATGTTTGTGAGATATGTTGTTGAATCCTCCTAGCTTTGCATCAGATACCAAAGGGCATAAAGACATGGAATTTTGGATTTAGATTCCTCCGACATAAACCAAAATTACCTTAGAACCCCAAACCAAAATTCTTCAAGGTGGAGCACTAAGGACCTAAAAAATGATACTCTTTACACTAAAAACCTTTATTTTGGACTTATCCAAATATTCAACTCAATTGGTTTGCATATGAGGAAAAATATTTCACTTATATAATGCATTACCATCACCATACTCACTCATGCTTCACCAATCAAGTGTACCTCAATGTATTCAATCAAACCATAATATTGACATCAATGACAACACTATATAAATGATCATGCCCATGTTGCCTACTACCATATCAATGACAATAAAACCAACGATCTCCTAAAAATTTCAACAATTTTAACAATTGGTGTGTAAGTATGTGATAGAGATAAATGAAGATGAAAAATATTATTAAATAGGATGAAAGTCTTGGAATAATCGCTAGTGTCTCCTTTCAGATTCAGGACATGGACTAATTTCCTCTCATGGATTTTTTTATCTCTAGTGTTTGTATTTGGTGTTAATAGTTCAATATTTTGGTTCAATGACAAACATGTTACAATAAATAGTATCAAATCTGTGGTCATGGGTTTGAATCCCCTCAGGTGATGCAGGAGCATCCATAGTGAAGGAAAATCCTCATCAAGAAAAAATAGGTATTTTTATTTTAATTTTCCTAAGGTTTGATATTTTATGTTGTAGGATAAATAAAATACAATTTTAGACGAAAATAATGTATTACAATAATTGGTCATTTAATATTTTTACAAATTTTGGTGTGGGTGCTAGTCTAAATGGGAGTTTTGAATTTCAATTTCATTTTTTGCAATCTTGGCTTGGGATTTTTGAGGAGTTTGAGGTTATGAAAGCCCACTAATTTCTCTTAAAAATGGCCTTGAAGAATCTATGCACCCATGTTGAGTTGACCATTTCATTTTCCAAGTTGGGTTCCTATGCATGGAGAGTGGGCATCTAAGTTGTCATCTATTTTGAGAAAATTCTTGGGAGTGGTTATGAATATTATTTTTGGAGCATATAATATTTATTTTAATTTATTTTATTCATTATCCCAAGCTAGGCATGGTATTTTCCTGGGTGGATTTAATAGTTGGTATTTTTGGGAAACTATAGTGGTTTTCCTCTCTCACAAACTCCCATATATTGATGCCTTGTTTTGAGGTGGAGAGTTTTTGGACATATATCTTGGGGAAGGGGACCAAAAATCCATTATTGCTGCAAGTTATTGAGGTGATATAAATCAAAAAATATATTTGAATATTGTATGTTATTGCAGCAATAGTTGACAGAGAAAAGATCACATATTGGATATCTTGTTTCACGGTGCAGGGAGTTGATTTGAGGAAAGAGGATTTGCATATTGTATGCAATATTGTATGTTTTTGTATTACAGGTTTAAATATGTTATTTGATAGTTTTTCATCATCCCATGTGGTTGGAAAACATATGTAATCTTATTTCAATAAGTTGTGAAGCATTTGATGCATATTTAAATAGTGAAGTTTAAGATTGTTGTAACAAAATTTTTTATTCATTTCAATTATATTCCAGGTGCTTGAATATTTTTCTGCATTTTTTTAAGGTGGTTGGATCCTACTACATCAGTGATATCAGAGTGGGAATTCCAAAGTGTGCAGATAGAAGCACTGATGTGAGGTATTTACACCAAGACCTATGAGTGGAGAATGAATTTGGAGGATTAGAGTGTGTAGATAAATTTTCAAGCATGAGGCAGTCTACACCAGAGAGGATGGGATGGGTCATGAGGAGGCCCATGAGAATTTTTTTTTGGGAACAATATAGGGAAGAAGTTGAAAATAGGAAGCACTGTGAAGAATTTGAAAAGCTCCAAGCTAAAGTAGATGTATTGGAAAGGAATATTAAGGAGGAAGTGAGAATATGGGAAGAGAGATACGTGAAGAAGCACATTCTATTAAAAGAGGAAAGAGAAAAAGAAAAGAAGCATAAAGAAATAATGGAGAAATAAAGAACAAAAAATGGTCACTTTGGATCATAAATTTAATGGTACTTTTAATGATTTTATTTTATTTTAAGATGCTTTGTTTGCAAGATTTATCAAAGACAAAGAAAGTGGTGAAAATGAGAAGGATACAAAAGTATAAAAATAGGTATTATTTAATCATATTAATGGTTATTTACATACCAAAAGAGTAGATGAAGTTGCAACAATTCATAAAATGGACTTTGATAGTCCTAGATTTGACAAAGAGAATAATGAAGAAGGAGATAGTCTCTTGTTGAAAGAGGGGATAAGGAAGCTAGAAAGTTATTTAAGTGAGAAATGATAGAAGAAAATGATGAAAAGAAAGAGGTTGCAGCTGTTACATGCCTCTCTGAAGGAGGAAAATTTGTAGAAATGAGAAAGGAGAATAAAATAGAGGTAACTATTGATTTATCAAATTTTTTCAATGTTGCTAATGAAGATAATTTTTGTGAGGGTGAAATGGTAAAAATAAGTGAAGAAAGAGAGATGGTAAAGTGCAGTAACAATAGGTTACAAGCTGAAATACAACAAGGTATGATGACTTTTTTTGAGATAGAAAAAGAATAGGGTGAAGGAGAAATAGGTGAGAAAGATGTGTAGATAGAATTAATTGATTTCCTTGATTTTTGTAATGTTGATTTGTGTGTAGGTTTTGAGAATGATAAAGTGGGTTGGAAAGATGAATCATGGTATAGTGAGGTGAATTTCATGAGGGGAAGAAATAGAGGAAAGATGAAGGAAGGAATATATATGAAGTTTCAGATCAGGGTGAAGAAATAGATGGATATGGAAGAAAGATGGATGAAGGATAGCCACATGATCTACAAATGTTTATGAGTTTAACTCATGAAACATTTCAAATTACCTTGGGTGTCTGATTCAGGAGCATCCATAATGAAGGGAAATCCTCATCAAGAAAAAAGAGGGAATTTTATTTTAATTTTCTTAAGGTTTGGTATTTTATGTTGTAGGATAAATAAATTATAATTTTAGACCAAAATAATGTATTAAAATGATTCGTAATTTAATAATGTTTCCAATTTTGGTGTGGGAGCTAGTCTAAATGGAAGTTTTGAATTTCATTTTCATTTTTTCCAATCTTGGTGTGGGATTTTGGAGGAGTTTCAAGTTATGACAACCCACTAAAAGCTCAGAGAAATAGCCTTGAAGAATTTGAGCACCTATGTTGAGTTGACCATTTCATTTTCCAAGTTGGATTCATGTACATGGAGAGTGGGCCTCTTAGTTGTCATCTATTCTAGGAAAATTCTTGGGAGTGGTTATGAAGATTCTTTTTGGAGTATATTGTTAGAAGCTTGAGTTTTTTGTGAGTTGTTTGGGTGTTTTCATTAATGTCAACCCATTTTATGAAGAGAGTGTTGGAATTCTACTAGCATTGATGATGTCAACCCCTAGTATTGGAGTTGTTGGAGCCTAAAGTTGTTGGTATTGATGTCAACACAATGTTATTGGTGTTGTCATTGATCTATTACTTCCAACATAGTTGCAAAAGTTGTTGGGAAGATTTTTGGATGTGCTTTGGTTGATGATAGGTGTTGCATATTTTGAATATATGTTCTAGAGGTGTTGGTAATATTGTTGAAGAAGTTGGTTCACTTGGTTTCCAAGTGCTTTTGAGAAAATTTGAATACAAGAGATTACAATGTGATAGAGGTGTATTCAATGTTTTTCTCCACATTTCTTCTTGGTTGATGATATTCTCATGTAGTTCGGATGTGATGATTAGAGTTGTTCAGAGGTGTTATATCTAGAGTCTTGGGTTCTAGATCATACTACAGTGGAAGGTGTGTTTGAAAATATGTATATCTAATGAGTGTCTAAGAGAAATGAGATTGCTCTACATTTCTCTGTAGTGAAATTTCTAGTGTTGTGGATCTGGGAATGTGCTTATAATTTTTGTATCTACCTTTTCTTGAAGTTTTAGGTTTTAAGGTGTTTTGCAAGGTTGTTTGGTGAGTTGGATGTCTATATTAGTGTGTCTAGTTGCACAAAATGGAAGTGTTCTTAAATTTTAAGTGGTTGCAGTAGTAGTGGAAAATATTCTAAGATGATATGGACTATTGTTGAATGGTCAATGAGATGTTTCTAGACCTAGAGAAGTGTGTTTGGTTCACTTGTTAATGTTAGTGTGGGTTTGGCCAACCTGTCGTGCTAGTGTTAATTGTAGAGGATGATCATTGTTTGTGGAAGTTTGGAGAAGCATTTCAATGTAGATTTGGGTACCAATTAATTAATGGTTTGGTATTCCTTCACTTCTTCACACCATGGAAGTGTTTGGTGCTGACCTATTTGGTGTTACATACTTGAGGTGCATACATTTCCTTAAGGCTCACCTAATTGAGGTTATTTTAGGTCACAGAGGGTATAAATTTGAGGCAAGTTGTGTGGATTATGTATGAAGTGTGTGATGTGAAAGTGATCAAGTGTGATGATATGAGTGTGATATTTAATTCCTATGACTTCCAAATGTAATGAGAAAAAGGTTTATGCATGCCATCCTATTGAATGAGTTGTTTGTGCTTCAATGGAACCTTACCTTTGGCATATGAGAGATGCATTTTGGCAATTCATATTTTGTATTGAGCCACCCCTTTCTTCTATTCTTCTTTCTTTTGGATAGTGAGTTCTTTTGGTAGTGAGAATGTCTTTGTTCTCTGGTGATATAGAGCTAGGAGGATTCAAAACACATCTCTAACTCACCTTTCACTTGTAGGCCTTTTGACACACTTATTCAACTATATTTCCCTCCAAGATCACTATTCAACTCAAACATTCAAAACAAGAGTTCCAATTTCATTCAAGACACCAAAATAGATTTAAGGCACAAAAAATACTTTATAATCACCAAAATTATTGGTTCAATCCCAAAACCCAACCCATAGAACTCATACATCATAACTTTAACAAGTTGATAGTCCAAATCAACAATTAGGCCTATTTAGGCCACACCCAATTAACAACTTCACAATCCAAAGCCCATTCCTCCTTCCTAAAACCTTAAACATGTGAAAATATACCTGAAAAACCAAATTATACCTCCTCCCACTCTTCATTCAAGTCATTTCACCAAACACCTAGTCTAAACCTCCAATTTTTTACTCCAAATTAGACTATGACAATTCTACAATAATAGGAGAGTTAGCATAAAAAGGTATAAAACTTGTTTAAATACCAATACCTATCCAAAAATGGTTCTAGATGGATCCATACACCTTTCCATAACAATATTCCTCAATAATATCTTTTACTTCTCAGTCAAAACTCTTAAAATCTCACAAAATACTATGTTTACTAGTTTGTAGCAACATTTTCTAGCCTAGGGCTTTGTAAAAACCAATCAAATCCTTACAAATATTCCTTGAAATTTTGAAATCCTTTAAAGGATGCAAAAAAATACCTTCACACCCATTTTAAGAAGATTCCATCAAATAAAATGGAAGAAAATGAATTTTTTAAGCTCTCGGGTACCCTAGATCAGGGTTCTGACCTATTTTTACAAAACTAACCATATCTTCCTCAAAACTACATGAATTTAAGTGAAACAAAAATGGAAAATGTTTAAGACTCATAGATTTAACAATATAAATTACTTCCCCTCAAGTATATGACTGTACGGGGCCATACAGTAGACTAGAACACAAATTTTCCATTGAAAACACATAAATTTCATATAAAAACAAGGCTTTTATTGATTTTTGCGTTATTTTCACTCCCTCTCCTCCTACCTCGAGATATGTGAGGATTATTTAAGCTATTTAAAGCATAAATAACTCAATCAAATCGATCACAACTACCCTCTAACTTCCATGACTCTTAAACTTCCCATTTTGCCCTTTTTGTCATTTTGACAATTTGACAATATTACATGATTTTCACTTTAACCCTCTTAATACCCCAAATTACATTGAGTGTGGTCTTTCATGATCTTACAAAATAAAACAAGATATCATTACATTAAATTACCCTACATAGCACTTTTACATCCTTTGCATTTTTTTGGCTAATATGACAAAACTGACAAATTGATATCAATAACCCTACTACCTATCAAAATACTCTTAAACTAACCCAAATACATTAAGATGGTCTTGAAAGACTTTATTTCATGACCTCTAACATTCCTAATTCAATTATGTACAAATAGGCCTCATGGAGGCTTGAAAGCAACCTAGTACTCCTTCACCATCTGGGTAGTGAGCCTAATTGTTTTTGATATTTCAATTCATATATTTATGTGAGCTAATCCTCGCCATTGTTTTTCCCTTCTTGGGTTTTCCATATAGATCTATTGTTCTTATGTGTTTTAATTTGTTTACATTATTTTTCTACATGTTTAAATTTTGTTAATGTGTGATAAGGGTTTAATGGATGATAAGGGTTTGAAAATATATTAAGGGTTTAAATGTTTAAAGTATACAACTAATTCACCCCCCCTCTCAATTGTCCTATACATCTAACAACTAGTATCAGAGTTGTGGTTCCCAGGAAGAAGCTTAACCACTTGAGGTAGATTCAAATGGTGCAAAGGAAGGGTATCAAAGCTCCTGTGTTTAATGGAAAAAATTATTCCTACTTGAAAGATAAGATGTGTTAATGGTTTTTTTAGCACTGCAACAACACAGACAGAATAAAAGTATCCTATCTCTCTTGAAAGGTAATTCCTATTAGTAAGCTTCAAGAAACAACCCAAAGGTATCTAATGTTAGGTCTTGATAATGCACAAACAAATCAGTGATGATATGATTTTCTAGTAATCACAAGGGGCCTTACAATTCAACAATGTTGGAAGTGTCAAAAATGAACAAGGTTTTATGAAATCTGAAAATATATGCAAACCCTAACGATATTTCAAGATCTAAAATCTGAAAATGACTTTTATCATCAAATATGGAAATGTGGTGATGTTGGTTTTATTCTAAAACTAATATAGATTTAAATAAATATCAAAATATAAAGGGGTGAGAGATCCTAAAATAATTCCTAAGATTAATCACAACAATGATGAATGTTGCAGATCGAAAAATCCCCATGAAACCAAATTTTGCTTGATCAAGGACAAGCCTACAACTACACATAAATAATGCAATCCTCTAAGGTAACCAAAGATCTTAAGACCATGAACATCCATACATATACCCAATTACTAACACAATGTTGAAAAACATTCATAGTGGAGCTTAGTGCAATATTTGGAATAGACTAACTTTACACAACAACTTACAATCAACAAATTACCAAAAGTATGAGAAAAAAATTCATCAAACATCATTTACATTTCACCATCATCATAAAATAACTTAACTAACATCTAAGAATTGAGACAAGAAACCATAAAATTTCAAAGCACAAAACAAAGTTCACCAAATCAATAACCCAATTGTATTAACTTCTTTAGTAGTTACATAACAATCTCCAATTCTCTCTACTCTCTTATAGCTAACTTTTACAAAATTTAACTTTGTAATAAATGAGAAGGCACAACCTTTTATAGATACTATATTTTAGAATCAAAGGCTAGGATTAAATCAATCTGAGGTCTCGGATTATTCTTATAGAAGCATTAGGAAGTTACATTAAGTTCAGGCACCCATTGTGCATCATCAAATAATAAGATAAATTTAGTTACATCTTGGAGCAATGAGACATAAATATTCCCCCATCTTGATCATGATAAAAATTCCTACTAGAGGAATGAAAACAACTCCACATGTTGCCTTCTTTAAATCATATCTTCTAGTTGTACATAGTTGGGGGCACAAATTCTCATGCAGGTTCTACATTAAATTTTTGAGTTGCAAGTTAACTACAACTTAAAATCTTCTTAGTAGCTTATCCTTAGGCACATATCCATAGGTAGGTATATTTGGAATATGCAGGAACATTTGGACAGTCAACCTCCTTTAACACATTTTCATATATGGGCCTTCTTCATGCAATAACACCTCTTTGCAATCTTGGCACAATTCCATATGCTGGTTTCAAGTGATAGCATTCTTTGGAATAATACTATTGGTGTGTATTTTCCCTAATGAACACCTCTTTACCTTTATTCCTACAAATAAAGAAAAATCATAAGTACACTTTTAAAAAGTATTAAATTAACTCCAACATGACCAAATAATTTCCCTCCTCTTAAAACCATATTACCAGCACATCAAATTAGATCTTGGGATGAATACCCCCTCATCTACATAATACTTGACACAAATGTAAATCAAACCATTGAACTTATAGTTAAGTATTCATGCTCATAAAACGCTTTAATCTCTAACTCCTTTTTTTAAATTTCATGTTTTCCCTGATCACACCCAACCATTATCTTCATTAAGTATTCCACTTTGTGAAATCATCTCCACTAAATGCTACAGACTTCACCATTTTAAACCCCTCATAAATTGTAGAAAGCAGTAAAAAACCAATGCACAGATGATGTTGTCATCCAAACATCAAATGATTCTACCTTGATCCAAACACCATCTCCTCTACTATTACTACATACTATCATTGTTCACCCAATGACTAACATTCAAAGAACTTTAAGATTTTAGCAAATCCTCCCTTTTATATGATCAACATCATAGTCCTAAAATTGACTTCATTTATGACCATTGTGCATCTCAATACCCTATAAAATTCACTCCTACTATTGTCCTTGAGGTGTCCTTTTTTTATAAATCATTCTATACTTTATGAAATGCTTTAACCTACCTAAGGAAACCATGTAAACGACATGGTGAAACATTAATGTAGTACTGGTAACAATCCTACATATTAATCTATATCCATATGGTTTATATACTTCCCTGCTTTGATAGTTTTTCCATACATGGAAAATCATGCCTTCATTCAATATATTATCAATCATGTAGAATATTAACCTTGATGTACACGACTTCAACATCCTCATGGATTTCCATTTACATGACCTTCCTTAATATGGCACCTAATGTCTTCTGACTTCTAGCACCATAGTTCAAATTGATAACTATTTGTTTCTTCAAATGACCTATCTACCATCAGGATTGAAAAAACCTTCTCTTCCTCAATACCTTAGAAAATTTCATTTTTTCACAGATTCTTGTGTAATGCCCCACCACGCAACCCTAGGGAAAGTTGCAATTAACTAGTCAAACACAATAAATTTTTTTTTGTTTAAGTACAAATAACATGTAAGTTCACTACCTATTGCCAACAACCCCTAAGGTTACGAGACTGAGATTACTTAAACCCAACAAGATACATGAATTAAAACATAACATTTAATTACTTACCAAATTAAATGCACATACATTCCATACATGATAAAAAATTACATCAAAGACATAAGTGATTCCACATGATTCCAATAATATGAATTACAATATGATTACAACACTCATTCCCCGAATGAGGTAATTCCAATAACCGAGGTTACAAATTACATCTTCCACCTCAATGCAAAGAGGGGTAATAAATTACAATAATAACTAAAAGGAATAAAGCATGAAAGAACTAGATCCCACGAGCTCTCCAACTAGAAATCTCGTCCACATGAACAAGAAGATGACCCAACAGATTAAGATGCACGTTTCACCCAACCATGTGATACCCAAAGGCTCACCCCCCGTCCTAGGAGATAGTAACAAGGAATCCTAGGCAAGACCATCTACCTCTAGACATAGGCTAACTCACACTAACACAACCAATCACATGAACTAAACGACCATATGAATAACACAAGTATGACTATATCATCACTGACATAAGTCACATTGCTTCTAGAAATAAAACAGATCAAGAATGATAAAAAGACCAAAATCATGAAACTAAATACCAATTGTTGTCATAGAAAGAGTTTCATCACACATCTCGACAAGGGATCTCCTCTGGGAATCTTCATAGGCTCCACCCCCCACCATGGGTTACTCTGGTGGCCTCTACCGAATCCTAGCACCCATGCTCACTCATGCAGAATCAAATACCTCTCATAAAGACAAGATAGACGACCTTGCCATTCTAGGCCTTCTCATCTCATCCCAATTATATATAAGCCCTTGTGTCCATGAGCGAGGAAAAATTAATATTGTTAAGTGTTTGATGCAACCTAAGCTTCTAAAATTTTATTATGTTATCACTGAATTAACTAACTTGCAAAGAGTTTCCCTGACACCACTTTGTGTGTCAGCCCTCATTGCAAGCCACTCCTCTAAGACAACACGTGGAAATAACTCCACACACAAGGGTACACAAGTGCGACCTAAGGAGAATGACTCCTATACAAGACATAAAGTCCACACATCACGTTCACAATAACCGGGTATAATACTGGATACGTTTGGACGCACTATCCAAGGTACTCCAAAGGTTGACTATCATAATGACAACCCATACAATTAAATGAAACCCCATCTGGAAGACTTCAGAACAATTGACCCAATTACCCCAACATCGAGAATGAACAAAACATCGCTAGAAAGTACTTTAGTCAATTAAATAAACTAAGGTTAGGATTTCCTAAATCCAGTCAACTCAATCTATGTTACTTGGATTTATCTAGAAAAATACATAAGATTTATTTCACAATGTTGAGGAATTTAAAAAAAACAATAATTCACTCTGAGTTTCTCAATCATACTTAATAATCAAAACAACTTGATAAATAAAATAATTTGATTAAAATAAATTAATCTTTATTTTAACTACGATAAAGAAATAATCAACTTAGAATTAACTATATTTAAATACCCATATATATTAAATATATATATAAGTATATACATAATGTATATACAAACTTATATATATTTAAATATACAATTATTATTTAAATATTTCTATTTAAACTCAACTAATTAAATTATTTAAAAATACATAAAGTATATATATAAATTATATATATATATATATGTACATATAATATATATAATATAATATTATTATATATATACAATATATATATATTATAATATATAAATATATAATACTAAAATAATAATAATAATTTAAATAAATAAATTTTAAATAAAAAAAACTAAAGTAAACCTTTATGGGGGTGCGGCCCCTCGCAAAAGGGAGTGGCCAGGCTACCACGTAGCCACCCCCATATGGGGGTGTTGTGT
The DNA here is from genome assembly GCA_007258455.2 of Sequoia sempervirens. Lineage (NCBI taxonomy): Eukaryota > Viridiplantae > Streptophyta > Pinopsida > Cupressales > Cupressaceae > Sequoia > Sequoia sempervirens. Next base: position 59,180,741 of record VDFB02058242.1, read on the forward strand.
GGGCAGTACCACTGCTTCCACACAGTGCCTCCCATATGGGCGTTGTGTGGGAGCAGGGCTATGCTCCCGCCCCCTCCCCCCCCCTTCTCCCACAAATTTTATCAATAATTTTTTTTATTATATATTTTCTTTTTCTAAAATCATTCAATAAAACAAGCCAGACCCCTGTGTAAATTTATAAAATTTCTTGTGAAATTTTTTAAACCAATTTTTTTTCCAGAAAATTTTAAAAAAAACAAAGCACAGTATATTTATAAATATACTTGTGTGTATATATTTATATATAATGGGATATATATATATACATATACACACACATGTATATTTATAAATATATATACCCAAAATCTCTATTTTTAGCCAAACTGTGCAATTGAACAATAGAATTTTGCAATGAAAATAATAAATTTGACATCATATCTAGTTTTAAGTTTTCAGTTTGAAAAGAAATTTTCTTTTGGTTTTCTTTCAATTTTTCATTGTGTGATTCTTGTTTTGTTTTCTTTCCCAAAATTTCAACAGAAGTTTGCAAGTATTGAACAAATTGACATGGGTTTTCATTGAACTTCAAACAAAATTTTAGAAATTTTCCAACAACATAACAAGATTTAAAACTCTTTCAAAATGAAACAAAATTCAAAGAAGAACCTGATTTTTTCTCCAAAGATAGAAGGATTCAAATGGTGCTTCCAGATATGTTTCTAGCCCACCAAGAAATTCAACCTTCTTCCTCAAATCCAAACAAAGCCACACCAATCTTTCTCCCCAAATTGGAAATTGAAAATTATATGAAATTCTATTTGTTCAAATAGAGTTTTTTTCTCAAATTTTGTCAAAACCCTAAAATAAATATCTCATATATATTAAATATATTGCAATTTGGAGATATTTTCATTTTTTTGAAATTTAAAACAAAATTACTTTCCAAATGAAATTTCATGCATTTAAAATTTTCTTTTTACAAAAAGAATTCAAATTTTTGAAAAGAAATTTTTTTACTTATTAATTTTCAAAAAGTGCAATTTAAAACATATTTCCATTTTTTTCAATTTAAATCTAAATATCCAATAATGCCAAAACAACTAACTTAATTTAATTTATCACCATTAACTTAATTAATCAATAACTAAATCTAATCCAAGATTAGATTATTTTTTAATTAAATTAAATTAATCAATAAAATAATTGACATTTCAACATTGCAACTAGATATATTTAGTCATCATTTTAACTACACCCGCCATTTAATAACCTTTATAATTTGAAATTAAATAAAAATCCAAGGTGAAATGGACAATATTAAAACAACTAAACCCGACTACAACCTGATGACACACTATGACTAGGGTGATGACATGGCACGAAAAACCTAGCTACTATCTCCCAATCGATTACCATTGGTCAATGGAAACGCTCAAACTTGTGAAATCAGGTGGAGTCAATGTCATGTACTTGTCAACCTGCAAGAAAAGAGTATATCGAACATGCATATATATGATATAATAAAACATGCCGTGAAGAGGAAATCTCAGAATTGCAAGGCACTCGCAAGCAAGTGATACAATCTCATCCCCTTCACCAATATAGACTTTCTAACTGATGAGTCTAACATCAACAATATAATAAAAAGCATAAAACATCTTTAATTAAATATCGGCTATGCTAATTCAAAACATTTCATAATGATAACATCAAAGTAAAGTACCATCACATCAAAATATCATATACGCATCGCTTAACAGTTGCGATTAAACAAAGCCAAGTACCATAGTCAAGGTGCTAACAGAAATAAAGCATACATAGAAGAACATTGTTCGATCAAAGAGAAAAATGGAGGGGTACTACATCTTGTTATGATACCACAAGATATATATCTTTCCTTCACTTTAAATAATTTCTCTTCCATTGTAAACATTCCACTCATATAAATTAATATCAAAGATACACCATATCATCTGAATCTTCATTAAAAAACTCATCGACTAACACACACTGTCGAATGAGGCTTTGGGACTTTCATTTATCGTGCACAATAGTGTATATATATATAAAAAAACTTTTCCTTACCATATATGAACAAAAAAAAAAAATGATGCTCACCCCCTAACCATTATTCCTATTATGTGCCAAATAAACCATTTCTTTGTTGATTTCATGAGTTTCTCCTTTCATAGATTAGAGAGTCTCAAGAATTTTGGAGATGCAAGAATCAATTCGTTAGCCACCAATCTCCACTGAAACTCACCCTTAGGAGTCATGATTTCAAGATGTCACTAATCATTATAGGAGGAATCATAGTGTTTGATTCTCCCATGTTGTAGTTATTGAAGCATTCAACCCACCTTAGTCAGTTATTCAAATTGGTATGAAACAACACTTCGACACTTTGAAACAGATCAAGAATTCATTAACAAAACTTGCATACATATCCTTCTTAACACCAACATGTTGATTTTCGTAGCTTAAAAGGTGGGATGTGGATTTTTTTTTAAAGCAACTTGAGTTGGATATGCTTTAAATCACTTTAAAGCAACTCGAGTTAGATATGCTTTAAAACAATTCGAGTTGGATTTTTAGCAACAACAAGATTTTATTCTCTAATAGAATATTTTTGAGTTTGTGAGGATAAGATAAATCCAAGACTGATTTTATGTGTAATTAAAGCCAAAGAAAGCAAGGAAATATTCTCTCCTTGCACGCTAAGTAAATCAGCTAGGTTCTATAAAAGTAAAATTGTTGTAGCAAACTCATTGTATTTTTGAAAGAAAAGTTTGCTCTTAGGCTAAATAGAAGATCCAACATTTGTAGGTTTTTCCCCTCATTGGGGTTTCTTGGGTATATCTGTGTTATTGTCTTTTTGTGATTGTCTTATTATTTTTGCTTCCACTGTTATTAGTTGTTAATTAACCCAGTTGTGTTAATTATTATAAATCAAATTTCTTTCTATGAATTTATTGTGCAATTAATATGTTGTTGGGTTATAAAAATTAACATGGTATTAGAGCTCTAAACTCTAAATACAAAGCCAAGATTTGTGATGCAAATTTCAAGAAAAAAAATCAGATTTTTTGTCTCCATTTATTTTGTGGCTATGGCAACCAGTGTTCAATACGAGGATAGGCTTGAGGGTGTGTCTAACTTCTTGCAATGGAAGGTTTGGATTACATCCGTTTTCAAGGAGAACAAGCTATGAATCTATGCTAGTACAAAAAGTGACACCACCAACAAATGATCCTATTTCCTTAGATTCACATGAAGTCAAAGAGGCCAAGGCTCAGAGGATTATCCTGGATGGAGTAAGAGATCATTTAATTCCTCATTTATCAGGGAAAGGCACTGCCAAGGAGATGTGGGATACGCTCACAAAATTTTATCAGAGTGACTATTAGAGTCCTAAGATGATGCTCAAGGACAAATTGCATAATAACAAGATGTCAAAAGGAAAGAGTGTGACCTTTTACTTTTTCAAGCTAACACAGGTTAGGGATGAGCTTGCTGTTGTTGGAGAGATGAAATTGATGAAGATGAGTTGGTGCATATAGTCTTGAATGGTTTTTTGAAGCACTGGGAAGTGTTTTTCAAGTGTGTTGTTAGTAGAGATCGGCTACCTGATTGGGAAAGACTTTGGGATGATTTTGTTCAAGAGGAGATCAAACTAAGAAGGGTCAAGATGAAGAAAATATTTCTCTTGCTAGCAAGGGTAAGAAGAAGTCTAATAAAGAGCAAACGGAAGGTTCTTCTTCCAAGAGTGGGAAAAGAAAGATCTGAGTAAGATAAAATATTTTTGTTGCCATCAGATGGGTCACTATGCCAGTCAATGTTCGAATAAGAAAAATAAGGACAAGAAGCAAGTTGTTGCTATAGTAGAGGTGGACGAGTTTGCATCATGATTTGAGAATGAGTTTTCACTCATTTCCTGTCTCTCAAGTTCAATTTCCAATAAGGTATGGTATATTGATATTGGGGCTTCTCGCCACATGATGGGAGTCAAAGAATTTTTCACCAAGTTGGAGGAGAAGAAGCTAGATTTCTATATTGAGCTCGGAGACAATGCCAAGTACCATGCAACTGGTATTGGCACCGTTAAGTTTTAGAGGGAGTCTAGAAAACCTTTGTTGGTGGAGGATGTGTTGTATGTCCCTGGCATGAAAAAGAATTTAATCTTAGTTTCTGCTTTGGAAGACAAGGGTTACATCATGAACTTTGTGAGGGGAAAAGTCTATATTCGTCCAAAAGATTCCAAGGTTGCAAAAGTGATTGGAGTCAAGCATGGAAGCTTGTTTCGGTTATAGTTTGAGCCAGTACATGTGTTGTTTAGTAGTTGTAAAGGGATAGGAGAATTGTGGCATAGGAGGATGGCTCACCTTCACCATGGAGCACTTAATATTCTTAAGGAAATAGTGATGGGGCTGTCTAAGATAAAAATAGAAAAGCATGAGATGCGCAAAGGTTGTGCACTTGGGAAATATGCCAAGACCAATTTTCGAAATAGTGACACTAGATCTAAAGGGATCTTGGATCTCGTACACATAGATGTGTGTGGACCTATGTCAACAACATCCTTGAATGGATATGAGTATTATGTTACCTTCATTGATGATTTCTCTAGGAAGACATGGATATATTTCATGAAGAATAAAGATGAGGTCTTCAGTAGGTTCAAAGAGTTTAAGGCTCTCATGGAGAACCAAACTAGGAAGAAGATCAAGATACTGAGGTCTAATAATGGAGGCAAGTATACCTCAAATTCCTTCAAAGATTTATGTGCTCAAGAAGGTATCAAGAAAGAGTTGACAGTTCTGTACAACCCTCAGCAAAATGGGGTCGTTGAACAAAAGAACAAGGCTATAGTTGGAGCAACCAAGGCCATGCTTCATGATCAGGATCTGCATTGGTTTTTATCGGCAGAAGCTTGCAACATAGTTGTGTATTTACAGAATAGGACCCCTCACAAAGTGTTGGGAAAGTTGACTCCAGAAGAGGAACTCTCTAGTAAGAAACCAGACTTGGGGCACATTCACATCTTTGGATGCCTTCTGTATTGTCACATTCTTGTTGAGAAGGGAACCAAGTTGGAACCTACTGCAAAGAAGGGTATCCTTGTTGGGTACAGTGAAAATTCTAAGGCTTATTGGGTTTACATTTCTGCTCTCAGGAAAACAGTTGTTCATAGAGATGTAAAGTTTGAGGAAGAGAGGGCTCTTCAGAAATCTAGAAACTTGATGAATGAGGGGGAGCAATCAACCATAGTTGAGGCAAAAAAAATTCCTCAAACTTCATTCATGCAAGCTAGAGAGCAGAGCGAGTAGGCCGAGCAGGGTGATCAGAAGGAGGAATCAATAATTCCTCAACCTTAGATTCCTATTACAAAAAAGAGGAGAAACAAGGCAGCTGAGAAGACACTAAGAGAGGCTCAAGAATATGTAGGTGATCCTCAAGATTCAATCAGATAGACAAGGGCTCCCAAATGTTATTCTGAGTATGTGGCACTTATGAGTGAATTAATTGAAGTAGAACCTTCCAGCTTTCAAGAGGCATCTAAGCACCAAGTGTGGAGAGATGCCATGGTGGAAGAGTATTCTTCCATCATGAAGAAAAGTGTGTGGGAGGTAGTACCAAGACTAGAAGATAAGTCTATGGTGGGCTCGAGATGGTTGTATAATATTAAGCATGTTGTAGATGGTAGCATGGAGAAGTTCAAAGCCCGGTTTGTGGCTAAGGGTTTTTCTCAAAAGGAAGGATTCGACTATGATGAGACTTTTGCTCTAGTTGCTAGGTACTCATCCATAAGAGTTATTATTTCTGTAGTAGCACAAATGGGTTGGAGGATTCACCATATGGATGTAAAGATGACTTTCCTCAACGGGGTGATTGAGGAAGAGATTTACATAGAGCAAACAGAAAGATTTGAAGCACATGAGAGGGATTCTCATGTATGCAAGTTGAAAAGAGCACTGTATGGACTCAAGCAGGCTCCTAGGGCATGGTATTCACATATTGACAATTACTTTCAAAGTGTGGGCTTCATCAAGAGTGAGGTGGATCCAAACCTGTACTATGTCTAGGTGAAGGGAAAACTTCTCATATTGTTGTTATATGTTGATGCCCTATTTCTCACAAGGTCAGAGGAGCTCATAGCACACTACAAGTGGGATCTTGCAAGAGAGTTTGAGATGAAGGACTTGGGGTTGATGCACTACTTTCTGGGATTGGAATTGTGGTAAAAAGAGAGAGAGATCTTCCTTGGACAAGGGAAGTACTTAATTGATAGCTTGAAGCGATTTAGAATGGAGAATTGTAAGCCTATGTCAATGCCAATTGTGACCAATTGGAAGAAGATTGATGCTTCTAGATCAGAGGCAATGGACCTGACTTTATACAGATAGTTGATAGGCTCTCTTATGTATCTGGTAAACACTAGCCTAGACATTTATTTTGTAGTGAACTCACTTAGTCAGTTTATGGTGGAACCTAAACGTGTGCACTGGATAGCTGTGAAGCATGTTTTGAGATATCTCTAAGGCACAGTTGATTATGGGCTGAAGTATGTTCAGTAGGATGGAGTGAATCTCAAGGGGTTTACCGATGTAGATTGGGTAGGCAGTACAGCTAATTGGAAGAGCACTTCAAGGTGCATTTTTAGTTTGGGATCAGGAGTAGTCTCTTGATACAGTAGGAAACAAAATTTTGTTGTGCTGAGTTCTGCAAAGGCCGAGTATATGGCAACCAGTATGGCTACATGTGAGGCTATCTAGCTTCAGAAACTTCTAGCTGGGCTCTTTGATCAAGAGTCGGATCCTTCAGTCATTTACTGTGATAATCAGAGTTGTATCAAACTCTCTAAGAATCCAATGTTTCATGATAAGCCAAAGCACATTGAGATCAAGTACCACTTCATTAGAGATTGTGTGGAGAAGGGGATAGTGAAGCTCAATTACATTCCTACAGATGAATAAATAGCAGATATCCTGACGAAGGCCTTGATGAAGAGAAAGTTTAAATTCTTCAGGGACAAGTTGGGTGTGGTACAGAACACCTTCCTCGCTAAGAGGGAGTATTGATTTTTGTAGCTCGAAAGGTGGGATGTGGATTTGTTTTTAAAGAAACTTGAGTTGGATATGCTTTAAATCACTTTAAAGCAACTCGAGTTAGATATGCTTTAAAAAAAATCGAGTTGGATTTTTAGCAACAGTAGGATTTTTATTCTTTAATAGTTTGTGAGGATAAGATAAATCCAAGAGTGATTTTATGTGTAATTAAAGCCAAAGAAAGAAAGGAAAGATTCTTTACTTGCACGCTAAGTAAAACAGCTAGACTATATAAAAGTAAGATTGTTGTAGCAAACTCATATTGTATTTTTGAAAGAAAATTTTGTTGTTAGGCTGAATAGAAGATCCAACATTTGCAGGTTTTTCCCCTCATTGGGGTTTCCTGGGTATATCTGTGTTATTGTCTTTTTGTGATTGGCTTGTTATTATTTTTGCTTTCACTATTATTAGTTGTTAATTAACCCAGCTGTGTTAATTGTTATAAATCAAATTTCTTTCTGTGAATTTATTATGCAATTGATCTGTTGTTGGGTTATAGAAATTAACACAAAAATCTATTTGACATACAATCCTCAACCATTTATTTTATAGATAAAGCATACACACAAAATTCAATCACTTAGCCGAACCCTTTCATTACAATTCTTTGTGAATTGTCATGAGTTTAATCCCTCGAGGATTATCGACCTTCATGGATTTTATTATTTCTCAGATTTTGAGTCTACACTAACTAATCCATTCTTATTGATATTTTGTGCATTTCAGCCTTCTTATTACCATTACATTAAACTTTCAATGCCTTGTAGATTCTAAGGGGCCATAGACATTAATTTCTTATGCATTTTGTTGTTCCATAGACTCTTCAATCTTTATTTTTTATCACAATCTTTTATCCCCGACTTAAAAACTGTAACTCCTCACTACCACACATCGAGGGAATTGGCTCGTGTCAAACTTTACTCTAAAACCTCACATCATTATTCCATTATAGATTGCATAATCCCTCGCACATTCAATGGCTTCTTTTAGTGATATCTATTGCTCGATTATTTCACACACATTCTTCCATGCAATATCCTTTTGTTCTTAATTCAACAATAAAGTCTCTTGTAAAACACTCGCTATGTTTGAATAACCCAGAAAATCAAAGCTTACGCAGATTCTAGAGACTTATGAATTTCCTCAATTCTCATCTCTTTCGTGAAATCCATAGGTTGACGGATTCTCTGAACATTTTATGCCCTCACCTATTTAGCTTCCTCGTGGATTTTACTTCTTCGTGGATTCTGAGCAAGTGCGAATTTATTGAATTTCAACACTTTTCGTAGATTCCTTGTGTTAAGAGATTTCCCTAAACCTTCTTTTATTTTCTGCCTCATTTTGATTTCCAATCATTTGACAATCTGCCCATTAAAGTCGAGTATAAACCCACCTGATGATAAATGTTGCCTCTTTTATTACACACATCATACAATGCAACCAACATTATCCTACAAGTATTTGGATCTTTGTGGATTTAAAACTATCATGAACCCACGAGTAGCCCACTGTAAAGCACAACGTTATGCTAATATATTTATTTAATGTAAATGTCATATATCAACGAACCCTATGTTTTCTTTTATCACCAATTTAGGATATAGAAATGGTTATAGCATACGCTTCCCTATTGCATACACTTCCTTCAACATTTTCACTTGTAGTAGTCATGCAATACAATGATATTCTATCGAATAACTTCAGATCACCTCTAAATCATATTAAGTTAGCTCTTTGAAGATCCCAAAATGCGTAGAACCATGACCATTGGTCTCAAGCAATATTTAAGTCAAACCCAATGATTTAAAAGGGTGATGCTCTCACAAACATCGTTTCCATCTCTTCACATGCTTCATTGCTATCAAACCATACAGATTTACCATCATTCCTTCTTTCGTAAGTTTCTTTGGGTAATATATTTTTTGGACCTCCTATCATTCTCACGCATTTTGCACTCTGGGGGACTTCATGTGGCTTTAGATTCTCGAAACTTGCATTCTTTCAAGTATTTGCGACTTTTTTTGGATTCTATGTAACCATGGAATCCCCGAACCCCATATTTCATCGATTCCACTAACCAACGGATTCCTCATTTAATATTTTAACGCATGCTGGAATTTGTAATTACCACTAAAACCTCAATCTCCTCCCAATGTTAACACACTTTTCACCTTAATCATAATTTCATCGATGCCCAAAGATTTCAAAGCCTATTTTTGCAAATTGATTTCAAGGTATTTCCACCCAAACTATGTCCTAAATCTTTGTGGACTTCAGCGATGGTACTTCAACTCAAGGCAATAGCAATCTTAAACTTCCCCCTACTAGCTTTCAATTGAATGTAATTTGCTTCTACTTGCTTGAAAGTTGGTGCATGTTCACATAAATCCACCCACACTAATATTCTCATGAATCACACCCCCAATGTTCCTATTGGCCTCCTGTTCTCCCCAAGCCCTTTCAAAATGGGATGTTAGCTCTATCTTTGCACAAGAAAAACCTACTCTAGTAAGAGCTTCATAATGAATATTCCTTGAGTACTTTACTAAGGCATTTATCCATTCTTGATATCGCTCTAACTACACCAGTATTTTAATGCTGCAAGCTTCCTTCGCAAATACACCAATTTTCAAAACATTGCAATGGCCTTCAAACACTTTCAATTCATTGGAAACTTTATTCCCTGCAACAATCAGTCATTGCATATTCAAAGAACCTCTAAGTTAGAGAATTTTAACTCTCAAAAGCATAGAACATAACCCTTTACAATTCTTCAGAGAATCCAAGCACTCAAATGCAAATGGTCCCAAAGAAATAAGCAAAAAATGATTAAAATCATTCAAATATTCCTCAATAATGCCCCTGGACTTGCTATAGAATGTAGTTAATTCTTGACTTGACATTTACACAAGGTTTCAGGCCAAAATCTGCCTAGGTTCAAATTTCACAAAAATAAGGGTTTTGGGGGTTCTACAAAAGGAAGGATTTAGCAAAGAAGGCACTCAAGAAATCCGCCTAGTCTTGAAATATGCAAAGGTGAGACTTTTGGGAATCCATCAGGGCAAGGAATTCTCAAACTTGGACCTATTTGATCATTTAAGAAGACTTGGTGATACTAGATGTTAAATATGAGGTCAATTATTACAAAACACATTCACCCCAAGTACTAATGTAATCATCAAAATCTCATAAGGTGAAGTAGACAAAACTCAAAGGACATATCCCTTAAGGGGAAAAGGTAGAACCTAAAGTGAAAAATGAAAAGAAAAAAAAAACAAAGAGGATCCTTGCCTCTAGTGGGGAATGTGTGCAAAAAGGACACAATAGGATGGGGTCTGCTTTGGATCTTTTGTTTGGAAGTCTATTGAAAGAAGTTATACTATGCCTAAAAATGGTCTGATAAGTGATGATGAGATCAAGGATTATGAAAAAAATGGAAAAGAAAGGAATTTAATCCTCAATGGTCTTTTTGATTTTGAACTTTGAACAGTGATAAGTCTGAAATCTACTTCCAAAAAGTGTAATTTATTCCATCAAACTTAGGTTCCTTGTAAGATCCATCATGTTCCATCCCAAACCTTCCTCAAGAAGTTAAGTTCCTTATGAGGAACTTGGATTTGATAACAATTGTCTAAGACACCCTGATACTGAGAGGGGGGTGAATTAGTATCTTTAAAAACTTAAAACCTTCAGCATAATGAAAATTCAATCTTCTAACCAGATCAACAACCCTTAACTAGATCATCAATTCTTAATAAAATCAGCAACAATGAAAGATAAATCAATGAACACACATGCACACACATGCACAAGATAACACCAGATATATGTGGAAAACCCAAGGGAAAAACAATGATGAGAGTTAACTCATAATATATGAAGCTCACTTATTACAATAATTACAATATGTTTTAAGGCTCACTACCTCAAGACTTATAGGATAAGGTGCACAACCTTAGGGGAAGATTAAAAAAGACTTGTAGTATGAAGTGCATAACCCGAAGGCAAGATACAAGGACCTGATAAGACTCACTATCTCATAGCAGAATACATGATTTTTTGGAATTACAATTTATGTCAACAATACACTTTGTTGACTAAGGTGTTAAAGCACATTTGATCTATCTTCCACACAAACTCATAATACTTCTACATTATTCTCAATTAATTCCACACTCTTTCACTTTTCATCTATTTTTTTCTTCAATTTATATCCTCTACAACATCACAAAATATCAATTAAGTCAGCCAGAACAAGAGATAAACAATAATTCCAACAAGTCGGCCACCAAACATAAATTTTGTGTAAATTGATCCTATCTAGGAGATAGAGATGACCAAAAATAACTTATTAAATCTTCCAATGTGGTCCCAAAAATTGCACACACTAGTGCATAGAATACCAAGTTGACAACAAAGAAACATGTAGCACATTACTAGTCAGCCCTAAAAACACATCTTCTAATTGAATCTACTCAATATGGTTCACAACAGGATAGGGAAAGACCCAAACACATCTTAATACAACCTTAATTGTTGGCACAAACCCCAAAGCACATAGCACAAGTAAGGGAACACACCCTATTGTCTAAACATCCATAATTTTCCAAAAAACCAACTCAAAATAGCATGCAACAGAAAAGAGATCAATCATTGATGTGTGCACCATAGAGATACATTCCATGAATTTCCAACAACACTTCCATATACTCCTTTCTCATTTTCATGTCAAAAATATCTAGCACACACCAAACAAAACCATAACACTTCATCCAAGAAGCCAAATACATAAACATGAGATATAATATTTAAAAATCAACTTGCAATAAACTTCATCACTTGAAAGTTGAATTAGGATATTGCACAGAAATTAAGAGAACATCCACCAAGTTGTAGGATTAGAAACAATAATATAAAGAAATTATAGAGTATTTTCTAGAATAGTCTGACAAGAAACCAAATTTCCAACCCACTGCAACTACTAGAGACGTCCTCGGCAACACTAGTGACCTAAAAAGATAGGAGTGTCCACATAACATATACACTAAATCCCAGATTGCAAGACCATATCTTCAATAGTGAAGGAACACAAATAATTCTCCCAAACAGTCTTCAATCCAACTTCCTACAATAGAAACCTCCACTAACATTCGGAGACCGGAACCTCCTTGTAGCAACCTAAACTTCCCTAGGAACAATAGGAGAGAACATACAACATACTAAAGACCATCAACAACATATCCCCAACGTCAACATTACTTTTAATCCTCATCTTAATATATCATCTCTACTATCAACTATTATATACTCAATACTACTTCAATTGACATCAAACAAGGCATGAAATCCAACCATGAACATCACCGACATCAATGACAACCTTAACATATGTGGAAAAATCTCATCAAAATAAGTATCAATGATAGCCCAAGTTGAATGTTTCAAAACTAAGTGTCTAAATCAGTGAAAACCACATCAATGACAACCAAAGGAAACACACGTGCAATAAATTTTGTAGTCCTCTAATGATGAGTTTGTGACCTTAAGTTCAACTTGCAAAATTTTTGAAACATTGTTGAGTAATTTTATAGGTGATTTTTTTTTATTTGACAAGATGCAAGGCTTTGAATGCAACAATGAATGATTTTTCTTCAAACTTTCCTCAATGCTCTTCATACTTGAAATCTGTACATTCAAAGAGAGGGAAAACGTTGTGCCATTTAGGGGCTTTCTTCAATCAAACCTTGTGTAAGGGTTTCCACACCCTTTAATGGATTCCTTGAAGAACTGAATTCATGCATATCACCTCAAGGTATTGGATCTTGCTTGCTTGATTTCTTGAATGCTTTGGAAACTTAAAAAAGTGTTGGCCTTTAAAAACAATGATAACATGAACACATAGGATTTGGCATGATGTTAGATCTTGAATTACTGCAATAAATCACTAAAATGCTACTCTTGAATTGATCTTGAATGCTCTTGACAATAATAATTTCTCAATCATTTCACTTAGATTTCAAATGATGCAATAACTAGGTATTTATATGCAATTATGCTAATTTACCAAAAAATAAATCCCAAAAGTCAACATTGCAATTTGAATTTTGTATATTACAATTATAACACCAAAATACTAAAAATTGTTCCTCGATAAAATAAGGGGGCCCATATGCCCAAGGGTGTATGGGTCCTAGCCTTATTTTCTAGGACATTAAGTGTTAGGGGAAAAATCATGATTGGATGTGTTTGTTCAATGCTTGCAATTTCTTGGAAAGTGGTGCAAGTGGGTCCCAGAATGCATAATTTAGGAAATTAGGTACTAAATTAGATCCAATAAATTAAGGAGGAAAAAATATGGTGTGAAATTATCAAGAGTGAATTTTTTTGATGCAATACACAGTAGTGTCATCCTTTAAGACAATAAAAGAATGAAGCAAGTAGAATATTAACTGTGCTCCTTAAGACCACATCATAAAGTTAAGAATGCAAAATTCTATCCTTAAGATAAATCCTTTACATATGAGTCCTCCATTCAATGTAATTGACACATATATTAACATCAAACATACAATTTAAATAAGTATCATGCAAGTGGCCCCTACTACCCAAGCACTCTTATGAGATAGTGTGACTCTTTAACTTACACAAGGTTTCATGAACAAGTGACAAATAAGCCCTACAAAAATTTCAACAAAAAGTGAATGTCTAAATAAAAAAGAACACATTAAAAGATAATCTTTGCATACCTAAAAACACATATTAGACCCAAAAAAATTAAAATTATAAAATAAATAAAAAATAATTTTAACAATGATAGCTAAACTCCTCAAATGGTCTTATATTGATTATTATTTTTCATATTTTTATTTATTTAAATTAAGATAAATTTTAAAACTATCTAGAAAGAAACTTTATAATATTTTATTTTAAAATTATAAATATAGTTTATGTATTTTATATATTAAATAATGTTTTGATATTTTATGTTTAATTAATTTTTTAATTTCTTTTTGTCTAAATTATATTAAATACATATGGAAAATTTATAATTTTTTATTAAAAATGATTACTAAGATTATTTTGAAAAGGCTTGAAATAAAAATTAGTTAAATTTATTTTTAAAAATATTATGATTAGAAAAAAAAATGTTAATTTTTAAATTACTTAAGATTTTAATATGTTTTCTTTTGTATGCAGGTGTTTTGTAGTCCTATACATGAAACTCTAGATACACAATTTTCTCGTATCAAGGAGAAAGAGTTTTCTTCATACAACATATTTATTCGATTTTCCCTACGTTTTATATATTTTACCATTAATACTTTTGTTGCAGCGATATTTCCATTTTTAGGAGACTTTGTCAACTTGATGGGTTCTATATCTCTCATTCCATTAACTTTTATATTTCCAAGCATAATAATATTAAAGGTAAAATATTCTAAATTTATAATATTGATTTATTTTTATTTAATATTTTAATAATTGAATAATTAAATAATATTTTATCTCAATGTTAATATATTTGAACTAATATTTTTGTGTTCTTTTACTAGGTGAAGGGATCAAAAAACAACTTTTTTGAAACAATATGGCATTATCTTATAGTGATTATATTTTCTCTTCTTACAATGGCAACAACAATATCATCTTTCTATTCTATCATAAATGATGCTAAAACCTATCATTTGTTTGCAAATACATAGATCATATTATTAAGAGCATATACTCTTCTATGAAACATAAATATACAAAAATGAAATTATGTAAGTTATTTTCAAGGTTTAAATATCCTAAATTTTTAAGAGTGTGTTGTACAAATTTATTTTTGGATATCATGTATTTTGTTATTTATCTAGTTATTATTATTATAATAGCTCATGTTGTATTTTGCAGATTTTGTAATGATTTTTGTTTACTAAAAAATTAATGAATGTACATATATGTATATTATACTACTTGTGAATGTGCTATTTGATCAAATTTTTAATGTTTACTTATGTTATATGGATACTTATATAATTGGTTGTGCAATATTATTTTGTTTTAGTTATAAAATTTAGATATATTTGATGGGTGTAATGAGTATGGAAGAAATAGGTGAATTCAAGAAAGGTAAATTCTAAGTGCCAAGTCCCTCATAGTTAAACTATATATTACCCATAATTATTCGTAATGAGGGAACCTACCATGAAATAATTAAATTGTATTATGCAACATAAATATTTAATAATATTTTTTGTTCTACCAACATGTGGTTCATATTTAATCTTGTGAGCTAAATTTCTTTGATTTACACACTTGTGTGTGACTTGAATAATTTTGTTTTTTATTTGAAAGTTAATTTGGTCATTTTTAGTTTTTCCACCTTTGACTTCTTAATGATTTTTCCTAAACCATAAGCACACTAGGATTAATGTTATTTTCCTTGGATTGTAGTTAGGGGCACAACATAGGTGAAATGTTCCCTTTCTAATTTATTTAAGTTTTGGAGTATTTGGGCCACTTTCCTAGTTTAGGTAGGATTTTAAAATTCCCATATTGACATCTCTTTCATCAATTCCCCATGCCCCCACTTCATTTTTCCTTCTCTCTCATGGGCCATTGAACTTGTATCTCCTTATTCCCCTAACACCTTGATTCCTTGTCCCCCACTTCTCCACTCATAAATTAGTTTTTTTTTTTAATTATTTTTTTTATGAAATCCCGTGTTTTCAAAAGTGGCAATAGGTATCTTGGACCCCAAATTCCTAGATTCCCATTGTATCTATATTTTGAACATGTGAATCTCCAAAACCCAACCATATTACATCATACAAACCTAGGATCCTATTCCTTAAATTCCAAACATCAAACATTCAAATTATTCTTTGCTTTACCTTGAAAAATACATTTCCCTATATCTCCATCTCCAAGCATTCTTTTTCATAGAACCCCACCATCTGAAATAAAATTTCATCTATCACCATGGTGAACTATGGATGCCATTAATGGCTACAAATTTGAATGTGACAAAATGGAAAGAAAATTTAATCCCATGAAAAATTTTCAACCTCCATATAAAGGATAAATATGCCAAGAATATTTTTTCTCAAAAATATATTAGATGGAAATACGAAGGATCAAAAGTATATGATAGTGGATGATCATAGTTTTTTTCAAGGAAAAATATTTTTAAGTTCTTAGGGTTAAGATGAAACAAAAGATTGTAAAATATTTACATGTTTTACTCAATGGGATGGACTAGATCCTTCAATAATTCAATATAAATAAGGGAGAGATTATCTTGGGTAATTCTTGAGAATGATATTAGGTGCATTAGGGAGTTCCCCACCTACCAATAGAATAAATTTGATTAAAATTTTCCTCTAGGTTTACTATATCCATTACTTATCCTTGAGAAAGATTGGGAGAGTGTGGTCATGGAATTAATCACAAGATTCCTACAAGTATATGGTGAATATCACAATCATATTTTGGTGGATAGGATAAAAGAGAACTTTTACACTCTACTTCCAAAATATTCAAGTGGTAATTTTAGATGTAAGAGTTTTATATGATATTTTAGCTAAGGGTCATTACACTACATGGCTATCCTTGTATATTGGCCTAGTTGTGGAGTATGCCAATATGCTACTTAGAATTTGTAATCATTCCCATGTGAGGATAAATCTACAATGAATGGTATTGCAAGAAAGGGAAAGGGTAGAGTGTAGGAAAGAGTAGGAAAAAAATACTTAGGGAAGACTATAGGTGAGTAAGTAGAAAGGAATTCATGAATTAAGTAATTATATATAAATGCGAAAGGATGAATGAAAGTACATGATGGGGATATAAAAAAAAAAGAAGAAGATGTAAACTATTCAAGGATGTAGATGAAAAGGAACTATTCCCACACACAAATTATTTTTGACTCTAAATATAAGTCAAGACTTCAACACTATACATGCTTTACCTTGATGAATTCAACTTTAGAGTGCATTATGTTTCTTAGGTAATATTTGGCCCAACAATTATTTACCCATATATATTATTATATTTATTTTATTGTGTTATTTGTGTTGGTTATTGTTTACCTTCTACTAGAAACATGCATGTGATTTATTATCATTTTCACATGTATATTATGGTTGAACTTATATTTTGATAATTTTCTTCTTTTTTTCTCCTTTTGTATTGTATTATTAAGATAAACTAGGTTATAAAAGGAATAAAAATATGTAGTCATCTCAACTATAATGCAAATTTGCTTAAATAAACATGATTAAATGAAATGTTACACATTTGGAGGGTTATTATGGGATATCCCTATCATAAATATCCATATTACAATATTTTATTCAACCATGTGAAAGGTGTTGAGGGATCAATAATACTAGTAAAATTATATTATGCACTATTGAGTATATCTAAATGGAGGGTTCTAAGAGGAAAATCTTGTCATTTTAAATTACTAATTTGTTTTCATACAAATACATAGGGTACTAAGGGGGCATCCCCACCATTATTAAATATTAAAATGCATAATACATGGCTAATTTTGATTTTGATAAGTTTCAATATAATTAAGATGGCACCACTCCCTCTCAATATTTTATAAATTGGTTTTATACATGTGTATCTTGTGTATTTACTTCCATGTTTACAAGTTTATAGTGTGGATTTCGTTTCTTATATTTATTTAGCTATTATATGGAACTTAGAACACCTCTCATCTAAATTGTCGTGATAGTTATTGGTTTGATGACACAATAGGTTTGGTAGAGAGTGTTAAACATTGTTTAATTTTATGTCTTTTGGATTTATGTCTTGATACATAGGAGTAATTATAAATTATAAATTGATGTACTCAAATTATAACTTAAATAGTTGTATAGTTAATGTGTAAGGTTTGGTACTTATAAAATTGGTAACAAAATTATGAGTAATGCATTTAACTCAAGACCTTATTTTTATTGTAAAGTCATGAATCTAAACACTAATTTGATTTTTAGGTTTATTAATATATTTTATACACATTTATTTCTACAAAATTACAAGATTATAATATAGAAAAATATGTATATGTTGTTCTAAATTTATATATAGTAATAAATTAATATATATTAATATATATATATGATAGATTAATATATTAAAAATATATATATATATATATATATATATTAATATATAAATGATATATTAATAATATATATTAATATATAAATGATATTAATATGTCATAATAATATATTTTTTAATTTATAGTGACAAAAATGAATATTCATTTCTAAGAGGATTATAAAGCTCTCTAGAATGGATATCTGTTATGGAGAGTAGTTTAATGTTTTAACATATGACATGATAGTTAATATTAATATATTAATTATATATTAATATGTTTTTTATTAGCATAAAATAGGTTTTGAAGGGGCTCTGAAACCCTAAAAAAAATAAAAGGAAGCACGAAGATAAAGCAATTAAGCTTCCCCACAAAAAACACTAGGTTGATTAAACAACAATCAACCAACCATTAGCAGAAGGAAAAAAAAATCCACAAGAAAAACAAAAAATAAAAACTAAGCAATGACTAAAGAAGTTCTTTTAACATCTGTGTTACTTACATATCCTTTGTTATCACCTTATCGTGCATCTCCATGATTTATTTGACATCCTGCATCGGCACCACATTATTATTTTTTGTTTTGATATGAGTACGGATGGTTGGCCCATACCCTAAATCAACTACCTACTCACCCATCTTAGTTTCCTCACCACCAACCTCCTTCACCGTATCATTCAATAGAGATTTACCAGTCCATTCTCTTGATTTTTCATTTATAAACACTAGACCTTCAATAGAGGACTCAAGTGACTCCTTGCTGAGATTAATCAAAGCATTGAGATCTTTACGAATCTACAAGGAATTCTTCCAAAGCATAAAGCCTTGGAACATGATCTCTTTTCAAATTAGCAACATCCTCCACCATTAGGCTGAGATTAGAGTTCAATGACCTAACCATTCTAAAAATATAGTCCTTATCCCTTTAACTTCTTAGGGTAGAGATGTTGCATCGAGCTATCATATCATACTTACCATGGAGGCCCTGGACCTCTTGAAAAAGCCACATGATCATATTAAAAAAGATAGTTGCCCCTTCCTTTACTAACCTTGAGGATTGAGTAAAGTCCATTGCATCCCAATAAAAATCCCTCCCCTGATGGGAGCTCATTAGAGAGTCTTCTTCTTGGAAACCATCAAGATGAACAACCTATTCTTTTCCTTTGTCTTTAGAAGCTAACACTACAGGGGATTCCTCCAAATCAACAAAATTATTCACCTTCCCAACAGCTTGCCACCACAATATTGAGTATTCTCCTCATTAACATTATCCCCCACCTCACAAACCTTATTAGCCCCAATTCACTCCTGTAAATTTTCCACCACATCATAGGAACTCACCAGCCCCTACTTCAAAGTCTTCCTTCTACTTCCTTTTTCTTCCAAAACCACCTCTTGAAAAGCAACCTAAATTTTATGTTTCACACATGAGGAAGAGGGCTTAGCCTTTTTCACAAAGATTTTATTAACCCCAACAGATGGGGTATAATCCAAGTCAATATGGTAACCATTCAACCATGCCAAATATTTTGAACAGTTCAGATAACTGAGAGGGGGGTGAATCAATTACTATAAAATAATTTTCTTAACTTAAATTAATCCAGAGCAAACTTAAATCTATCAGATAATAATCTAATAGATGTGAACATGAAAGTACATAACAACACCATGCACAATGAACACCAGAATTTACATGGAAACCCAAGAAGGGAAAAACCATGGAGAATGCTAATTCTCAATTATAAAACACTGATTAAGGTGACACTAGTTAAGGTGATTTTTACAAGGGCTCACTGCCAAAAATGCTCACTGCAGGTAAAGCTCACTTTTGGTGGGCTCACTGTTTAGCTATTATAGCCAAAGATAAATAGGCTCACTTCCAAAAGAGAAAGGCTCATTTCCAAGAAAAGGGCTCATTGCGAGAAGAATGATGAAAGGGAATCCACTGCTAAAATAACTATCACCAACAATGACAGCAGATAAAATCTCACTATTTGTTGCCTCTGGTCATATACTTTCACAATGTCTAGATTTTTAGATTCACATTCATCACACTTGCTTTCATCAAATAGAATCAACTTTTACTTATACCATTTCATGCTCCCATAAACTCCTAATTAGACCATACACAATGTGAATTAGGTCACCACAAAACATTCCTGTAGTGGAAAGGAATGAAACATGGACCAAAAAAACCTCCTTGTTCAAATCAACACGCTACATATTAACCATGATAACTGGGACCAAAGAATAGGATATAATTGTTACAATGAAAATAATATTCTGGGGCATGTTTAACTAATTTCTAGATCGATTTGGACCCATAAGAGTGTATCTCATTATGTTGTAAAATGAATGGGACTAGGACAAGCATGAACAAATATAGATCATCATAGTACAACATCTGTAACCATGTCAATTTGGATCACCAAATCATTAAAATTGAACCTTAATCAATCAATCAAAATATGTTGACATCAATGACAACCATTAATGACAATAATCAACAGCATCACATCTCACCACATTCAACAATCTCCCCCTTTTTCATTGATGGAAACATCCATAAAAAATAAACTAAACAACTCAATGTCATGACAATAGCATCAAGGACCTTTTTTTCTTCACTCCCTTTGACATCAAGGACAAAGGGAAAAAAAAATCCCCCTAAAAAAATTACTTTTCTCCCCCTATGAGGAAGCCACCCAGCATTGATCTAGATAGGAGTGAGCAGATAATTCCCTAGACCAATGCACACCCTGGTGCAAATTACTGAAGACTAGGAGGGGACAAAACCCCTAAATTTTGTCAAAGATACTCAAAAGTGTCTTTGCTCAACAATTTTATGAAAATGTCTACAATCTGCTCTTATGTAGGTACATATTCAAGTCTTACCTCATTGTTGTAAGGAAAGATAAGGTGTGGAAACAACTCTCCTAACGTCAAAACCTCAAGGAAGAATGCAGAGACACTTTTAAATTTTACAAATATAGTCCAATTAAGATGCACTTGAAAGAGATAACAAAAACAGAGAAATAACCATACACAGGTGAACACCAGATTTATGTGGGAAAACCCTTTTGAGAGAAAAACCCACCACACCAAGAGAAGTCACTTTGTATTACAGTAATGAAGATTACATATAGAGATCAGACTTATCTTTTTGATTTCAATTTACAACAGCATTCACAATTATCAACCTTGTATTGGAAACATTCAAGTTATAGTCTTCTCATAATAGAATTCACACTGATACACATTGAACTATTCATCTAACAATCCATCGAACCGATCACAATCTTCCATCTCTGAGTATAACCATGATGCCCCTGTCTGTCAAACTTCCTCTCAGTAATGGCTGCAACAATCCAACTACTAGCGGTTCCCATTCGGCTTCTCTGATTGGTCGAATACAAGTCACGTAGGATAGTCTTCACTCAGTCAAAGGTGATCAACCTATGTTGGAAAGTCAGTGAGACACTAACCGTGTCTCCCCAATGCCACAAATCCATCATTCGATATCACCAAGAGTCATCCCTATTGGCAAGAGGTTACACCGAGTCCAGAAAGCTATCGCAAAGACTTCCCCTTGTTGCCAAGACCTTATACCGATGATTATCACTTGTATCACTATCGCCAAGACCATAGTTTTCGATGAGACATCATACCAAAGCTCCAAAGTCACATAGACGTGAGTATTCCATTCGGTAAGACTATCGCTACTCGATAGGAGATCATACCAAGGTTCAAAAGTTACTCTGAAATGTTCAATAGTTGGCAAGACTTATTGCTTTCACTGAAATATAATAACAATCCAAGCCTTTTGGCCAAGGGTCTCACTGATGTCTTCGAGTGTAACACTGTCGCCAAGACAATCCTTCATCGCTAAGAATTATTCCCTAGTGTCACCAGACTAGACCTTTTGAAATCATGGGCACTAAGGCCCATTGAACTGACACACCACCTGAGCTTGTCTGTGCTCACTGGCTTTGTTAATGCATCTGTAACATTTTTCAGAGTATCAACTTTTTCAAAAATGACCTTTCCATCCTCCACCATATCTTGTACAAAGTGGTACTGTACATCTATATGTTTTGTCCTAGCATGGAAAGTAGGATTCTTTGCCAGAAAAATTGCACTCTGACTGTCACATAAAATAGTTATTTTCCCTGCATCAAAACCAATGTCAGAACACAAACGTTTTAACCAAACTGCTTCTTTACAAGCATGTGTAGCTGCCATGTATTCAACCTCTGTAGTGGACAAAGTGACTATAGCTTGCTACTTACTCATCCAACTCACTGCCCCACCATTCATCATGAAAATGTATCCACTAGTGGACCTCCTGCTATCAATGTCCCCTGCCCAATCAAAATCCACATAACCTCAAATGCTGAGAGTCCTCTATGAATCAAACAAGTTCCCATGATAACACAAAGTATATTCTGAAGTGCCTTTCAAATATTTAAATACTCTCTTCACAACATCCCAATGTGTCCTCCCAGGATTAGCCATAAACTGACTAAGTACTCCCACTGCTTGGGAAATGTCTAGCCTTGTATAGACCATTGCATACATAAGATTTCCAACTGCACTAGCATAGGGTACACTGGTCATGTCCTCCATCTCAGTAGGAGATTTTGGATAGTCTTCAATAGATAGCTTCATTCCCTGCAAAACTGGAACAACTAGCCGCTTGTAATCATTCATGCAAAATCTCTCTAGAATAGTCCTGATATACTTACTCTGACTAAACCAAAGTTTTCTACTATTCCTCTCCCTGGTTATTTCCATCCCCATAATATACCCTGTTGCACCAAGATCTTTCATTTCAAACTTTGGAGACAACTCAGACTTAAGATTAGAAATCATCAACTTACTCTTGCCTATGAACAACATATCATCAACATAGAAAGCAGTAATAAGCACTTGATCACTTTCAGCTTTATAATACACACAATGATAAGATTTTGATCTTACAAATCCCAAAGACAATACAAAAGTATCAAACTTCTGGTACCACATTCTAAGACACTATTTTAACCCATACAAAGACTTTTTTAACTTGCAAACCAATTTTTCTTTACCTTTCTCCACAAAGTGCTCAGGCTAGGACATATAGATTTCTTCTTCAAGATCACCATGAAGAAATGTTGTCTTCACATCCATCTGTTTGACCTCTAAGTCATACGCTACTGCAAGTGACAAAAGAAATCTGATAGATGTCAACTTAGCTACAGGAGAAAAAATTTCCCCATAATCAATTCCCTCTACCTGGGAATAACCCTCCACAACCAACCTTTCCTTGTACTTTTCCATACTACCATCTAGACCTATCTTCTTTTTAAATACCCACTTGCAGCCCACAACTTTTTTTCCTTCAAGCAAGGGCACAAAACTCCAAGTATCATTCTTTTCTAATGATGCCATTTCTTCATTCATGGCTTCCAACCAAGAGTTTGAATCAGACATTTTAAATGTCTCTTTCACAGTCCTAGGCTCATCAGTGCTAGAAATCAAAGCATAGGAACAAGTAGAATCTATCAAAGAGAACCCATACCTATCAAGTTTTTTTCTTTCATGAGTTGATCTCCTCACTTGCTGAGGTTGAGGTTCTTCTTCTTCAGAAATTTCAGAACTACTTGAGCACTCCTCAGTTTCAGGTACATTTTGAATTTTCAATTCCTCTTTCTCTGGTGTAGGAGGAATTTCAACTACATCGTTATTGTTTTCTGACTTTGTCTCTGACTGCAGATCCAAGGTAGAAGGCTTCAGCTCACGAAATATTACACTTCTGTTGTATACAACCTTCTCTGTATCAAGATTCCAAAGCTTGTATCCTTTTATGCCAGCACTATAGCCAATAAAAATGCATTTGATAGCCTTGTTCTCCAACTTAGATCTTTTCTCATTTGGCACATATGCATATGCCTTACAACCAAAAACATGAATGTGTCATAGAGAGGGCTTCTTACCAGACCATGCTTCCAAAGGTGTTTTTTCAACAAAAGCATAATTTGGAGAATGATTTATCAAGTAACATGCAGTAGCAACAGCCTCATCCCAGAACTTCTTCTCCAAGCCAGCACTACTCAGCATACTTCATGCTCTCTCCATCACTGTCCTATTGAACCTTTCTACAACTCCATTTTGCTATGGAGTATAAAGTGTAGTCTTATGTCTTTTAATCCCATGGTCTTTACAGTACCTCTCAAATTCATCAAAATAGAATTCACTACCATTATCAGTCCTTAAACATTTTATTTTTCTTCCAGTCTAATTTTCTACAAGGTTCTTAAATTCCTTAAACCGACTGAACACTTCTGATTTACTTTTTAAAAAATAAACAAATGTTCTTCTCGAATAATCATCAATGAACGATACATAGTACCTTGACTTAAACAAAGAAGGAACATTCACTGGTCCAAATACATCATAATGAATGTAATCAAGCAAACTAGAAGATTTGTGAGGACTGGAATAAAATGAAACACGATGTTGTTTTCCATATATACAATGTTCATAGAATTCAAATTTGAGGTTACAATCTTCAAGCCCCTCAACCAGGTTTTTATTCTTCAAGGTTTTTAAACCTTTCTCACCAATGTTGCCTAGCCTATGATGCCAAAGCATAATCTTTTCTGCTGGAAGTTTAACTTCCATAGAGTTTACACAATTAGGAACATTTCTCTCTTTCCCTCCATGAGTAGCTCTATGTGACTTTATAGAGACACTGTTACATTGAACAACATGTGCATCCAACTTGTACAAGTTACCAATATGAGCACCCCTTGCTAGCACCATTGAGCCTCTAGTCATCTTGCAGCCATTTCCAGAGAACATGACTTCCACTCCAATATCATCCAACTTATTGATAGATAACAGATTTCGAGCCAGACCTGGTATATGCATCACATCCTTGATTCCCTTCACTCTTCCATCAGGGAATTGGATTCTGACTCTTCCATGACCAACAATCTCCAAAGTTGAATCACTTTCCAAGTACACCTTTCCACCATCGTATTTTTCATACTTCATAAACCAATCTCTATGAGATGTCATGTGGAAAGATGCTCTAGAATCAATCAGTCAAACATCATCTGAGGCCTGTGTAGCCAAGGCTGCAATGAAGGTGTCTGCATCACTCTAAGAAGAATCATTGTTGAAAGAATACTTCTTCTTCTCCTCCTCTTTGCAATCCTTTCAGACATGACTAGGTTGCCCACAAATCCAACACTTCACCTTGGACTTCTTGCCTGTAGACTTTGATCTCCCCTCTAATTTTGATTTGGACTTCTTTTCCTTCTTCTTGCCTTTATCTTCGATCTGCCTCTAACAACAAGAGCCTCCTTCACCATCTCAGAAGATTTCCTTCTCATCTCTTCTGATAACAAAGAAGCAACAACATCTTCCATCTTAAAAGTGGATTTCATACTCCCAATAGCTATCACCAGATGATCTCAAGACCCTGGAAAAGAATACAATACCAGCATACAAAGATCCTCTTCATCAATCTTCACACCAACAAATGTTAACTATGCAATTAGCATGTTGAATGTGTTCAAATGATCAGCTACAGATCCTCCTTTTTGCATTCTCAAAGTGTACAACTTCTTCCTTAGGAACAGTTTATTCACCAAGGACTTCTCTGATAAATAGATGCCAGTCTCTTCCACAAGGAAGATGCAGTCTTCTCTTCATGCACATTCAGAAGAACAGAGTCTGCTAAACAAAGCCTTATCAACCCCTTATACTTTCTATCTGCAAGGTCACAATCTTCTTGCTTCATGCCTGTAGGTTTCGTTCTAGATACAATAATCCAAAGATCACGATCAACCAATAGATCTTCCATTTTAAGTTTCCACAACTCAAAATTGCTGCCATTGAATTTTTCTATTTCAATCTTTCCTGACGTGCTAGCCATCTCAATTTGTAATTCGAAATAACATACTTATTCAAGACTCCCACTAAACATAATTGACACAAAAAACCCAACATACCCACAAGGATAACACAACTGGCCAGGCTCTAATACCACTTGTAAGGAAAGCTAAGGTGCGGAAACAACTCTACTAAAGTCAAAACCTTAGGGAAGAATGTAGAGACACTTTTAAATTTTACAAATACAATCCAATTAAGATGCACTTGAAAGAGAATAAAATAAAGAAATAACCATACACAGATGAACATCAGATTTACGTGGGAAAACCCTTACAGGAGAAAGGCCCACCACATCAAGAGAAGTCACTTTGTATTACAGTAATGAATATTACATACAGAGATCAGACTTATCTTTCTGATGTCAGTTTACAGCAACATTCACAATGATCAACCTTGTACTGGAAACATTCAAGTTACAGTCTTCTCATAATAGAATTCACACTGATACACATTGAACTATTCATCCAACAATCCATCGAACCGATCACAATCTTCCATCTCTGAGTATAACCATGATGCCCATGTCTGTCAAACTTCCTCTCAGTAATAGCCACAATAGTCCAACTGCTAGCAGTTGCCATTCAGCTTCTTTGATTGGTTGAATACAAGTCACATAGGATAGTCTTCACTCAGTCAAAGGTGATCAACCTGTGTTGGCATGTCCGTGAGACACTAACCATGTCTCCCTAATGCCACAAAGCTAGCATTTGATATTACCAAGAGTCATCCTTATCGGCAAGAGGTTACACCGAGTCTAGAAAGTTATTGCTAAGACTTCCCCTTGTTTCCAAGACCTTATACCGATGATCATCACTTGTATCACTATTGCCAAGACCATCGTTTTCGATGAGACATAATATCGAAGCTCCAAAGTCACATAGACATGGGTATTTCATTCGGTAACACTATCACTACTCGACAAGAGATCATACCGAGGTTCAAAAGTTACTCTGAAACGTTCAACAGTTGGCAAGACTTATTGCTTTTGCTGAAACATCATAACGAGCCAACCCTTTTGGCCAAGGGTCTCCTCGATGTCTTTGAGTGTAACACTATCGCCAAGACAATCCTTCATCGCTAAGAATTCTTCCCTAGTGTTCAAGTCACCTCAAAGACTCTAAGTGAATACTTATCAGCAAGACTTCTTTTGTCGGTATGAGACATACCAAATGGCCAAGTCTCTCCCCAAAACCACTTGTCACCCAGAGTCTCCCCAATATCTGATAAGAGTGGCCTGTCAGCCAGAGATATCCACTCGGTAGAGGGTTACAACAAACACCGCAAGTCATAGCGACAATACAAGTCGGCAATACATCAACAAAGTCACAACGACCATACCATTTCAAAAGGTTTCACATCTGCTAGTCGGCCAGACACAATGAAGGTCATACTGACTTTTCTTTTCCAGAGGTTTCAGCCTGTGAGATTGAGGCACATATTTCCAAAAATTGTCCAATACCTTCTCTCTCAAGAATTGAATCTAATGGATATATGTTTTGTTCTGGAATGTTGTACCATATTCTCATAAATGTTTATTGCACTGGTATTAAATCTTGTTTCTTACTTGACCAAGTAACCAATTGGGAGCCAAGGAAATAAGCTCCACTACTTGTGCTTTGTCTGTTATCAACACACCCTACCCAATCAGCATCAGTATAAGTTGTCAAAGTGAAATCTGAATTCTTTGGATACCATAACCACATATCTTATGTACCCTTAAAATATCTAAAGATCCTTTTTACTACATGTGATTCATTTGGTTCTGGTTGAAATCTAGCTGTTAAAATAACAAAATACATAATGTTTGGTCTAGTAGCATTCAAATATAAAAATCCTCCAATCATTGACCTGTACATGCATTAGCTTTAGGTGAATCGTCTTCTTTTGTCAACTTGCATCTAGTAACAATAGGTGTATAAACCGGTTTGGAATTCTCCAATCCAAACTTCTTCAATCATTCTTTGGTATACTTGGATTGAGAAATGAAAATTCCTTTGTAGTTTTGATTTACTTGTAATCCAAGGAATAAATTTAACTCACCTATCATAGAAATTTTGAATTCCTTTTGCATTTCATCTAAAAAAAATTTGCACATATCATCATTTCCTCCAAAAATTATGTCATCAACATAAACCACAACAATCAACATTTGATCTGAGTGAATTTTGTAGTATAAATTACTGTTAGTAGATCCCTTTTGAAATCCTTGTCCAATCAAGTACTTGTTTGATCTACCATACCAAGCTCTAGGTGTCTTTGTTAATTCGTATAAAGCTTTCCTCATCTTGCAAACAACATCCAGGTTACTTTTGGACTTAAATCCCTTTGGTTTCTTAATGTAGACTTCTTCCTTTAGTTCTCCATTCAAGAATTCAAATTTTACATTCATTTGATAGACTTTGAAATCCTTAAAAGTTGCAAAAGCTAAGAATATCTAGATCACTTCCATCCAGGCAACTGGGGCATATGTTTCTTCAAAATCAATACCTTTGATTTTGCAAACCAATCTTACCTTGTTTCTCACTACCTTCTCATTTTCATCCATCTTGTTCTATAATACCCACTTTGTTCCAATTGAATTTTTGTCCACCGTTCTATGCACAAGTTTCCAAGTCTAATTTTTGTCTATCTGATCAATCTCTTCTTTCATTTCCTTCACCCAATTTTGATCATTGCATGCTTCTTCCATATTATTTGGCTTAGTTTTTGAGAGTATACATAGTAATACTTGCTCTTGAGCTACCTTTCTTGTGATGATTCCCTTATTCTTATCTCCAATAATTTGGTTTTCTGAGTTGTTTCTCTATACATACTTTGGGGTTTTAGTTGTAGTTGTCAGATCCTCCTTTGTCTCTTCTTCTTTCTTATCATTTTCTCCTTTTTCATCTAAGTCATCTGATTCATATTCAATATGTCTATCAGGACTTATTTGAACATCTTCATCTACCTTCACATTCACACTTTCAACTATCTTGTTCAGTCTCTTGTTGTGACACTAGTACGCTTTGCTTCTTATAGAGTAACCCAAAAATATGCCTTCATCAACTCTACTATGGAACTTTCCAATATTGTCCTCATCTCTCTGGATGTAGCATTTGCTTCCAAACATTTTGAAGTACTTTATTGTGGGAGCTCTTCCATGCCGTAGCTCATATGATATCTTTCCATACCTCCTCTGGAATAGTACTTTGTTATGAGTGTAAACTATTGTATCGCTTCTCTCTAGTACAACTATAGTAAACTTGCTTCATTGATCATTGTTCTAGCTACTTCTTGAACTGTCTGGTTCATTCTCTCCACTACACCATTTTGTTGTGGTGTTCTAGGGGTAGATAGTTGTCTTTTAATGCCATTTTTTTCATATAATTTGTTGAATTCATCAAAAGTAAAATCTCTTCCTCTATTAGATCTTAAAAACTTGATTTTCTTATCAACTTCATTCTCAACTCTTGCCTTGAAAATATTGAATTTTTCTAAAGCCTTAGATTTTTCTCTTAAAAATGCAACCCAAGTTAATCTAGAATAATCATCTATTAAAGGCATGAAATATCTCTCACCTTGTAAGCTTCTTGTTCTGGTTGGACCACATAGGTCAGTGTATACAAGGTCCAACAAACCAATAGATGATTCTTCTTTTCTTTGGAAAATTTCTTTGGTCTACTTTCCTTCTTGACATCCTTTGCACATAGTGTTGTCTAGTTTAGTCAGTCTTGGAAAATCTCTGACTGCTCTTGTTGAGCTTATCCTTACCAAATTTTCAAAGTTGATGTGACACATCCTTCGGTGCCAGAGCCAACTGTCATTGGACTGAGATAATAAGCATCTCTTTGTAGCTCCTTCTAGTTGATACATATTCCCACTTTTTCTTTTTCAAATTGCAATAATAGTTTTGGATCTTTTCCAGATTTCACAAACATTGTACTGAAACACCACATTATAGCCATTTTCACACATTTTTCCAACACTCAGAAGATTATGATATAAACCCTTCACATAGTAAACATTGTCATTTTTATGTTTTCCATCAAAGGTAATAGAACCAATTCCAACAATCTTTGTTTTTTATCATCTCCAAATCTAACAAAACCTCCATCATATTTCTCAAGCTTCACAAACTTACTTTTATCACCGGCCATATGATTCAAACATCCATTATCAACCAACCATTCATCTCTATTTATTTTAACAAATAATTCAACTTTAGTGTTATCATTATATTTTAGAAAAATATTAGAGATATCAAATCTAGGTTCATCCTTTTCCACCAAAAACAAAAAATCCTCATGATCTGATTCATTGTTTGAAATATTGGCATTCTCATTAACATAATAGGCCTTCTTATTGATCTTTTCAAACTTTTTCCTTGTTCCTTTTTCTGAACACTTAGTTTCTAAATGACCAATCTTTCCACATCTAAAACATTTAAGAGGTATCATACCTTTGTACTTGTTGATACCTTTCTTCAATTTCCTTGTGAAGTTTGCTTCTAACTCGTCTAAACTTTCACTATCTGGATCTTCTTCTTTCTTTGAGGCTTTGAAGGTTGTTTTAGATTTATCATTTTCTTTTCCAAATTTCCTCATCTCAAATGTGGTCAAGGTTCCAAATAGTTTCTCTCTGGTGAATTTCTTTGGATCATAAACTTCCTCAATAGCTAAGATCTTTTCATTGTAGCTCTCCAGTATGGTCATTAGAATCTTCTCCATCACATCTTCATCTATTAGAGTGCCTCCTTGATTTTTGACTTCATTTATTGTGCTTTCAAGTCTCTGAAAGTAGCTTGCTATATCCTCACCTTCTTCCATCCTCAAGTTTTCATATCTTCACTTAGTTTTCAACTTCTTTGATAATTTGAATCTATCATTTCCTTCATAGATTTCTTTCAACTTTTCCCAAATTTCATAAGTGGTGCCCAATGAATTAACTTTTGTTAACACAATCTTAGACAAAGGACTAAAGATTGCATATCTTCCCTTTTCATTCTCTTCATAGGCTGAAATCTCATCCGCAAAAGTAGGAACATTTTCCGGTTCAACATATCTTGTCTCAACAACTTTCCAAGTCTTGTAGCCTAGAGATATCATGTAATCTCTCATCTACACTTTCTAGAAGTTGTAGTTAGATCCATCAAACATAGGAATTGTCAGTTTGTGTTCCATTGGATCTACCCCAAGTTGTTAAGCTCTTCTTTGAGGAACTAAAGCTCTAATAACAATTTTTGAATAGTCCAGATAACTGAGAGGGGGGTGAATTAGTGTTTATAAAACAATTTTTCTTAACTTTAATTAATCTAGAGAAAACTTAAATCAATTAGATAATAATCCAACATATATGAACATGAAAGCACATAACAACACCATGCATAATGAACACCAAAATTTACATAGAAACCCAAGAAGGGAAAAACCACAGGGAATGCTAATTCTCAATTATAAAACACTGGTTAAGGTGACACCACTTAAGGTGATTTTTACAAGGGTTCACTACCAAAAATGCTCACTGCAAGTAAGGATCACTACCGGTGCGCTCATTGCCCAACTATTACAACCAAAGATAAAAAGGTTCACTGCCAAAAGAGAAAGGCTCACTACCAAGAAAAGGCCGCTCACTTCTAGAAGAATGATGAAAGGGAATCCACTACTAAAATAATTGTCACCAACAATGGCACCAAATAAAATCTCACTGTTTATTTCCTCTAGTTGTCTACTTTCACAATATCTAGATTTTTTTAGATTCGCATTCATCACACTTGCTTTGATTGAACAATATCAATTTTTACTTATACCATTCCATACTTTGATAAAATCCTAAGTTGGCCAAACAAAATTTCTTCATAATCTCCTAAGTTGGCCAAAAAAAATGTGAATTAGGTCACCACAAAAATTTCATGTGGTGGAAAGGAAGGAAACGTGGACCAATCAAAACCTCCTCACTCAAATCAACATAGTACATATCAACCATGATATTCGAGACCAAATAATAGGATATACATGTTACAATGCAAATAATGTTCTAGGGCATGTTTAACCAATTTACAAATAGATCTGGACCCATAAGAGTGTATCTCATTATGTTGAAAAATGAATGGGACCAAGACAAGCATGACCAAAGATAGATCATCACAGTATAACATTCAAAACCACATCAATCCGGATCACCAAAGCATTAAAAATGAACCTTATTCAATCAACCAAGATATTTTGACATCAATGAAAACCATTAATGACAACAATCAATAGCATCACATCTCACCACATTCAACAAAAGATTCATCCTTCAATTTTTTTTTAACATCATCTTCTTCCTCCTCTGACTGACATTTCCCACTCATCTTAGTCTTCTTCTTGGACTTTTCAGGCTTACCAAGAAAAAGTAACACAATAAAATATCTAGCTTTTATATGCTCCACAACCAACAACATCAAACCCTCATGTAAAAAGGGGATTTTGGGATTCTTTCTGAAATCTGAAATCCCATTTTCCAAAGACAAAAGAAGATATAAAAGGAATGAGACCAACCTACCATGGTGGAAATTATTTAGTAGCATGAAGTGGTTCCCATAAAGATTCATGTACCTCTCGTCCAAGTTAAATTACCACATCAAAACCATGGCCACCTCACCCCAAATATGCTTAATTTTGGTGCAATTAAAACCACCACACTAGAGTCTAACTATTTTATCCTTCTGCTTATCCCTCAAGAAGTTCATTCTCGACACCCTCAACATGGATTTTTCTCTAAATAATTTCTTCCCCTAGGTCGATAGCCCAATAAATTTTTCTATAAACTCCTCATTTATAGTGATTTCCATACCAAACAAACTAAGCACTCGACCGCACCAGGCTTCCACAAACTCCTACAAAAAAATTGGCTCAAACCCATGTAATTTATCCACGAATAGAGTAACCCATCCTTTTTGTAGAATCTTCCACACATCACCATTATCTTTGATCTTAGCACACGAGAAGGGATTTTTTCTACATCTATCACCCCCCATCTTCAATGGTGCTAAGCACTTCACAGGAAAGAAACCCCACATAACACAAATGCAAATAATCAAGAAGTCTAATGATAAAATTGCACCCATAAAGCATTTAGAACTGCCTTTTGAGGTACAAAAAAGGATAATGGCCAAATCCCTCCTAAAGATACAACTCATCCTCTCATAATTTCTGATGAGCACCATGGCCATCAAGTGTCTAATCAACATCAAATAGTAATTATTAACTCACCATCCCTTGAATTCACTAGAAGATATGAGCCCCTCCAAAAAGTTAGATGCTATCATTGTTAAGCAAGGATATAATCTCCACTAGTGGGTTATCATTGATCTCCCATGACCTAGCTGAAGACACACTGAGATTTGCCAAAAAAATTGCAACCACATTATCCTCACAAAAGGCATGGGAAATATAAACTTCTTCAGAGTCATTCAACAAAGAGAGAGAATCCATGATAAATCTTTCAATAGACCAAGAAGGAGGGGAGAGTTTCCTAAGGAAATTGATAATATTCAAAGAGTCCCCTTCTACCCAAATTTTGGAAACCCCCTTCTCCCTAGCTAATTTAAAACAATGATATGCTACTGCAGCTTCACCATAGTGGTTTGTCTAGATCCTGATGGGAGTGCCACCGTTAAAACAAGCCTACCATTATGATTTCCTAACACTCCCCCACAACTAGCAGGTCTTGGATTGCCTTTACTATAACCATCAAAGTTGACTTTCAACCACTTGGGAGGGGGTGAATACCAAATAATCCCTTCTCTATCTAACTTGTATTTTTTCAAAGGCTTGGCAATGTCAAAGGAAAGCTTCCACTGATCATCCACCCAAAAATCATAACCAAAAACCACCACCTGACTAGGGAAATTAGAATTTATAGTAACCTACAAGAAATTCTCCTTAATGGCTAATAAGATTTTGAAAAACAAGGAGATCGGGGAAAGAGCAACATCCCTAAAAATTCTATTATTCCTCTCCTTCCAAAGTCCCCAAAAAACATGAGGAAAAATAAGGGACCAGAGTAGACATAGAGAGGGATTGGTGGATCGTGCCTGCCTTTGGAGCTAGAGTTCCCAAAATGAAGAAGGGAAGATCCACTCCAACTTCCAAAGATTAAGAAAAATCATCCACACCTCCCAAGAAAATCTACACCCTATAAATACATGATGGAATTCCTCTAAGCCCTCACAAAAATAGCATCTATTAGGTAAGGAGAAGCCTCTTTTTTAACGATTGTTAATAGTTAATATTTTTCCTACACTAGTAACCACAAAAAAATATTGATCATTAGAATTAGATTTAAATACCAAGAAAGATCCTAAGGGGGACACAGGCCCATAATATTGTTTAGAGAGTGAAAAGTAGATGCCACTGAGAAATGACCTTGTGGGAGAAGCCTCCAAACCACCTTATCCATCTGAGTAACAATGGGAATATGAACCTGATTCAGCATACCATAAAGAGTTTCAAGCTCCTGAAACTCCTCATGAATTATTTTCCACACCCCATCCATAATATAATCAACAACAAGAAACCCAAATTCTCAAACACAAAGATTCCTAAAGGGAGCCTCCAAGACAACATCTCAAAGAGGATCATAACCAATCCACTAGTAATCCTAGAAGAGAACATCCCTACCATTTCCAACCAACCATTGAAGACCAACATAAATAGTAATTCTAATCTTGACCAAATAATTCCAAAAGAAATATCCCAATGGAGGAAAGTAATCTCCCCTTAAGAAGTATCTAAACTTATCAACTCCATAGCGGTATTTAGAAGCAAGAATAGTCATCCAATCCTTTTCACCAGCCAAAAGAAACCATAACTACTTTTCCATAAGAGCATAATTGAAAATTTTAACTTTCCTTAGTCCTAAACCACCTTGTCCTTTAGACTGACACACCTCCTCCCAAGAAACTAGACTCATCCTTTTCTTTTCCTCCACACCACACCATAAGAACCGTTTCTTAATACTTTCAATCTTTTCCCAAAATTTCCATGGGATTTGGAAAAGGCTTAATGCATACATCGAGAGGTTCTTTAGTGTAGATTTGGTTAAAACCAACTTACTAGCTTGACTAAGAAGAGTGCCTTTCCATCCAAAAAAATTAGTGTTGAACTTATCAATCAGTCCATTCCAAAATGAATCAGGAACTGTATTAGCTCCAAGTGGAAA
This sequence comes from Sequoia sempervirens, assembly GCA_007258455.2. NCBI lineage: Eukaryota > Viridiplantae > Streptophyta > Pinopsida > Cupressales > Cupressaceae > Sequoia > Sequoia sempervirens. The sequence goes on from VDFB02058242.1 coordinate 59,216,054, forward strand.
ACTCAAATAAATGGAGGGAAAATTCCCAATAGAACATTGAAGAATACCATAAATTCTCTACTTCCTTCTATTCGAAGTGGTCAGGAAAAAAGAGTGCTCTTAGGAAGACTTGCCAATTAGCCAGAGGTAGCTTCATAACTCTGTAGAACCAATTTGATGGCTTTCATTTCCACCATAGACAACTCTCCCATAATAATTGTTTCATCAACGAATTGTTGATGTGAAAAATGAGGAGAGGAAGAGGTGGGACGAAGCACCTCAATGTCACCAATAGATACTTGCTTCTAATGAGATCTCCCAAGAGCTTTGGTCAAAATGATGAAAAGGAAGGGAGAAATAGGATCACCCTATCTCACCCCCCTATAAATCCCAAAGAAATCAAAAAGAGACCCATCCACCAAAATAGAGAAAAAAATCATAGAGATGAGACTCAAAATCAGCATCAAGAAATTATCCAAGAAGCCAAAAGTAGATAAAAATTTAACCAGAAATTGTCAATTCACCTAGTCATACACCTTCACAAGAGAAATTTTCAACAAGAAACCATCCTTCTTATTAACCATCAACAAATGGATATTTTCATAAACTGTGATGATAGGATCAAGGATATTTCTAGCAGAAACAAAGCCACATTGTTGTTGAGAGATAATCAAGGGAAGTACCCTCTACAGCCTTATAGCCAAAACCTTATAGATAGAGCTGCAAAGGATAATAGGATGAAACTCATTAAAGGTAGAGGCACCAGGAATCTTCGAGATAAGAACAATGAAGGTGGAATTCAACTCCTTCAATGGATTGAGTCTACCAAAAGACTGCTTGGTAGCATCCACATCTCTTGAAACAATCATCTAGAATTCTTGAAAGAAGAACATGGTGAAGCCATCCAGACTAGGGGATTTATTCCCAACAAAAGAGAAAAAATCATTCCTAACCTCCTTGGAAAAAGGAATACTACACATTTTATTTAAATCCTCATTCACAATTCTAGGAATAACTTCCAACAACTAATCTTGAATAATTGGAATAGGAACAAAATTATCATATAAGAGATTAACAAAGTAAATAGAACCCACTTGTTAGATTTCCCCATCATTCTCAATCAACATTCCATTGTGACATATATAATTAATATGATTAGAGACACGATGCTTCAAGGTAGTGATATGGAAGAACTTCATGTTCCTATCACTGCAATTGATCCAAACCACACAGGATCTTTGCTTCCAAAACTCTTCCTCCTTATCCACAATATTCTGCAAACTCAAGATAAAAGCATGCTCTAATCATTAGCCACATTAGCATTATACCCTGAAGCTTTAATAGTATGTTGCAAAAGATCCAATTCCTCCTTAATATGGGATTTCTCTTGAAATATATGCCAAAAAGAAGACTTATTCCAAATCCTCACATTAGACTTTACTGACGCCAACTTATTATAAATTTTATACATCATCATACCGTCAACCTAGATATCCCACCAAGAAGAAATATTATCTTTAAAATAAAGATGTGATACCCACATTTTTCAAACTGAAAAGGGAAGGAGGGCCTTCTACCAACCAAGTCATCCAATAAAGAAATGGGGAAGTGATCCAACCCCAATCTAGTGATGGCAGAGAGGGAGCAGGAATAATGAATCATCAAATCAAGAGAAAGGAGGGCCCTATCCAACTTCACCTGAATTAGTGCATCACCAACTCTACAGTTCGACCAGGTAAAGGAGACCCCTCGCAAGTCGGCATCAAACAAAGTATTTTCATTGATAAACAACATCAAATAAAATCTTCTCTCCTCATCCACCTAGGAATCCCCCATCTTTTCTAAGCAACTCAGAGGAGTATTGAAGTCACCCATTACCAACTAGTGATCAGTACGATGATGAGCTTTGAAGGAATTTAAATTCCCCTAAAACCACTTATGAGAACTCTTCAAATTAGGGGCATAAATGTTAGACAATATCCATGAAAAATTATCCTTAATATGATGAAAAGAGGTAAAAATATGGTTATATTCTCCAAATACAGCACTCCCAATCACCACCTTTGAATTATAGAAGGTGCTACACCACCAGAATCTCCCTCTGCATCAAAGCCATGAATCTCACATTCTTTGAACAACCTTTTCTTTAAACTATCTAGCCTATCCACATGCATTTTAGTTTCCTGAATCAAAATAATATCTAGTTTATGATCCCTTACCAAATTAGCAAGGAGATCCTACTTGTGACGATTGTTCAACCCTCGGATATTCCAAGAAAGAATCTTCATAAAATATTCTCAAATGTGCTCTTCAATCACATCTCAAACAAGGTTTTCTAAGAACCATCAACAATTTTTACTTTGCTTTCTTTATCCCTATGTTGCTGCAAAGGTCTTCCCCTACCCCTCAACTCTAACCCACAATTATCTTTCTAGTGGTTCCTAGTTGCAACACCCTCAAGGGAAGCATGTTTCTTCCTGTTCCTAGTTTTAATAGGTGAAAAAGGAGGATCCTTCATATGAATAGAGCTACCCAAGTCATCCCTAATTACAAAAGAGGTGAGCACTGCATTTGGTTTAACAAGAGAAAGAAAGAAAATTTGTAGGGAAAACAAAGTCCACCAGCTCAAGGGACTTTAGTCCCTTACCTTCATCCACTAGAGAATCCCCTCCACTTCTTGGCTCATCAGCTGCACCAAGGGAGTTATCCTCTGCATGAGCATTCAGCTCCCCTTCTTCCAAAATTGGCTCATTCCTCACAAGGACCTGATCATCCTCATGAGGGATGAAGTCATTGGCCACCAAACCTATCTCTTTCATAGGGACATCTTTCCTTGAAAACAAAAGAGTTTCAAGAGTCTTCCCCTGATCCCCTTCCTCCTTGCTCAAGACACCTTCCTTCACATTCTGGCCCAAATCCTGCTTTGATGAGACAACAACTCTTCCATCATCAACTCTCATCCCCTCCTTTGATTTCTCATTTTCCTTCCACTCCTTCAATGGTTGAGAAGGGGTTGGTTTAGGCAGCTTAGAAGGGAATTTCCTTTCCCAATTCCCAACTTTCTTACAATGAAAATAGACAAAAGGAATAGACTCATACTCAATCACTTGATTCCAAGCACCCAACTTAGAGTTGATCAATATTTTCTTAGGAAAATCCACAAATTGATTGACAATCACATAGAAATGTGAATACACCAACCTTTTTTGAGATTCCATCATCTGTTCAATAGAAATAAGCTTCCAAAAAGTGTTTACAATACCAAAAAAAATCTACTCATCCCAGATATTTGATCAAAGAGTTGGGATCCAAACCCAAACAGGGGTTGAGGAAAATGAGCATGAACTTAGATTAAAGCCAACCTCCCACTTCTTCAGGACTAACAAGGATTTTCCAATCATCCACGAACCACCAGTTAAAACACTAACCATATCCTCATCATAGGTGAAGGAAAATTTAAAAGAAACCCCTAGCCATTTTTTCCACCTCCACCTGACTTTTCAACCTCTATCTCTTGAAGACAATATTATGAATCAGCTCAATGTTTGGACAAGGACCCATAAATTTTCCCACCAAGGATAAGTTCATCAATTCCAAATTCTTCTCAATGATATAGTTAGAAATAGACACTGAGTACTCCCCAATAGTTGGGTTTTCCAAAAAGCTAACTAGAGGAGAATTCTTACCCTTAGGATTAGTGCTAAAAATATTAGACCAACTGGGTCCATCAGACTTGACCCCCACACACTTTTGTCCTTCCCCCAAAAAATACATTATCGGGAATCTTCATATATGGAGAAGAGGAAAAGCCCACATTTTTAGGACTTAGAGAGGGCCCCACACATGACACAGAATAAAAACCATCCCCAAAATCCAAAGAGTTTAGAACAAAAGAAACTAAAGAGGACCCACCATCATTACCATCAGCTCCAATGCAGACTGACAAATCTGCACCTTCAACAAACTCATCAACACACCTACTACCATTACCATCAGGAGGCAAGCCATATTTTCCCACCTTCAGAGGATTTTGAAAAAACACATAACCACTCAAAGCTAAGAGCTCCATTACATATATATTAATATATTAATCATACTATATAAATTATATTATTAATATTAATATATTATAAATATATTAATATTATTATTAATGAATATGTATAATAATATATTATATTATTATATTATATGCATGTACTCAATATCAAAAAGGTGTAAGTTTCCAATAATGGATATCTGATATAAATAGCAGATATTCATTGTTAAAGCCAAGTAACTAATATTTTTTATTTATATCGTTTATTTGTTATTAATGAACAACTATTTTATAAAAAGTAAATATCCAATAATAAAAAATATCCATTTTTCTTTAGTCTTTACCTTCACAAAATGTACTTTTTACCAACCCAACAAAGAATTCAAACATGATTTCCACACTTTTCACTTCCTCATGTGACATTTTTTTGTTGCATAGCCACTATTTGTCCGCCATGATCCTTCACAAGCCCATACAAGAAAAATATTCTCCTTGTTGTCTAGAGGGTCCTTGTACTTCTTGTTGACCTGATATTTTATGTTTATTTGTATCTTTTAGAGGAGGAAAATTAGATTCTTCATCAAGATTAGTGCTCCCCAGAGGGGAGCCAACCATTTTACCTTGATCTTCTTTATCTTGTGCACTTGTGTTCACTAAAGGAATGGTATCCTCATTCAACTTATCATCTTTTTATATCCCATCATCACCAACTATATTGCTCTCAAAAGTAGATAAATCTATGTCTTATGTAGACACATCAGGTATATCTTGCAAAATGGTGTCATCTGGACATGTTCCTCACTTGTCATCTCAGCCTTCTTCATCTCCTCGAGGATCTTATCTATCTTTTCTTCATTCTCTTTCTCCATCCTTTCTATCTCATATTTTTCACTTCCCATTAGTGTTTACTCTTTCTTTGGTCCATAACTCTTGTGATTTCCTCTAAGATAGTTTTATTCTTTCTTCATGTGAGATGGATGAACCATCCTTCTTTAAAGCATGTTGTCTCATTTTAGCTTCTTCTATAATGGCTTCATTTCCCTTGTTACTAAGAATTTTTGCAATACTTTTTGGGATTTGATCAATAATCTCACTAAGAGCTACATTAAATCTCATCATATACATGACTATGGCATTTTCAATTGTAGCCTTGTCAAAAAAAAGCATTTCATCATACAATTTTGTAGGATACGGGAGATTAAAATTATTATCCTAAGTTAATTTATGTGTCTCCACATTCTTTGAAAAGTGTTCTAGGGGACACGAGGGACAAAATATTTATTATCTATTTTCCTATGATAAATTGTAATTGCATTCAAAGAGGTGGACCCATTATGGTAGCAGTTACTAAGCATCTCGAGAGAAAATTCCTCTTGGGCGTCCAACTTTCTAGGTTGGGACCACTTTCAAGTAAGCATGTCCTCGCATTTTATTTGCATATTTTGCATGCTCTTGCATGGTTGGACACCCAGGTGTGCATGTTGGTGCATGATCTTACATGTATTTTTCAGAGTCATCAAAGAGTTATGGAGCACTCAGGTTTGACCAATTCCTATTGGCTATGGGTTAGGCCCATGTGAAGGCCATGTGATAATTTAATATTTTATTCCATGTTTATGAGTTGTCTAAAAGGGGTGGGCATGGGTTTTTTCAAGTGGTTTTCCTTTTTTTTGGAAAACCATTTATGGTATTCTCTCCCACAATCTTCTATATATTTGAGCCTTGAGATGGTGGTTTTGTATTAGTTCTTTCTAGGTTGTCAAAACTACAAAATGCTACCAAATTGTAGAGAGGATTGTTGCATTGATGTACTTCCTTGAAGATGAATACAAACATCAGATCTCTTTGGGTGTGGCATTTTTTTCTTGTAATGGTTTCTCCATGTGTATCTTGTGTTACTTGTGTTGATGACTTGTGGTATTACAGATTTTTCTTTCATTATTGCAATTTCCAATCACTTAATCAATTGTAATCTTGTAAAAATAATTTCATATTTATAACCACATATTTAAGAGCATATTTTTGCAAGTTATACCTTGATTTCCAATATTTTCTATTAGAGCTAACAGTTCTATTAAAAGGATTCCTTTATTTTAAGTGTTGAAGGTTTTTTGGTTGCAACGGGAGCTTGCGCATTATGGGTTTTATAGATTTATGAAGAAGATTGTAAACCATGGATTCTACCTCCTATTTGGATATTTAAAAATTAAATGGAACTATCTACAAGATGTGGAAGTTGAAGATGGAATATCTCCTTGAAGAGAGATATTAGCTATTGGTAGTTTTGAATGAAAAGAAACTAGAATCAATGTCTAATGAAGATTGTAGAAGAAAAAAGAAAAGAAGGCATGGGAAACCATTCGGTTGTGTCTTGCAGATTCTATCCTCTTGAATTTTTTAGAAGAATCCACCACATACATTTTTTGGAATATTATAGGTGATACATATCAAACTAAAAGTCTTACTAATAAGTTTTATCTCAAAAGATGTTTCTATTCTTTGGAAATGAAGGATGGTGATTCTATTGCAAAACATTTAAATTATTTTAATATGATTATAAGTCAGATTGCCTCTGTAGATGTTGAGATAGAAGAGGAAGATAAATTTATTTTGATGCTTTGTTCTTTACACAAATCTTGGGAAAATATAATTATTTTCATAAGTGGCAGAGGTACAAAATTGAAGATGGATAGTCTCATTGCAATACTTCTTTCGAAAGAGATGAGGAGAAATTCCATGAATGTAGGCTCCCAAGATGCCTTGCATGTGCAAGGAAGGTCCAAAGAAAAAGGAGGGACTAAAGGGGACAAGAAGAGAGACAAGTCTAAAGGATGTTCTAAAACTCCTGAGAAGAGCAAAGTAAAGTGTTGGAATTGGGTAAGAGAGGACATGTGAAGGAGTGTAGAAAAAAGAAAAAGAGTTGAGATAATTCCATGGAAAATTCCTCAAATACTTCCATGGAAAATTCCTCAGAAGATGGTGATTCTGATGCTTTTTTTATTTCTTCTAACACTATTAGTGATGGTGTTTGGATTATTTATTTAGGTTGCTCCTACCATGTGACTCCTCGTAAGGAGTAGTTTACTTCATATTTAGCTTATGATGGGGGAGAAGTTTTCCTTGGTGATAACAATATGAAGAATATTGTTGGTAAGGGAAAGGTAAAGTTGTGTTTGAGTGATGGAAGGGTTAAAAATATTGATCATGTTTTACATATTCCAAGACTTACGAGAAATTTACTTTTAGTATCCAAGTTGAATGATTCTAGAATGTATGTGACATTTGACAAGTCTAGTTGTAGGTTGGTAAGAGGGAGTTTGGTGATTGCTAAAGGATATCAGATAGGGATTGTTTGGATTAATGCCTCTAATTTTGTATTTTATAATGTAACTAATATTGAAAATGCATGTATGTTGTGGCACCATAGATTAGTTCACATAAGTGAAAATTTTCTTAAGACTATTTTCAATAAAAAATTGGTTGATGGTATTTCTAATTATTCTATTGGTAAAAATGATTTTTGTGAGAATTGTGTTTGGTAAACAAAATAGATCATCATTTCCTAATGGGATTAATAAATCTAAGAGATTATTTGAGATCATTCATTAGGATGTGTTTGGCCCAATGGATGTTGACTCTTTTGTAAAATCCCATTATTATATTAATTGCATTGATGATGTGTCAAGACACACTTGGATTTATTTTATGCATGAAAAATCTAAATTTTTCACCAATTTTAAGGAATTTAAAGCCTTAGTTGAGAATAAAATGGATTATAAGATAAGGGTGTTGAGTTCTGACAATTGGGGTGAATACTATTCTGGGGAATTTGATGAGTTTTGTAAGCATGTGGGTATTATTTGGTAAAATACTACACCTTATACACCTCAAAAAGATGGGGTAGTGGAAAGAATGAACTAAACCTTAATGGAAAGAGCTAGGAGAATGTTGAGTGATGCTAAGATTGATAGATTCTTTTTGGAAAAAGCTATACGTATTGCATGTTATTTGGTTAATAGATCTCCTTGTTCAACTCTTGTCGATAAAACTCCTTATGAAGTGTGGGTAGGTAGAAATCCTTTTGTTTCATATTTAAGGGTCTTTAGTTGTGAGGATTTTTTTCATGTGCCTCAAGAGAAGCATTCTAAGTTGGATCCAAAAGCACATAAATGTATTTTTGTTGGTTGCAGTGAGAATGTAACAGGTTATAAGCGTTGGAATCCACTAATCCATAAAATGGTTTTCTCTAGAGATGTAATTTACAAGGAGTTTAGAGCTTATTCAAGTGAAGAACAACCAAAGGAGAAAGATAAGAAAAAAATAGTGCACTTTGAGACAAATATTGCAAAGTAGGAAGATGTGCATGTGGAAGAAAAACTAGATGGATTTTAGGATGGAGAAGAAGAGGGTTCTTAGAGTTTAGATGATGTGCAAGATGAGCATGTAGAAGAAGAGTAGCAAGAGCCCCTTACTCCTAACTTGAGAAGATTCACAAGGAACCATAATCCAACTAACAGGTATAGCCCATCCAATTTCCATTGTGTATTTTCTTTGTTGAGTATTGACAATGAACCTAGATCCTATAGGGAGGCTCTTTCTTTAGAAGAGAGTGAGTCTTGGATACATGCCATGTAGGAGAAGATGATGACTTTAGATAGTTGTGATACTTGGGATCTTGTAATTTTTCCCAAAGGAAGGAAGCCCATTGGATGCAAGTGGGTATTTAAAAACAAATTTGGAGTAGATGGTTGATTAGAATGGTACAAGGCCAGATTGGTAGTTAAGGGCTACTTCTAGAGCGAGGGAGTTGGTCTTGGTGAAATTTTCTCTCCTATTGCTAAGTTAACTTCTATTAGATTCTTATTATCTATTGCTATTGCTTAAGATTTTTAAATAGAGCAAATGAATGTTATAACTACTTTCTTACATGGGGATCTTGAGGAAAAGTTTTATATGTGATAGCCTAATGATTTTGTTGTGAAAGGAAAAGAACACTTTGTTTGCAGGTTTTAAAGAGATATTTATATGGTTTCAAATAGTCACCCAAGATGTGGTACTAAAATTTTGATGCCTTTGCATTGAAGTTGGGTTTTGTTATAAGTCAAGAGGATCATTATGTTTATATTAAGCATATTGATGATCAGATTCTAATCATTTTCTTGTATGTTGATGATATGTTGTTTATGGGTAACAACAAGGTGATGATTAAGGAGCCTAAGACTCAAATTTCTAGCACATTTGATATGAAGGATTTGGGAGCTAAAAAATACATTCTTGGGATGGAGATAAATAGAGATTGGGTTCACAAAAATATTTGGTTAAGTCAAAGTAAGTATGTTGATACCATTTTGCAAAGTTTTGATATGCTTGACTATAAACCAATAAATATTCAATGTTCAGTTGTACAGCATCCAAATTTAATCACTTCCATATGATTAAATTTACTGCCTTTCCATCTATCGTATTAATATTAATTTATTAAATTAATATTACACCTTTCATCTCATATCGGTAAAGTATTAATACTTTGTCTTTTACCCTATTCCTCTCTAAATTAAATAAATACACTAATTTATTTAATTTAGTCATCCTTCCTCTTTTTGATTTAAAAATCAATTTAAAATTCCTCACTTTCTCTCTCCTTGTCACATCCTCCATAACCTCACCCTAATCTGAATTAATTTAATTAATTCAGGGTTATGATGTGCATCCTCTTAATCAGAGATTAATGTCACATCCTCCTACATTTGCCACTTGCCTCTAATCTTCTATTAATTAGCCTAATCCAATGTTTGCACAACCTTAACCAAAGTCATTAGCTAAATTTAGCACCACTTTTTGGTCAATTCTTCCATTTTTCCTTTTTAGACATTGACTCTCCTTCCCATGAGAATTTTTAATTCTCATTTATTTATCCCATGTCTCTCTTCTTCCCATGTGAATTTTTAATTCACATTTTATCCTTCCAAGGCTTCTAGAACCTTGGACTTGTCACAATCTCCACATGTGACCAAGTCCCACCTTTTTGGAGCCCACCTTTTACCCTCTAGATCATCCTAGGAATGTGAATTTTTATCCCCCCAACCACCTTTCCTTTTCCCATGTAGATTTTTGAGGAATTCTAAAATTCCTCAAATGTCCCTTTCACTCCTACTTGGGGACAAGAAATCCCTTTTTGTGGAAATCCTCTCACCCCCCAAGGTGCATGTCCTTTTTCCACCTCATGTACCTTCTTGACAACTCATTTCCACCTCATCCTCCCTTGGCCACTTCACCCTCCACATGTCAAGATGTGAGGGCTTGTGGGTTCTCAACCCACCATAGCCCTTCATCTTGACCTTGTTGGATCAATCTTGACCATTGAATTCTCTAGAGAATTCAAGTTTCTCTATAAATACCCCCTCCTCAAGGGCATTTTCAAGACTTAGTCATTTTGCAATTACATGCTGCCATTTTGTGAACTCATCCAATTTTCAATTACATCATTTTGCATTTGTATCCAAGCACATAGTAAAGATCCTCAATAGAGCCATCAAGGAGCACACATCCCATTCTAAGCAAGGGCCAATCAAAGGGGTATCAACAACAAAGGAAGGTAAAACCATTTGTCTTGTGCTATCTATTTTCCTTATTGTTTTGTCACTCTCTTTTGGCTAATCTTGAGGTGTCCTTGGTCTATTATCATTCGTATTTTGAGTTATTTTATGTGTTAGAATAGGATAAATTCCAAGGTATACAGGTGCTAAGTTGATTTTACACATGTTTCCTAATTCTAATTATGATTTTTAAGATATGGCTAATGTTCCATATGATAGTTTCATCAATAGTTTAATGTATACAATAGTTTGCACTAGACCGGATATAGCCCAAGCAGTGGGATTTTTGAGCAGGTTTATGTCTAACCTTGGTAAAGAGAATTAGACTTTTGTTAAGAGGGATTTTAGATATTTGCATGGTATTTTAAATTACTATTTGGTTTATCATGGTACTAATGATATGGATAAGTCATTGGACATACAGGGTTTTTTTGATGTAGATTGGGCAGGCAGGCAAAACTTTAGTCATGAATCTTCATGAATTGGTGAATTCTAGAAATCGGCCAAGTTGAAATTGGTGAATTAATATCACCTAGCAAGGTGTCCAAATTGACTAGATTTTATGAATCATCAGTCCAATGCATGTCCATTCTCCAATGATTTATTTTATGAGTCACATTTCACCAAAAAAATTGCCATAACAAAATACACGTTTCAAATGGACCAACTAATATTTTCGCCTAGAATCCTAGAAGCATGTAATAAAACACCTACATATTCACCAATACTATTAAAACAACATTGTATCAAGACCCATTTCACCAATTAAAATTTACAAATAGTTTCTTGTTAAGACCCATTTCGCCAATTAAAATTTATAAATAGTTGCTTATGAGGACCTAGTTCGCCAATAACTCTAAAATAAATTACATTTGAGGACACATTTCACCTTGAAAATTACAACTTATCATTGTATAAGCACGTGGGATTCACCAAACTTTTAATATACCATTTAAAAATCCCATGGAATTTTCCAAATATGGATTGATATAAATACAATCAAAACTTTCATTTATTCTTACACATTTTGTTCAATTCTGAGGTTCTACTTCTCGATTCAGAAGTCAGAAAAAGCTGAAAACGTAGACTTAAAAGGTGAGTGATCAATTCTTCATAGTGTTATTAGTTACAATAATAAGATTTATTTATCTTTTTTCCATTCTATCTTCAGTCTTAAAGATGATATTGAGTAGAGAATGGGATCTATATTTTTTGTCCTTCTTAAACAAGAAGACATTTTTTTCGGCTTTTATTCAAAGTGAGAGATCAATATGTCAAGTAGCAAGGGTAAGACTCTTGATCCTCATGGTAGTGAAGAAACTGGGAGTCCATCAAAACACCCAAAACATAGAGGTACCATATAGTCTTACTTTGGAATTGGAAAAGCTTCTAATCCATCAGATCAAGATGAAGCTACATCATCAACTCTTCCACCAAATATTAATGAAGAAGGCATTCACAATACCTCACCACCACCGAAAGGTCAAGGTGAGATTTTCATTGAGTTAAATCAAAATGTATCAAATGAGGATGGAAAACATAAGATGTTCCAAGGGATGTCCTAGTTAGAAAGAATGAGATAATTGACTTGGATGAGGATGATGTTGGTAGCAAGAAAAGAAAAAGAAAATCAAAAATTGGGTGCAAGTGGGAAATGAAAAGGAATTTTCAACTTGTTTGGTTTTCAAAGTACCCATTCATTGTACCAGTGGGGAAAGAAAATGATATTGAAAGTGCAACATTGATAAAATGGATGATTTGTAGTTGGAAATGTGGAAGAGACAAGACATTGTAGCTAAAGCTTGACACTATAGAAAAGCATATTGGTAAAGTTTATGAAAAATAAATCATAGATGGAAAGGAACAATCAATCATACGAAAGAAATCAAAGGAAGAATGTCTTCATGTTAGGTATCTTGTGGAATATGAAGAGAATGACCAAAGAATGATGAAGAATGTTGCATTTCAAGGTAAACTTGAGCCTCAATTTGGAAAAGTAATGGAAGCAACAAATTTTTCAAAAATTGTTTAGATGAGTGTTGTTTTTCATATTTTTTCAGGAGGGCATCCTATGATAGACTACCCAGAATATTCTAGGTTATTATCTTATTTTGGTTTTCCTCACTTTCCCTTCTCACATTCATCAGAAACGTTGGACGGGAATGGGAAATCTATCTTGCTACAGTGGAAAAGGAATATTTAAAGGAGAAAGTAAAAGATTCAAATTTCATTGCATTATCTCTAGATGAAGTTACTACAGTAGACAATACTTCTTTGGTATGTATGCATTTGTATATTGTAGAATGACATGTTCGCCAAGCTCATCTTCTATGTGTTCATAAAATGGACAATTCAACATTACAAAATCTATTTGAAATAGTCAAGAAATCTTTGAATGAAATTGCAGGAATGGATGAGTTGACAATTGCCAAAAATTTGGTGTGTGTAGGAGTTGATGGAGCTATAGTGATGCAAGGTCAATAGAGCAGTGTTTGCACAAAGTTACAAACTACTTGTGCAACATACATGCTTGGAATTCACTACATGGCCCAAAGAATGAATTTAGCATTCAAAATTGTAAGCAAGTTTCTTACAGTATCAAAAGTTGAAAATCTAGTCTACGAGATCCACGCATACTTCTATCGAAGTCCCAAACATTTCATAGAATTTCAAAATTTTGCTGAGTAAATAACACCATGAAACAAGCTTCTCAAGGATGTCGATACCAGATGGATCTTCTTGCATGGACCACTACAACGAGTTCTTTCAAAATATCAATCCTTGATTGGAGTGATGTACAAGCATCACAACACAGTAGAAAAATCTCTTGACCTCTTACATAGGTTAAGAAAAATAGAGAAACTCTTGAATTTAGCTAGTCTTCTCCCCATGCTGCATGTGATGAAAAATCTTGTGAAGAAAGCCCAAGATAGAACTATGTATATTTATGAATATTCCAATCTACGTAAACATACATGCTTGGCCCTCGATAATCTATATCTAGATCTAACACAAGAAGGCCCAAATTATTTCATGTGGCAAATAATTAATGATTTGAATAATCCTAATAATTATTTATAGTTTAATGCAAGCAGACACATATGTATCTTTGTGTGTGAATATGAGATACCAATGATACCAATGTACCATTGTAAGACATCCAAGCGCTCTAGTAGAGAATTAGTTGTTAACAAGGATGATTTTAACAACATTGTTAAATTTGTTAGTGATAATTTGAAGGAAATTGCAAAATCTATTTCCTCAAAGATTCTTGAAAGATTCCCTTGACATGAAATACTTGAAGCCATGGGTATTGTGTATCCTCAATTTTTGGTAAACTGAGATAACCCAAAATATTTTCATGATAAAGTAAAAATATTGATAGAACAATTTTTTAAAAGTGTAACATACAATGAGAAGATAATAGAAGGAATTTTAAATGAAGCTAATCTTAGACAACAATGTAGGAGTTTTGCAATAGCTATGAAGGACCAGTATAAATCCATGGGCATGAAGAAGGCCTTTGAACCGGGATCAATAAAAAAGGTTTGGACAAACTTAGGTCAAAGTGAAATATTATGTGATTCAATATTAGAATATTTCAAACTTGTTGATTTATGTCAAATAATGATATTGGGGTCAATGGAGGATGAGAGAGTTTTCAGTACATTGGCATTTTTGAAATCAAAGTTAAGAAACAAACTAGACAAGAATTTGAAAAATTGCTTGAGGATGAAAGGAACTATGTATAATGTCTAAAATTTTCCTTTTGAAAGGGCACTCGCAATCTGGAGGTCCACATGTGAAAGAAGAGGGACCGAATTGTGCAACACTCCAATTCCAAATGCTAGTACTAGTGGCACTAGCAATGGTAGTGGGACTGGGACAAATGACATTGACACAAATCACACAATGAATGTTTAATTTGAGACACATGCCAAAGAAAATGAAGAGAAGACTTAGTATCAAGATGACTCTTTTACTTTATCTCAAGATGAACGTCAGTTTGAGGACCCTGACTCCATTTGAGAAATGGAAGAGAATTAGCATCTGTTAGGTATTTATACTACACTTCATGAATCATATTCCAAACTATAGTTGATGATATTTTATATTATATTCCATGAAATTGTGGTTTTATATTTTATATTGTATTCCATGGTATTGAATTTGATATGTGATTTTGCATCATTTTTAAAGAACACTTATCACACTACTTATAAATTCCTATTGCATTTCCATTCACACAATCTTTGATAAATAACTTAAAGGAATATTAATCCATTCGTTGAACAAAAGCTAACAGTTCAACATCCATAACTTATAAGATAATAGAAGCTAACAATTCAACATAAATAACTTATAAAGTCATCAACACAACTTAAATAATAAAATCTTAAACTACCAAATCACCTAAATTATACTGAGAAATCCTTACGCATCCATCACAATAAAATCTTTATTCACATATAAATATTCCATAGTAATCAAACTAGCCAAAAATCCATCATTCCAATAATAGATAATCCACTAGAAAACTACTTAACAAAAGTAGAATAAATTCGCACACCATAACTCAAAGATTACGTGTGCATGAACTTCACCATTATATTTCTATATTGAAATAATAGAAAATTAGTAAAAATACCAGAGTTTTTTTGTTCTAATGAGTAAAATATTTTTTTCCCAGAAGATCCCCTAGCCAAGCATCGACCCCCATATTTAAAGATTACAAATTTTCTTGATAACGGTTTCTTGAAGACAATCATTTTATAAATTAAAATTAAAATTATTTGAAGTATCGAGAGAGAAAAATGAAATAAAATAACATAAAAACTAAAAACTAATTAGCAGTCCTAGCACTAACTCTTTCGCTTCCAATTATTTTGACCTCTTGCTACTCCAGTAATGCCTCATGTGCCTTTAATCTTTTCCTTTATTCCTAGTACTTGGTGACAATTGTGGTGATGTTTTTTCTTCCTGGAGTCATGGTGATTTGCAGCCTTGTCCTCCATTTTAAAAGTGCATGGTATGACTCAGCTAGTGTTTCATAGATGTTGTCA
Source organism: Sequoia sempervirens (assembly GCA_007258455.2). Classification (NCBI taxonomy): domain Eukaryota; kingdom Viridiplantae; phylum Streptophyta; class Pinopsida; order Cupressales; family Cupressaceae; genus Sequoia; species Sequoia sempervirens. Next base: position 59,231,731 of record VDFB02058242.1, read on the forward strand.
CTTTCCACCTTAAATGCACTCATAGGTCTATAAGTTACTCAATTTTCTGAATGAGTTTCCAGTGGTTGTCTCAGGATCACCTACTTCTCTATGATACACCTCTTTAAACTACATCATTATGTCTACAACATCCATTACCTTTTCATTGAACTCATCTGTGAGGTCCACTTCTGATGCAGGAGCATCCAGTGGTGTAAGGGCAATCTTGCATCACCCAAAAATAGTCAAATTTCAAGTTTCTCAGTTTTTAGATGTTTTTACATTTTTGGATAACCTTTTTGTCATACTGAAATTCCCAATTTGTGGTTTTTATTTTCTATTCTTGGGTTGAAAGATATTACAGTTTTAGTTTCCCAGATTTGCACCTGAAAATCTTTTGAGTTAGATTTGAGGCACTTAGATTTCCCGGATTGGCCCCAAAACTTTCTAAAATTGGCATAGCCAATTCCAAGCATGTTATTGACTTGGAGACCTTTCCAATGGTTCAAACAGTTCGCAAATTGGAGTCCTGGATCAAAAGTTATGGCCCCGGGAAGTTGGTGCACTTTCTAGAAGATACAATTGCAAATGTTCTTTTGAAATTTGAACTTCAAGTTGTAAATTTTCAGTGCCAAACTGCCTAAACTCAAATTTGAATGTTGTTTTGGCTCCAAACTAAAGAGGAGCTCTATTTATGGGCGGGTTTCTAATTTTTGGGTAACTTTTTGAGGACAAGCTCGCATATTGCGAAAGGGTGATTCTGTAGCCTTTTGTAACTTGCATGTGTTGTAGAACTTGGGGATTTGAGATCCTCTGCATGTAAGAAGCTCCATTTTCTGAATAATAAAATTATTCTCTTGTTTGTGGGTTATTTTCTAAGTCCTCTAAGCCAGGCCCCTCATCAAGGGTAATCGTAACGTGCTTCTTGAGCTGCAGGGACGATCGCCAATCGCGAGGCAGTTCGCACCAAAACTGTGGTTGTGGGTCGAGGTCAAGAAAGATGCTCCAAGAGTGATGCCTGGTAGGCATGGTGGTGCTAGAGGTGGTTGACATGGCAGAAATGCTGGTGGAAGAGATGCACTAGTAGCCCTCCAAAGACAGATTGATGTGTTACAAGAGCAGTTGAGAAGAGGGTTAAACCCAAGGGAGGAAAGTGAGGATGAAGGAGAAGAAGAAGGTTCAAATGTAGAAGAGTAAGAAGAAGTAATTGATCAGGACTGGGGCAACATCGGCTAATAAGGGCCATTTCAAAGATTGAGAAAGACCCAGAGTAGAAGTCCCCTGGCTATTCTAGAAGTCCTAACTCCAAAAGAGTTGGATCATTGGATCAATGAGCTAGAAGAAGATTTCTCTTGAGTATGAGGAAATAGAGGACCCGTGACGTTGGAGTTTGCGAAAAATGAAGTCAAGGGCCATGCCAAGATTTGGTGGAAAGAGGTCCGGAAAGAAATTCCTGAAAAGGGAAAAGGAAATATCACCGATGGGATCGCATGGTAGAGAAATTGAAGAAGCGCCCATACCAGTGGACTACAAGTTAGATTTGTTGAAGAAATTGCAAGGGTTGAAGCAAGGAAGCAGATCTGTGAAAGAATATACTAAAGATTTTTACAAGATAATCATAAGAATGGGCCACAAAAAGGCCAATAAGGAGAAGGTAGCCTGATATCTTAATGGGTTATGACCAAGCATTCAGAGGAGTTAAGCCTAGTTAGAGTGACCACCATTCGTGATGTGTATTAGTTTGCTCCAAGGTGAAGAGAAGTTTTAACAAGAGATTTGATGGCAAGCAAAAAGGACGAGGGAGGTCAAAGTGGAAGGGGTAGTGGAAGACCTTCGTGAAGCTGAAATGATGATGAAAAGAAAAGTGAAGATGTGGGTACCAAATCTCGAAGCCAAAAGGAATGACAATCTCTACCACCCTTGTGATCAAAACAGTGGTGATCAAAGAGGTAGAGGATGAGAGAGATATGGACAAGGATCTGGAAGAGGTGGTTTCAAAGGAACGTGTTTCCAATGTGGTGAAGAAGGGCATCGAACCTATGAATGTCCACAACACCAAGGAAGGGTAGACAAAAGGCCAGAAGGTCGTGGAAGGGTTGCACATGCAGATGAGGAGGCCCAATCTAAACATTCAGATGATGCTGAAAGGGGAGAAGCCCTAGTGATTTGGAAAGCCCTAGTGACTGAGGAAAAGGAACCAGAACAGAGGAAGAATCTATTTCACACAAAGTGCAAGTGTGAAGGAAAATGTTGTGATGTCATTATTGATGGTGAGAGTACCAATAATCTAGTGTCAGAAGAGATGGTCACAAAGTTGAAGCTGAAGAGGGAAAGACACTTGCATCCATATCGGATTGCCTGGTTGCAGAAAAACCACAAAGTTTTGGTCAATGAGCAGTGCCTAGTAAAGTTCAAGATCGGGAGCTACCATGATGAGGTACTCGTGGATATCATCCCCATGGATGCATGTCACATGTTGTTGGGGAGGTCACAATACCGGGATAGGTGAGCTATAAGATGATGGCCATGCAAACACTTATTCCTTGACAAAGGATGGGTTCATCACAAGTTGAAACCCTTGAAAGAGATCGAAGAAAAGTTATGCAGTAGTGCTAGAATTTGTTATGTAGATGGAAGAAAATTTTTAGAAGGTATGAATCATGAGCATGTGTGTTATGCATTGATTCCTAAAGTGAGTAAGGAGGATAGTGAGAAGGTTCCAGAAGAAGTTTCTGGGATGTTGGATGAGTTTTAGGATATTATTTCTGATAATGTACCTGAGGGTTTACCACCAATAACAAAGATCAGTCATCAAATTGACTTTGGATTGAGCCGCTTCCAAATAAGGCAACTCATATCGACTCCACAGAAAAATGAGGAGTTGAAACAAACAAGTTCAAGAGTTGAAGCTGGAGAAAGGGTTTGATACGCAGAGAGTTTGAGTCAATGTGCGCACTGTAGTACTAGCACCAAAGAAGGATGGGGAGTGAGGGTGTGTACTGCATTCCCGAGTCATAAACAAGATAACAAATCATACGGTGATTCCTCCCGCAAGGATGGATGACCCGATGGATTGTTTGAGTGGAGCTCAATACTTCACAAAAATTGATCTGAAGAGTGGTTATCACCAAATCCGGATTCGAGAGGGAGATGAATGGAAGACTGCCTTCAAGACCAAAGAGGGCCTGCACGAAAGAAGGGTCATGTCTTTGGGACAACCAATAACGATCACATCTGGCGCGCTCATGAATCCAGGCACTAAAGAATTTCTCGGAAGTTTTTTATCAGGTATTTAGGATGATATTTTGATTTTTAGTAAGACATTGATGAGCATCCTCGATGCATATTCGAGAGCCTTTGAGAAGTTAAGAGAAGAGAACCTGATTAATCTAAAGAAGTGCGCTTTGTGAAGAGGGAGTTAGTGTACTTGGGGTTTGTTGTCTTAGCAGAAGGTCTCAAGATGGACTCAGAGAAGGTGAAGGCTATTCTAGAATGGCCTACCACAAGAACTGCTACCGAGGTGAGATCTTTCCATGGTTTGGCTAGGTTTTATAGAAAGTTCATTAGAAACTTTAGTAGTATTTGTGGAACCCTAACTGAAACAATGAGAAGGGATAGAAAAGAATTCAAGTGGAGCAGTTGGAGTGGCAAAAGTTTTGAACTGGCAGCAGAGGGTGACAGAGCAACCTATTCTAGCCCCTCCCGTGATTTCAACAAGGTGTTTTAGGGTGGATTGTGATTCGCTGGAAGCTGTGCCATTGGAGCAGTGTTGAGCCAAGAAGGTAATCCCATTACCTACTTTAGTGAAAAGTTAAATGATGCAAAGAGAAAGTACTCTATATATGATCAAGAATTTTATGCAATAGTTCAAGCATTAAAGAAATGGAGACATTATTTGTTGTCAAAGGAATTTGTTCTATATTCTAATCATCAAGCCTTGTAGTACCTAAATAGTCAGGGAAAATTAAATCAGAGACATATGAAATGGGTAGAGTTTTTGTAGAGTTATACCTTGTTTTGAAACATCATAGAAGCGGTAAGTCAAATAGGTTATGTATGTCTTTATAGGAGGCATACATTGATGACAAGCATTTTATTGAAGTGGTTGGGTTCAATGAACTCAAGACACTATATGCAGAAGATCCTGATTTTGCAGAGGCTTGGAAGGCTTACAAGGAACCTGTTACAGTGGACAGGACAAGGTGGCAAGATTTCATAATCTAGGATGGCATGTTATTTAAGGAAAGTCAATTGTGTATCCCGAGGAGTTCCATGAGGGAGAACCTAATAAAGGAGAAGCTTAGTGGAGGAATGGCGGGAAATTTTGGCCGAGATAAGACCATTGCCATTATCAGTGAGCATTATTATTGGCCTCAGTTGTCACAAGATGTGAAGAAGTTTGTACAAAGCTGCAGGGTATGTCAGAGGGCTAAAGGAGTGAGTCAGAATATAGGCTTATATGAGCCCTTACCTATACCAAAGAGGCCATGGGAGGATATAAGTATGGACTTTGTTCTTAGTTTTCCAAGGACACAATGAGGGAATAATTCAGTCTTTGTGGTGGTTGATAGGTTTTTGAAGATGGCACATTTCATTCCATGTCAGAAGACCCATGATGCAGTCCACATTGCTAACTTGTTCTTCAAAGAGGTGGTGAGGCTACATGGTCTTCCAAAGAGTATTGTTTCAGATCGTGACACCAAATTTGTGGGGTACTTTTGGAGGACCTTGTGGAAGAAGCTGAAGACAGAGTTGAAGTTTAGTTCTGCACACCATCCACAAACATGGGTACGGTTGTTAACAAGAGTCTAGGTAATTTACTGAGATGTTTGGTAGGAGATAAACCCAAGGGATGGGACTTGATCTTACCCCAGATAGAATTTTCTTACAACAATTCTGTCAACAGAAGCACTGGTAGATCACCATTCCAGATTGTGTATGGAGGTAGCCCCGAACAGCTGCAGAATTAAGGAAGATGGACCAAGAGAAGAAAATAAGTGATGAAGCCTAAGATTTTTCAGAACACATCAAGAATATACATGAGAAGGTAAGAGAACATATTAACAAGATGAATATGCAGTATAAGGCTAAGGCAGATTAGAAGAGGAGGTATAAGGAGTTTCAGATTGGTGATGAAGTGATGGTCCACTTGTGGAAAGAAAGGTTTTCAGTGGGAACATATAACAAATTGAAGATGAAGAAGTTCGGTCCCTATAAAATTTTGAAGAGGCATGATTCAGGGAATGCATATGAGGTAGAGTTGCCGGATGGACTCAACATTTCCCCTGTGTTCAACATTTTAGATTTGACAGAGTATCATGAAGGTGGTGTAGAGTAAGTACCACCGATGGAATAGTGTGGGATTCCAACACCTACTTCAGAAAAGGAGGAGATTGAAGAAATCTTGGATAGTCATGTGGGAAGGAGTACCAGGAACAGGCAGTATGAAGAATATCTGGTGAAATGGAAAGGAAGGTCTGTTGAAGATTCATCTTAGTTGCCTAAGGTAGAGGTTGACTGTTTAGGTTTTTCCTCCACCATCTGAGATGTGACGAGGTCACTTCTCAAATTACCCTGGATGTCTGATGCAGGAGCATCCAGTGGTGTAAGGGCAATCTTGCATCACCCAAAAATAGTCAAATTTCAAGTTTCTCAATTTTTAGATGTTCTTACATTTTTGGATACCCTTTTTTTTATAATGAAATTCCCAATTTACGGTTTTTATTTTCTATTCCTGGGTTGAAAGATATTGCAGTTTTAGTTTCCCAGATTTGCACCTGAAAATCTTTTGAGTTAGATTTGAGGCACTTAGAGTTCCCGGATAGGCCCCAAAACTTTCCAAAATTGGCATAGCAAATTTTGAGCACGTTATTGTCTTTGAGACATTTCCAACGGTTCAAACGGTTCGTGAATCGGAGTCCCAGATCAAAAGTTATGGCCCTGGGAAGTTGGCACACTTTCTAGAAGATACAATTGCAATTGTTCTTTTGAAATTTGAACTTCAATTTGTAATTTTTCAGCGCCAAACCGCCTAAAATCAAATTTGAATGTCGTTTTGGCTCCAAACTAAAGAGGAGCTCTATTTATGGGTGGTTTTCTAATTTTTGGTAACTTTTTGGGGACAAGCTCGCATATTGTGAAAGGGTGATTCTGTAGCTTTCTGTAACTTGCATGTGTTGTAGAACTTGGGGATTTGAGATCCCCTGCACGTAAGAAGCTCCATTTTCTGAATAATAAAATTATACTCTTGTTTGTGGGTTATTTTCTAAATCTTGGGTTGTGCCCTCATTAACTTCAAGAGAATTGAAGTTCTCCTTGATCTTCACCAATATTTCAAAGTATTTTCTAACACTTTGTTGATTTCCTTGATATAATCTTCATATACTGAAAATTTCCACTCCAATGTATCATACCAATTAGGATCAATTTCTCTAGGGTCATCCACCAATTTTTCTTTTATTAACAAAGTGTGCTCCATGGAGACTAATTCTGTAATTTCCCTTGAAAGAAAAAATGTGCTACCATATTCTCTCCTAATTTTTTGGAGCTCAACTACCAGTTCCTTTATTTTATCAGACACATTAATATAAAATTTCCTAAATTTACTAATCTAGAAAATTCCATCTTGATAAAGCCCTTCTATACATTTGTTGGAAGCTTTAGCATAACCTAAATTTTTCCTGACCTATTGCACAGTGTTAGAATCAATACCTTGAATATTTGAGCTTGAGGCTTCCTTAGTGGTCAGAGTCACAATTGATGAAATAAAATTTCTCAAAGTGATAATATGAGATTGCAACTAAAGGTTCTCCTTTTTATGTTCTTTTGCTCTTTTGATCAATGCTTTAACAGAGTAATCAACATGATATACATCACCTTCTAAAGTAGATGGCCCCATATCAACATGAGTAACCTTGTAGTTGGATTTTGTTAGCTCATTTTTGTGTAGGTCCTTTTCTGGATCAGCAATCTCTAACAGTTGCTGCCAGTAGTAGAATCAGTGACAATTCATGACATCCTCTTAGCCTTTTTGGGCTTCTAGTGATCCTGCAGCAACATGGAAACTATAGGTACTTCAATTATCATTGTGGGAATATTATTTCTTTTCTTCTCATCTAATTTATTTAACCATGTTGGGGAAGATGCCACTAATCTAGTGTCTCTACTTTCAACACTTACATTTTCTTTTTTTTCATTTGATTGAACAAAAACAAAATGATTTCGTACTGGAGAAGGGGGAACTTCAAGGAATGTGGGAAAATAATTATCATCAATTATTTGTTAAAAAATTACCTCAGAGTTTGTAGGCATTGGCTTTTCTTGACTAGCCTTTTTCTTAGGTACCAAGGGTATACTATCCTATTCACAAATTGATTTTAGCTTGGCACCAATTTCTTTTGGCTTCTCGCCATCTCTTCCTGACTGTGAGCTAGTGACAGATGACCTAATTGACTACTTTCTAGCTGATGTATTTATGCCAGAGGCCTGTACAATCCCTTGCTATTTTCTCTATGAAACTCTTTTCTCATGGGGAGAACCTACACTTTGGCGCCATTTTCCATTCAACTAGTTTGAATTTCTTCTCAAAATAGGGGCAGAAAGGACCATTAAGTCTAAAACTTCATCCTCTAACCAATTAATTTTATACAAGGGCTTAGTAGCAAGGGCCAGATACTTGGGATCAATGATCACTGAGTCTTCTTGTGCATCTTCTGGAATATTGAAAGAAATACCAAAAGCTTATATTTTCCTTAGGGTCAATCTCGTGAAATTTCTTCTATACACCTCGCCTTCACCTATACAGTCTTCCCAAAAATATTCAATATCAAGGCGATGCTCATAGCTTCTAGCCTGATACAAATTTTTCTTAACATAACCCTTGCTATCAAAATTAGTTCTCATGGGAAAACACTGAAAATTGAATTCATTCAAGGATTTATCCACACCCCTAGCAGTATTATTACTTTTGCAAGAAAATGAAGGCATGGACAATGGAAAAGCATACCCCTTCTTTCCCATGTTTAAATATTTAATATTTACAATGACCATCTACCAAAAAACTTCAAGAAAAAACAAGAAATCACTTGGATAATGGGGAAATTTCAATGGAGCCTTCTCAAAACCTCCAACTCTAAGATAAGTAAATCTTTTGAACTAAATGTGGAAACTTCCAACCTTATTACCAGAGTAGCCACTTCAAGTGAAACCTAAAGCTCAGGTTTTCCATCAATTCTTCTCATGTTTTCCATTAAAAATGCATCATTGACATGGTAGAAATTCCTCATTCCAACCTCCTTAGTGAGTTGTAGAAAACTTCTATACACAGGTGTGTCTGGCATCAGAGACCTTTGTGATTCCAACCCTGCCCAGATAGCCTCTTGACTGGCTAGAATGTAAACCAGGTATGAACACATGTGGAAGGCAACAGTTTACTCAAAATTTATCAATTGCTCATTTAAATGATAACTAATAATCTCAGCCTAGTCAATGAATTTATTTTCACTACAAATCAACAGAATAAAATGACTGACCTATCCACAACTCTAATTTCTTGAGTCTTTGGAATGTAGCCACTTGTGCACACAATCACCAATTCGACGCTTTGCACAACCTCGAGAAAACCTCCTGTGTGTACCAAACTGATCTACAAAACTTTATCTTACAGTGGTGTTCTCTTACTTTGCTCACCAAAAAATCCTCCAAATTGTGGTGCCCAATTTCAATGTCCCTCATGCCAAACTAGTGATTTTGATTTCCACTCTACATGAGTGCAAATTCATGGAGATAGAATGTTTGCACTTGAGAATTACTGGCATTGGAAAAGAATGAGAATGTAGAATAAATGAATTAGTAAAACTTTAACACCCACTTATGTTGTTATTTTCATAGGACGTGCATTAAATACAGAATTCAATTTCATTACTTGAAAATATAGCCTTTAAACCTGCATGCTTTTTGAAATTCTTGAAAAGACAACTCAAGCTTAGTCCATACATAGCATTCAATGAGATGATGATGCCTTTGAAAGCCAATATAAGTCCATAATTTCAGATGATCATGGAAACTTGGAACCTTAGAACCAAAGTCATAAGTTTCAAAGTTTTGGAAACCTCTGACTCACTAACTACAAAGATGACCAACAAAGACTTGCAACTCAACAAAGTGAACCAAGTCGAGGAATTGAGAAGTTATGAAAATTTAGAACTCTGCGACAAGGTTATAAAACTTGGGGTACTAGCGAATAAGGTTAGGAAAATCATAAAAACTGAAACTTTAAGCATTCACCAAGAGGAATAAACAACAAGGAATTGAAAATGAATGAGGTAAAATACCTGAAAGATCAAAGGATGGGAAGTTTAAAATTGCTAACACTAGTTTAAAAGTTACATATAACAAGAAGTAACTATATTGAGCTTATTGATGAATATAATAAGAGTCAATAGAAGGTTGTTGAACTTGAAACAAAGCTAGCATTATGGAAACAACAAGTAGAAATATTAAGGTCTCAAGGACCAACTATTTCAAGTCATGTTGTAACTAGTGAGTGGATGATTTCTCATGAGAATATATTTTGGCTTGTTGTAACCATTAATTAAGGAAATGACAGGTATAATCCATCAAATGAAAATGTGACATGTGTACATCTCGATCTGAAGCTTTTTTTTCTCCCTTATTTTGAGTCTATCGTCTCTCCAACTATAACATTTTACATGAATTATTAATGAAATTTGATCAATTATCTTTCATTAATATTCTTTGTCATTATGCATTGATGTAAGTTTTAATTTTGTCTCTAGTTTAATGAACCAGTTAAATTACCTTGATTAAAGCATGAATTCATATAAATTTTTAGTGGATCTGATAATTAGTCATGGAGTTTGAGTATTGATGTGTGAATTGTAATGCAATTTCACTAAGATTATAGATGTGTGGAATTAAAATCACCTTATAGTTCATATATTAATTGTGTTAAAAGTAAAAATTGAACATGTACTCAGTGATTCATCACTCAACTCAATTATTAAAAAAATATTAACATTAGTATTAGTAGAATATACAAAAATGAACATCAATAATCATTTAATGTGTATCTAGTAGTTGAAACCACTACTAGAATTTTTCTTCAAATGATAAATAAATAATATAGATAATTGAACATCAACACATTACTGAAGTTTGAATTTGAGCTTTTTTATTGAATTTCACATGAAGGAATACATAGAGGCATTGGCAATGCAAAAAATTTCTCAAAGACAACTCTGCATAGAGTTGAGTTGGAACTTGGAAACTCATATTATCAAAAATCAAATCACTGTATCACCTTTTCTAGCAACTTCCACTATTCGGGTGGTGGAATTGTCATTTGTTCTAATTGATGTTGTTTGACTTGAAGAATTGTTAACAATTTGTGATTGAAATTGAAACTTGTCTCAGAATCTTCATTCAATTTTTCATTCAAGGTTAGCAACATTTGGTTTGATGGAATCCAAATAGTTCACCGCATCTAGGTTCTGAGGAAATTGGTCCAAATCAATCTTACTTGCACCCTCCATCTTCTTTTCGAAATCATTACTTCCAATGAGTCACTCATTTGTGTCAAAAGCCTCTAGAAAACCAAGCTCTGTGAAGTTCTTTACCTTTTCATCCACCTTCATCTTTTCAGCAGCCAAATGCAAATATTCCTTTATTTCACACATTCTCAAACACTTTTCAATGATAGATGACAATGTCATTTATGTAGCAAGCTGATTAGTAATCCCTTTTGATTTCAAACATTGTCATTGGCTTTGTAGACTAATTATTGAACTTGATTTGTAGATTTCTCTAATGCCAACACATTTTTGTTGTCCACTAAATATTTTTTGAGCTTCTTATAATGTTTTCTGATAGAATCAATCAATTGAAACATGTCACACAAATGATCAATCCTCTACATTATTTCATCCCAGATATTTTGTTTCATATACCTCATTATTTTTCTACAAAATGCAGATAACTTATTTTGGAAAGACTTAATTTCATTTTTTGTTTCCATCAGCTCTGCCTCCAATCTTTCATTTATTCTTCTCTCTTTCTCCAATGTTTGTTCCCACTATGCATTTCCATTCGCAATGCTTAGTCTTAATTTTTTTGAAGTGAATTTTTCCTCATCATATTTCTTGTTGCTCTCATCTAGCCTTTTCTTCATTTCATTCACTTCTCTCTCATTTTGTTTATCCTCTTTTCTTGTTGATGTAGTGGAAATTTTTTTATTTTTTTTCTAATTCATTGCTCTTGTTTTCTATTGCTTTCCTCTTTTCTTCTTCATTTGCTAGGTCTTCCTATAACTTTTTTATTTGAGTTTTCAACCTTTTTTTTCTCTCTATCTTGCTTTAGCAATGATGTGCACACCAACTCATTTCTCTCTTTGATACATTAATTTTTTTTAGTATTTTTGAGTCTAGAAAAATCCAATTGAATATTATTCACCTGGAATTATGATCGAACCATCTAATTTGTTGGTTTGTTTTGAACTATGGGAACAATAATTGTGTACTCCATGATTTCTTTATTTGTGTCAAATGTGGGTAATACCATGGTTGTTGTAGAATATAAAGTTACAATAGATGCACTCTCCATCAGTTGCTTCTTTTCTTTTTTATTCAAGTCTAATTTATTTTTAAACTCTTCAATGTAATCAAAACCTAGGGATGCAGGAAAAAATGTAATGCTTGAATGGCGAAGGAATAGGACTACTCACAGTTGCTAATGATGTTGCAACCACACTAATTGGTAGTGGGGGAGTTCCTAGAAATAAATCCTTTGTGGTGGATCCATTAGTAGTGTGACTTGGACCTGTTAAAATCCTTTGCCTCTTTTGTATGCCTTGATCACTTGTTGTTTTTGTGGTATCTTGTATTGTTGTCCTCTTATGTGTAATTTGTTTTTGTAGCACATGTTGACCAATACTAGTACTACTACCCATACCATCACCACCAGAGACAATACCAATCCCACTAAGCTCTCCACCATGGGCATGTCCTAGTCGTGATTGTATCTAACCATGAGGATGAGGACTTGAAGCTCTAACAAATTGACTTGTATGCCCTTGGTCTACTTTTTCACCTCCAATCCCAAAGCCAAATTTATCAACTAGTTTTCTATGCTCTACATCTATTACCATCCAAGGGCCTTGTCTTTGGGACCCCAAAGGACCACCTTCATAACCCATTTTTTTAGATATGGCTACTCCTAAATTATATGCTTCTTTTGTGGCCTCACTTAAACCAAGTTTGAAATTGACATGGATTTGTTCTTCCCTATCATCATCACATTCATCATCAGTTTCTTTATTTTCATATTCATTTGGATGCTCTATATTCCAAAAATTTCTAAAATCATGATCTTCTTTGTTATCTCCATACTTTACAAGAGCTCTTGGATCACCTAGCTCCTTCCTCATAGACCAAAAGGCAGTAATTTTTTATCGTGACCACTTTTTATTTGTAACTTCCTTCTCTAGAGAATCTAGAATTTTTACTCTACTAGATGGTTTATTACTTTTTTTCATTAAAAATTATGTACCTCCTAATTTTCTTTCGATGAAATTCCATAAATTCTACTAACAATTGTTCAAAAGAAATACCATTCTCAGTAGCACTTTTCTCCATTGCAATTTTGACCTCATCCCAAGAATCCTTTTTTCTCAAGTTTTCAAGCAAGGGTTTACTTTGATGTTGAATTCTACTTGTAGCATTCCTATTGGCCACAATCATTTCTTTAATGGTGTCACATGGATCATACTGCTAGTTACAGATAGTATCAAAATAAAAAAATTCAAAAGATTATGTGCCACACTAAATGCTTTTCTCTCGAATGTGAACCCTCCACATGTAAAAGGAAAAGAAGGAAATAAGGTCTCCTTATACTGATTGTGAAAGTGTATTTCATTAGTACTCTACATCTTCCTTACATATTCCAATGCAAAATCCATTTTTGTCACATGTGTTGGAAGTTTGTATGAATGTACTCCTGATCCATAAAATCTTAGCACAATATATTCTTCCATTAAGTACCAATCAACCAATTATATTTCTTTTCCTAGTTGAATGTAGTTTCTACATGACATAGTGATGTAAGAAAGGGATGGAATATTCACAACAACTCAACTGGAATAAGTTCCAAACAACTTCAAAACCTTATCTTTCAATCTCATCAAATTTCCACCTTTCAACTTCTCCTCTCTTAGTAGGTCTACAGACCCTATTTTTGGACTTTACTCTCAATTCTTCCAAAAGAATTTATAAATAGATCAATGATTTAGACACCTCTCAAGGGACTCTACAACATAGGCCAAAACCAACTAGGGTTTTTTCATACCAACATGGTCAAACCAGACCTCCAACGTTGTCCTAAAACCCACAATTAGGTCTTTTTCCCAAAGGAAGTACCTCCAAAACTTATCATAGACCTAAAAATTCATTGGTGCAGCAATCCACACATATCAAAACCTCAAATTCCATAATTGGGTCACTATTGTATGGTATACAAGTACCCTATTTCTCAAACCCTCACTTTTAGGCTATTATCTAGGGTTTTATTGAAAAACTATTGTCTAGGCCTTCCCAAACTCAGCCACCAACTCAAACACACTGTATTCCCCCTACACATCCTCAAGGATTCAACACAACCAATTTAATCACAATTTCTTCAAACTCAGGGCTCAAACCTCCTTTCTCCTTCACAAAACACAAGGGAACTACCTAGGGCATCATGCCCAAAACCACTTACAGACTCCCCTGCTTCCATAGACCACAAATACACATGGCTCAAGCCTTATTCATCCATTCCACTAAGATACAATGGAGAAAATTAGTTGGAATGGCCTAGAATGCCATTTTTTAACCCCTTAAACCCTCAAAACAGGCTACTAACTTGTAGCGAGAAAACAAGCAAAAACTTCTACCAAATCTTGAGTTATAGGCTCAAAGCTAATAGAAATTCAAGATAACACTCGTACCTCAAATATTTAACAATAATTTTATTCAAATCGCCCTTGTATGGACTGTAACCACACAAAAAATAAAGAAGAAACAAAAAAAAAAAAACTAGATATAATAGTGAGTCTTTTATTCAAATCTTCAAGAATCCACCTTCCATCAAGATTTTACACCATATTTATAATATTTCTATTCTAAACTAACTATCCAACTTCCTCCAACTGCATTTTGAAGGGTTATGACCATTGGTCTTCCTCTACAAGGTAATTTTTGCATTTTTAGCAACCTTTAAAGCAACTTTTCAATATTTTGCATTACTTTACAATCTAAACACTCTAATCACCTAGACACCATCAAACATGACTAAATACAATAAAAAAATTTCTTCAAGACATTATTTAATGCAAAAAATCCACATTTCTAAAACCTAGACCTAATCAACCTTGATTGACAATTTTGGTTCCATGGTGCTCTTGCACCACATAGGCAATCTACGCATTGGAGTATTTATAGTTGCTTGATGCAATGAAGCCAAAATGTAGTCTACAAAATGACTGTAGTTCCTTTGAGAATCAAGCATCCTTATCTCAGTGGTCCATTCATATACTGGAGCCATTTTCTTTCCTCAACATTGCTATAGGGTTGAATCTGAAGCTTGTTGATCTAAAACATTCCTCTAAATTTGAATATTAAAAGATAGCACAAGTAGGTTGTGAGCCTAAATTTCTTAATGGAACCTCCTTTAATCATTAAAATTTGTTTATGCATGGATTCTACAATGTGCTCAATAAAATTATATTTGACATGTGGAACACCATGATGGATATTATATACCATATCAAGGAGGCTTACACCCACTTCCAAATTGCTAACCAGTCCGAGGAAAACTTCTAGCATGGAAATAATATCGTGAACCCATGGTTTAAAAATATCCAAATCATAAGGATGCTTATGATCACCTTTCAATTTTTTTCTATCCTAAACTATTTTATTTAAGAAATAATTTTTCTCCATTTCATCCACTGCTTCATAATCACTAGCAAACTTTTCTAGGTCAATATGGACATTTCCAAATTCTTCTGTTGTAAACCCCAACACTTTTCCAAGTTCTTCTACATTAATGGATAACAATTCTTCTTTCCTATCTTTATTAACAATTTTTCTTTTGTTATCATAATCATTTTGGGCACATACCATGATAAATTATGGGCAAGGGAAAACCTCATGTAGCATCAGGCACCCTAATCCAGTTACCCACGGTGCACTAATACTATTAAATAATAAATATGTAACATCAAATGTTCATCAAACGTTTGAGTATTTATGATGTAAATAATAAAGATGTGTTTTAAATTTGTTCTAAACTTTAATGCGCTAGGATTGACATCAAGGCAAGGGGGCCAGTAACTTAATGTTTCAAAGGACTTAATAAAAATGAATAATGATACCGAGAACTGGGTGAGAAGGTCAACAACAAATTAGAAATAAATAACATTTCAGTAAACCCTAAAAGGAGTGACAACTTCCAGTGTATAATGTTTTTTGTTAATTTGATGGAAACTTTCTTTTTTCATTTGTATTGCTTTATGTTTTTGTTGGCTAAAATATTAGGCACCTTGAGATATCACAATTCCACATCAAAATTATAGGGTAACAATTTTAAATCTACATGCAATTATTTCATAAATAGATAATACTTAATTTCTTAAAGGAAAAAAAACCAATTTGAATAGATTCATAGACACTGAACTCAGAAAATATTTCTTTACTATAAATGAATAATGAATAATAACAAAACCATTTATTTTATTACAACTGGATTAAAATGTCACGTTATTACATAACTTTTTAAAGATGAGTGGAGCATACAAGTGTCAAGCTCATGTTCGGTCTAAAAAACGTGTTACTTTACATACAAATAAAAATGTAAGCGCCAAGCTTCTACTGGACCATTGGTGACAACGTAATACAAATGTCTCTCTAAAACTAAATGCATGGGACTTGTCGAGTCAACCATGCACTCTAAAAATAAATGCATGGAACTTTCCTAGTAGGCCATGGGTGTTGGCCTCCTACAATGATTTAACAACTAGGCCTTTACAATTGTAATTAAGAGATTGTAAATCTAACCTGGATAGCTATTTCAATCATCATGAAGGTGCATTTAACTTGTCAACCCAAGGACATGAACTTGAAATGGGTCAGCACATTATGTGCACTAGGAACCCAAAGTAGCCATTTTCATTCTACAGCTAAGAAAGACACAATGTTGAAAGTAAATTGATTGGAAAGGAATAACATAAATGTTGAACATCAACCAACAACTATACTAAGCTTAAATGCATGACATAAAATGAAAATCTAAGCAAACAAAAAGGAAACTACTATGTATGCTTTGGTTGCAGGAACAGTCATAGAATGGAATTCTAGTGGCTATAGGAACAATCAGTGCCAAATTCTTAACTAATTACTGAACAAAAAGTAATAACTAGGCTAAAACAAGCTAAAGGATAGATTTCTCACCAAGTGGGCCCCCTTGGATGAGTATCCTCTAAAACTAATGTAAACTCAAATACTCAAACTTAGAACTTCATTTTATTCACTAGAATTCATGACTACAAAAGAGTAGCATAATTGTATTGCTAAAAACTTAAGAATGATAGTACATCATCATATCACACAACATCATGAGAAGGAGCATCTGATGCTTTTTTATACTACCAACTAAGCAAGGAGGTCAACTCCATGAATTGGGAGGATGCCATTTTAGGGAAAGCAGAGAAACTGGAGTGGCAGTTATGCATGCATGGAATCTAGTTAGACATATTTGTCTTAAGGAAGATTTAGCATTGCAGTAATGCCTACATTTGCTCAATAGCATTAAAGTCCATTTACAAGGCGGTTACAACCCGAATTGCATGAATAATCTCTTGTCATCGACCTTTTTTGACCTTTGAATGATTCCCTTATTGAACATTATGGTGCATGACCAGCTGACAGAATCTTCTCAATGTCGCAAGTCTCTAATCATATCTACATGGCAATATTAGTATGCACAATAATCACCTATCTACAACTATCTTAAAGAACATTCATTAACCATCTGCATAATTAATATAGATAGTCCATATAACATTCCAATTTCATTAAAGATTTGCAGAAATAAGATTAGGCCCAATGTCTATAGTTTTGAGGAAATATCATAAAAATATCAACATTTAACATCAAGGTCCATGGCAACTTCAACAAATAAATCATAAATTCTACCCAAAATTAGACCATAAACTAGAATCATCACTCCCTCAAACCTAAGGTTTTGTTGGTCCTCCTGTAGGGGAAGGGTTGTTCTTGTGCTTGGTCAATGCTCTGGAATTTGCAACTGAAAATTGTCTTACATCAGTGTTTGTTTTGTGTGAATTAGGGTCCCAATAGAATCCTTGTTGTCTATCCAATCTGTTTCATCTCTATCTTTTTTTAGTTATATCATAGTGGTAAAAACTAAAGTTTGGCACAGGCCACATTAGGATGGGCAGCTGAAAAGTAAAGGGAGCCAACATCATCCCTTTTTTCTCCCAATCTATATATATCTGTCAATTATTTTGAGTGTTGCAGCATAGTTATGGATGGAATGAGGCTCAACCTATTTTATCTCATTAGTTAGGTTGTTCCATCTTTGTGATAGGTATCCCTTGATAGTTTCCTCTTTTTCTTTTTCATTTGCCTCATATTCAGTGTAAACTACTTCTATCCAAGGCATGATCCTATTACCATAGCTAGGTCTGAAAATCATTTTTTTCCATTCCTTGTAAATGTCCCTTGGGTTTCTTGATACATCCCTAATGGCTAGGGGGATGTTGGATTCCATTTACCTATAAGCATTGTATTGTTGTCCCCAGCTAATCTAATTTTGCACCTAGGACATGAATGTCCTTAATTGGACATCCCCAACATACAACAGTGGATTCCAATCATGGTCTTGAGTCACAACATAATTATGAAAATAAAACTCACACAACAAATTCTTCATCTCAGGGGAAGCAATCCAATAAGCATTGAAAAATTCCATAGGAGTCTCAATGGAAGGGTTCAAGCCTAAGACAATCCTTGCTAGCTTAAAAGAAATATATTTCTCCTTCAAATGCAGAGCATAGACATTTGGATGGGTCCTGCACTCTAAAATTTTGGGTACCAAGACTATCATGTCATCCACCTTCTTCCTTAAGGTAGAAATTTTTTCATTCTTGTCTTCAATCTCCTCATCTTTCTTTTGAATTTCCTTCTTCAGCCTGCATTTCTCCTCCTTCCATTCTTCTTCCCTTCTTTGCATCTCTTTCCATAAATGCATAGCTATCATGTGCATTGAAAAATTGTGAGGGTTATGTATTCCTACCAACATTTTTTCTTGCACTAATGCTTGCTCTTCATATAGTACCAATTGCAGGGATTCGAGTTGTTCAACCAACTCTAGCTGCAAGGGTATTGATTGTTCTCCCAATTCTAGCTACAGGACCTCTTGTTCCTATTCTTGCTCATGTTGCAAGATCTCTTGCTCCACAAAATCCTAATTTTCCTCATACCCTTGATTCTCCACTTTTTTTGTAATATCAACAAGATTTTCCAATGTTATGTTTGTTTCTCTCTCAAATATGTCATATTCTTTGAAATTCACCTACCCCATTAGGTATTTTGTGTCCGCCTGTGATATTTCTCTAGACTTAGGACTTTCTTTCAGAGGAATACCAAAGGCTAACTCAGATGGTCTTGATTTTCTGGGAGGGCTTTCACATTTTTCTTTGGCTGTAGGATGAATAGTATCAACCTTCCACTTCTTAGAGCTTGGTACTTCTTTTTCTGCTAGCTACTTTTTAGCTTTTCCTTTTCTCATTTCTACTTCTCTTTTGTGTCCTATTTTTCATTAGGATTCTAATAGGAACATCATCATCAAAATCTGGAGAGGAACTTTCTTTGTTTAAGTGTTTTGTCCTAGAAGAGCTAATTTCTATGGTTTCTTCTACTGTGGGAGGGTTTACACTAGGGCATGTGCCATAGGTTGAAGCACCAAGAGTGGATTCAACAATGCTCAATCTCCTACTAGACCTATGGGGTTGAGGTAAAACTCTAGGTCGCAAGTGCTCTTGTTTAATTTGATCAATTTTTATGAATTCTTCCCAGGTCATTCCAAACATATCATGCAAAGACTTCTCAACTAACAATTTAATCAAACAATGGTGGGAAATGGAATTGCCCCTACCTTTTTGAGTCTTGTTTGCCATGATTGAAAGAAGGTTGTATAGCACATTTTACACATTTATCCTTCTCTTGTGCCTCATGTGATTCAAAATTTTGAAGTTCACGGAATGTAGATTCGATAGGAAACCTTCACAAGTGATGTATCTTATGACATAAATAGCTACATGCTTCCATGGGTTGGGCAGTGAGGTTCTTTTTTCACCTTGTTTTTCCACACTTATTAGAGGGTCACCATGTTCTATAAATTCAACCCTAGCCCACCTGGCATCTCTAGAAGTAGGGTAATTTTCATGATTGGTAGGTAACCCTATAACTTCTACAATCCTTTCTCAAGTCGTCATGACCTCTAGCCCTTTTATCGTGGCCTTCCCTTCAAACAATGTCTAGGAAAATTCTAGTGCAATGTCTTCATCAAAACCATCTAGCTTCAGGAAGTAGTCTACTGACCCACAGTTTATGAATTTTGCTAGGTAGCGTGCATCCTATAGTAATACATCATGTACCATGGGTTCATTTCGAATTAACCCACCTCCCATTTTCTGCAATCAAACAATCACTCTATGGTTTCCTTCCTGCAATTCTCGTATGAAAACCAAATTTACCTTCCTGTGAAACTTGCTAAATTTTCAATGCTAATGTCGATTGAATTTTCCCTTTCTACTTTACCTTTTTTTTGCAACTTGAGATTATGACAAGGTCAATAATGGAAAGAAAGGAGTAATAAAGGAAATCTATGATGGAGAGAAATGGCAGCGAAAGTTGGTGTCACCTCATACATGTGAGTCATCCTCTCACTCAAATTTCTAATTGGCTCAATTTAAATTTTACTAATGTAGACCAGAATGGACTGACATGTGGGAAAATTATTCAAATCTTCTTCCTCCCCCCCAACCTAAATTTAGGCATATTTCCTCACATGCAAGATGGGAGTGGTGATAATGTTGATTTGACAAGGGCAAGGAATAATGGCATGTTATGGTGAACACTCATATTAACATACAATAATTAAATGAATGCACTAAAGAAAATTAAGACATATAAATTAATGCACACATACCTATATTCATGGAAAATGCACCGTAAAGATCATGGAGGAAATACCAGTCGCCTTTTAAGAAATAAGTTGATCATTTAATGAAAATGTGGTGGAATGAAATGAAGTGAAGTGATGGAAGAGAGAGAAAGGTGGATATGGATGGGAGGATGGATGGATGGGTGAATAAGTGGACTCCCATAGAAGTGGAAGTCTTTATTATGACAAGTTCATACCTTAATTAGCCAGAAGGAGGGACACTAGGTCCATTTCCTTCAGCTACAAGAACTCCTCTTTGGAATTTGGCTTGTGATACAATCTGAGGTGATGACCATTGACAAGCAACTTAAATTTGACTAGGTCAATAGTAGTTAGTTCTACAACACCATTAGGGAACACTTCAACAACCTCACATGGTCCTAGCCACCTTGTCTACAATTTTCCTACATAATCTTGATACCTAGAGTCATAGAGCAGTTCCTAGTCACTTGGCTTGAATTTCTTCTCCTTGATGAATTTATCATGCCACTTTATTCTTTGATTATGCACCACCTTAGTGTGATGCAAGGCCACTTTTCTCATCTCATCCAAAGCATCCAGCTGCATGATTCTTTCTCTTTGTGCCTCAAAGATATCCATCCCCAAATCTGTTGCAGCCCTAAGAGTCTTATGTTCAAATTCAATGGGCATCATAGTTGTGTTTCCATACAACAACTCAAATGGAGTGAAGCTTGTAGTTGTTTCCCAGGTAGTTCTATAGGCCCAAACAACTTCCGGTAACCTGTTTTCCCAATCCTTTATGTGGATAGCTACTATTTTGGTCATAATAGCTTCAATTTATTTGTTGGTCACCTCAAGTTGGCCATTGGCTTGGGGGTGATAAGGATTAGACTTCATGTGTCTTATATTGTACTCATTGACTAGTGTTGCAACAAGGGTTGATGTGAATTGAGCCCCTTGATCAGTCACTATCACTCTTGGAACTCCATACCTTATGAAAATATCCTCATAAATAAATTCCACAACCTTGTTATCTTTTGCATGCTTCATGGCCTTAACTTCTACCCACTTGGTTACATAATCAATTCATACCAAGATATAAGACTTACCATTTGATGGAGGGTCAATGGGTCCTACAAAATCCAATCCCCACTTTTCAAAGGGAGTGATTACTACTTGAGGATAAAGTGGCATCTCATTAGATTTGGTTATTTAGCCCATCCTTTGGAATCTATCACATTTCCTTGTATACCTTCCTGTATCCTTGTGGAGTGTGGGCCAATAGTATCCTGTGTTTAAAATCTTCATTGTTGTCCTCTTGGTTGCAAAATGTCCTCCACATGGGTTTTTGTGACATGCATGTAAAATTTCATATGTCTCATCTTCCCTCACACATATTCTCATGAAATGGTCTAGTCTAGTATAAAACAAACATACAACAATCCATGAGAAAGGAAAATATTTTTCAATGAGTGACCTCTCTTTTGGAGAGAAGTGAGGAGGAACTATACCCATGAATAAATAATTAGTTGTGTCAGCATACCAAGGTATTTGTACACTAGTAGAAAGTAGATGTTCATTAGAAAAAGATTCATTTATGGCTTGATTATCCCCTAATGCAGTTAGCCTTGAAAGAAATTCTGCAACAACATTGGCCTTCCTTGGTTTATCCACAATGGTTATGTCAAACTCCTACATCAACAACAACCATCTTGCTAGCCCACTAGAGATCAAAGGTTTATTCATGAGATATCTAATGGACACATGATCAATGTGCACAAAGACTTGGTAACCTGTTATGTAATGCCCAAATTTTTTTAGGATACAAATCACTACTAGCATTTCTTTTTCTATCACTATATAGTTGAATTCAGCTCCTTGCAAATTTTTGCTAACAAAATAAATGGAATTTTCAATAGCTAGTTCTTTCTATCCTAAGACTAATCCTATGACACAGTCTAATGCATTTGTATGGATTTGTAAAGGAATCTCCAAATTAGGTCCTTTGAGTACAGGAGAATGAATCAAGACTACCTTCAAATCAGAAAATGCCTTGTTACAATCTTCAGTACACTGGAATTCAACATCTTTAGTGAGAAGAGTATACAATGGTGTTGCTATTTTTATGAAATACTTAATGAAATTCCTATAATATCCTGCATGGACCAAGAAACTCCTAACATCCTTTTGTTTTACAGGTGTGGGAAGATTTTTTATCATCTCAATCTTTGCAAGATCTACTTGAATTCATTTGTGACTAGAGATGTAGTGGCCAAGGAATACACCTTCCTACATCATCATGAAGCACTTTTCACTATTTAGAGATAGATTTTGGTCTTCACATATCTGTAGGACTCTCCTAAGATTTTCCAATTCTTGATTGAAATCAGCACCATAGGTGGTAAAGTCATCCATGTAAATTTCCATGCAATCAAGAGAGATATCTAAAAATATGTTGATGACTGCCCTCTCGAAAGTTTTGGGTGCATTGCATAAGCCAAATGGGAGTACCGAGTAGGCATAGGTCCCCCATGGATAGGTAAATATGGTCTTATCCTAGTCCTCGACTGAAATTTGGATCTAGTTGTAGCCATTGATTCCATCTAGAAAATAAAAGTACTACTTTCTTGCAAGTGAGTCCAAAACTTGATCTATGAAAGGTAAGGGAAAATGGTCCTTTTTGGTGGCAACATTGAGTTCCCTATAATCAACACAAACTCATAATTTCCCTCCTTTCTTGGGAACAATCACTAATGGATACACCCACTGGCTATCTGAAATGGGGTAGATAAATCCTACATCTAGCAATTTCTACAATCCCCCTTTTACAGTTTCTCTCAGTGTAGGGTTAATTCTTCTTTATGGCTGCCTCACTAGGGTGCAATAATCTTGTATGTAAATTTTGTGAGTGCAAAGCTTAGGGTCCAATCCCTTCATATCATGATAATCCCATGCAAATGCATGTTGGTGGATCCTCAATAAGTTTTCCAATAACAAATGTTGTTCTTCACTCAGTTTGTTGTTAACATTCAAATATTTTCCTTCTAACACCTGCACTTGTGTAGTTAACTCTATCATGGTTGATTCATTAATGCATGGTACCTTGATTTCATATGGAAGCAATGTATGGGACATACCTGTTACTATAGTAAATATAGTTGTAGGAAAAACATCTATAGGAAAAGTGGTTGTAGGAAGAGCAAGAAGATGTGTCTTGATTGGAGTATCAAAATGAGAAGATGATGCTTCCTCCACTTCACAATGGTTCTAAATGATGTTATCCAATACTTCATCTTTGTCTTGAAGTTGCATGAAATATCTTCTGCCTAACATCATAATTTGTGCCACATAATTAATGTCCTCAGCCTCTTCACCAACATGTGGCCATATAAAATTATCCTCATCATGGGATGGTTGAGCAGGAGGATAAAGAACAAAATTTTTGGTGCTCTTCCCATCAGAAATGGTCATGTCACCTTACCAACATCCAATATATGCATTTGAAGTTGCTAACCATGGCCTTCCAAGAATAATGGGATACCCGCCTAGTGTAGCTTTAGGAGAAAGCTAAATCATGAAGTCTGTTGGGTACTCCCAGGAGTCTATAATTACAACAAGGTCCTCCACTATACCATCAGGCTTATAAGTAGAACTATCAAAAAGTTGTAGGATAGTAGGATTAGATCTCATGCTTGCAACATTTAGTTGTTGCAATATGTCCTTATTCATTTAATTTATTGTTTCCCTTAAATCAATCAGGGCATTCTTTATTTGAAGCCTATTTATAACAACTACTACCAAAGGACTACCTGGGTCATTGTACTTGGGGATAGTCACTTTCCAAGCATGATGTCAGTCAACTGTCCCACCACGTAGACTATAGCTGGGTCTTTCTTTTTCCTATGTGGCTTCTTGAGGCATGCTTCTTTCATTGTCTTTCCATAGATTGGGACATCCTTTATGGCCTGAAATAGAGGTATCTAGACACATATATATGCTTCAACTGATCCAAGATGTCCAATGTTGTGTCCTCCTTTTCTTCCTTTTTCTTGGAAACTTCATATATCTAGGGAAATGGTGGTTCGTTTTTAGTTTAATTGACTTGAATTGGTTTAGGATTTTTGGGTGCACTTGGTTGAATGGGATCAGTCAAAGGTTCCTCTTCCTCTTCCATAGGAAGCTTAGTGATAACGCACTTGGAACGAGATGGTAAAGTAGTTCATGAATACAAGTGGACGTCACTTATACTCATAGCATATGCAGAAATTGATTTGAATCAGCAGAGTATACAAGTTGTTGTTGTGGTTTTTTATTTGGATTGGGTGTGGGCTGAGCTGGTAGCTGAGTAGGTTTAGGTGGATTTGAGTTTGGATTAGTAGGAGGCATTATAGCAAGTTGTTGGGGTTGAGAAGGTGGTTGCATGTAACTGGTTGTCTGGGTTGGCCATTACTATCCTCCCCTCCATTGATTTTTTTGCTACCAATTTCCTAGAGGTGGCTACTAATGCCTTTGAAATTGCTTCCAATTCCCCTATGGTTGCTACCACTGGGGTGGAGAGTTTTGATGATTGGGCCAAGCATTTAGAGGGTTACCCCAAGGCTGTGGTGGATATCCTCCATAGCTAGATGAATATGGAGGCTTCCATTGGTTACCAGATGAATATGAATTGAAATATGGCCTAGCATAAGATAGTGGACCCAGTGGCATACCTAGTTTTATAGCCTAAGGACTCCTTTTTGCAACATATTAGACTTGGTCTTCTTCAATCAGGATTGGTTTGAACTTAGGTGGAATCTGTTTACTTTCAATATTTTCTACCATCTTGCATCTGCAGTCCTTTTTTTTTTGCAATGGGGCAATATGCTACCAAAATTGCCTCTACCTCCTCTTGTTTCTTCTTGGCCTGAAGTGTATCCAGCTGAGTAGCTAGATTCTTTATAATTTCTTGCCTGAAATCTTCCAACAAATGTGTGATCTCCATCCTTGAAACTCCATGTTGGAAAAACAAGGACAGACAATTGAGAGGGGGGGTGAATCATTTGTCACTAAAACTTAAGCTTTTCTAACTTAACTTAATCTTAGATCTGATGAATAAGCAATCAACCATAAACAATTAACATATCAGAGAGACAAACAACACCAAGATTTTTTACATGGAAACCTTGTTAAGGGAAAAACCATGGTGGCTGTTAGTCCACAAGATTATACCCTATTAAAATTATAATGAGAAATAATAAGGGGAATGCACATGCATTCAGACACACTACCTAGAGCTCACTGCTCAAACACGGAAGGGGATCACTACCCAACAATACAGAATAGGATTAAAATCTAGAGGGTATGAATTGAGAAAATAGCTTATGTGCAAGCCTAGTTACAGTTCTAATTAAGCTCAGAAAACCTTCTTCACACTTCACTCAATCCTCTTCACAGTCTACTCTACAATGGAATGATATTTTTACATACACACATAGGAGCACACAGAGCACACAAAGTACCTATTTCACCAATAAAATAATTGCACTTATATATCCGCTACATGAGATTTCATCACAGCTCAGACGGTCAGGAAAATAAAACTTATTTTCAATCTCAGCCCAAATTTACAAATAATTTTTTAATGTGAATCCACCAAGGTCGTCCACAACATAGTGGAAACCAAAATTAACATCTACAACACAAAATTAATTTAATTAATTTTACCATGAAGATCCACAACACACTACCACCAACATGTCGGCTAGGAACATGAAAAACTGAGCATGTGCAAGAAAAGATCTACAACCATGAGCTCTTTGATTAATGTGGACATACCACAAAGATAGAGAATGATCTAGAGGCATCCAAGAGCACCAATAAATAATAGGGAAACATCCGCAACAACTGAGATTAACAAAATCACACAATCTTCATTTAGGAACATTAACAGAGACCATAGAAACATTGTCAGACCATAATACAATCAAAACCTCACACGGACCTCTAAAACTTCTAGTAGATGATCTAGATACACTAAAAAATAAACCTTTTAATCCACACTATTTAATCTTCAATGTAAGGAATAAGACTCCTTCATGACCTGCACAGTTCCACTGGGAACCTAGAATATTTTATTTTACAATTTTCTCAATATCCTTGACATATGCAACAACTAATACAACAAATGCTAATAGTATTGACATCAATGACAACCACATATCAGCAACGCATCCACAACATCCAATAATCTCCCCCTTTAGCATTGATAGTAACACATCATGTGAAAAATACCATCAACCCAGCACACTAACTCTTCTTCTTAACTACTCTTCTCCCCACAAGGCTCTTCTTCTTAGAAATATTTTTCACAATGCACTTCTCCCCCTTTGAAATAAATGGAAAAGGTAACCATGACCTTTCCAAATACATGTTTTTAACCACATATCTGGACATTTGACTACTCCCCCTGAGTATCAACCAAGGAAACATCAATTTGGATCAAAATATAGAAATGTATCTCATGAATTGATGCAAGTAAATGCATCTTTTAGTTCTTATCAGGAGGGGTAATTACCCCTAGTATTCCTCTGAGATACTCAAAAGTATCCTTCGACAATGTCTTAGTAAATATATCTACAATCTATTCTTTGGTAGGCACATATTCCAATCTAACTTCTTTCTCATTCACTTTCTCCCTTAAGAAATGAAACTTGATTGATATATGTTTAGTCTTAGAATGCAGCACCAGATTCTTTGAAATATTTATTGCCCTTGAATTGTCACAGTATATGGCAATAGGATCTTCATATGCCACCTTGATATCTGTCAACATTTGTTTCATCCATATCACTTGTGTACATTTATTTGCAACATCAATGTATTTTGCTTTAGCAGTAGATAGAGAAATGGAATTCTTCTTTTTGCTCAACCAGGACACCAACTTCTTCCCTAGGAAGAAAGTACCACCACTAGTAATTTTTCTATCATCTATATCACCAACCCAATCTGCATCATTATATGCACTCAAAGTGAGATCTTCATCCTTTTGATACCAAAGTCTAAAGTCAATTGATCCTTTTAGATATTTGAAGATTATCTTAACAATAGTCACATGAGATTCTTTTGGATCAACCTAAAATATAGCAACCAAACATACTGCATTCATAATGTTTTGTCTAATATAGGTTAAATATATCAATCCATCGGTCATTGACCTATATCTAGTTTGATTCTCCTTAGGAGAATCATCATTCTATGTCAACTTACATTTGACCACCATGGGAGTACCAATAGGTTTTGAGTCATCCATTCCAAACTTCTTTAGCAATTCTCTCACATATTTGGATTGAGCTATGAAGATCCTCTTTTCTTACTTAGTAACTTGCAATCCTAGAAAGAACATCTCTCCAATCATAATCATCTCAAATCCATCCTTCATCTCATCAACAAACTTCATACATAGATTGTCATCTCCTCCAAAAATGATGTCATCATCAAAAACTTCTATAATTAATTCTTATCATGATCCAATTTGAAATATAGGTTTCTATCAGCAGTGCCTTTAATGAATCCAAGATTTAGTAAATATTTGTCCAATCTAGCATACCAGGCTTTGGGGGCTTGCTTAAGTCCATATAGAGATTTATTTAATCGACAGACCATATCTTCCTTGTCAGTTAGTTGAAATTCATCTGCTTGTTCAATGCATACTTCTTCTTCTAGTTCTCCATTTAGAAATGTTGACTTTACATCCATCTAATAGACTTTGTAGTCCTTGTATGTAGCATAAGCGAGAAATAACCTTACAACCTCAATTCTGGTAATAGGGGTAAAATTTTCTTCAAAATCAATACCTTCCATTTGAGAATACCCTTTACATACCAATCTTGCTTTATTCTGGACCACTTCACCTTGTTCATTCATCCTGTTCCTAAACACCCATTTAGTACCAATCACATTTTTGTCTTTAGGCCTAGGAACTAGTATCCATGTGTCATTATTTTCAATCTGTGTCAGCTCTTCCTTCATAGCTTCCAACCATTGTTCATCTTGATAGGCTTCAGTGACATTTTTAGGTTGAATCTTAGAAATCAGACAATATTCTTCTACAATATTTCTTCTAGTTTGCACTCCTTTATTCTCGTCTCCTATGATTTGATTTTCAAAATTATTTAGCTTTACATACCTTGGGGTTTTGGGACATTCTTGAATTTTTTATTCTTCTGATCTTTCTTCTACACTTGCACTTGTTTATTTTTCCTGACTAACTTGATTTACTGGAACAAATTGATGTTGCTTTACAATAACATATGGAACAATCTGAAGTAGATTTTGTGTCTATGAATTCTTCCCTTTGTTAATATTGTCTTCATCAAAATCATAACCACAATATCTAGATGATTTGATAGAGTCCTCATCAACTCTGGCAATTGCACTTTCAACCATCTTTCTCATTCTTCTATTATCACACCGATAGGCCTTACTTTTAGTGGAGTAACCTAGGAAAATCCCTTCATTTATTCTTGCATCAAACTTTCCTATATCATCTCTCTTGATATAACACTTGCTTCCAAATATCTTAAAATATTTAACAGTAGGCTTGTAACCAAACCATAACTCAAAAGGGGTCTTACCAGAATTACCATTAATATTTACCCAGTTCAAGGTATACACAGTAGTGCTTACCACTTCACTCCAGTACATCTAAGACACATTTCCTTCAATTATCATTGTTTTGGAAGCATCTAGAATTGTTCTATTCTTTCTCTCTTCAACTCCATTCTATTGAGGGGTTCGGGGAGCAGATAATTGTCTTTTAATTCCATGCTCTTCACAAAAAGAGTTGAACTCCTTGGAGGTGAACTCACCACCTCTGTTAGATCTTAGGCACTTGATTTTTAGACCTTTCTCATTTTCTTCCATAGTCTTAAAACTTTTGAACTTTTCCAATGCTTCACATTTTTCTCTTAGGAAAGAAACCCATATCATTCTAGAGTAATCATCAATAATCAACATAAAATACCTTTCTCCATGAATACTTCTAACTCTAGAGGGACCACAAAGTTTAGTATTTTGTAGTTCCAAAAAATCATTTGAATGAAACTATTTGCTCCAGAAAGAGACTCTAGTTTGTTTACCCATCTGACATTCCTTGCAGATTGTGTTAGCAGGCTTCACTAACTTAGGTAGATCTCTTACTCCTTGAGTGGAACTTATCTTGATAATGTTGTCAAAATTTACATGACACAACCTCCTATGCTATAACTAGCTTTTATCTACTTGAGCAATTAAACAACTCCCACTAGTAGTAGTTAGGTGAAATATATTACCTTTTTTCTATTTACCTATAGCAATCATATTCCCAGAACTTTCATGTATCTTGCATCTTCCATTTTTGAACTAAAGATCATATCCCTTGTCCACCATCTATCAAACACTCAGCAAGTTATGCTTCAAGCCTTCAACATAAAGAACATCATCAGTTTTATCCTTACCACCAAGAAAAATAGATCCTCTACCACGAATCATACCAACATTGTTATCTCCAAATCTTTCAACCCCACCGTCATACTTCTCTAGACTTACAAATTTTATTTTATCACTGGTCATATGATGTGAGCATCCACTATCAATGACCCACTCATCTTTTTCTTCAACTCAAGCTGCAAGAGCCTTTTCATCTTTAGTAGATTCAATAGCCATAGGATTATCTTCAATGGTAGCAATGAAAACCCATTCATCTTCATTTCCATTATCTTTATTAGACTTGTCACCAGTCACTACTTCTTTAGCAAAGTAACATCTCTTTTGGAATCTATAATTTTTAGGCTTAGGTCTAGGAACTCTTTTAGGACACCTTGATGCAAAATGACCTATTTTACTATAAGAGAAACATTTAATAGGAAATAAATCTCCATACTTACCTTTTCCTCTACCTTCTTGTTTTGCAATCAATGCTTCCAATTCTTCTACTTCTCTTTCCTTATCTTCAAGTTGTTTTAGTTCTTCATCATACTTGGATATCTTTCTAGAACACTCTCCTAGACTATATCTTTTCCTATTACTTTTGGATACAATAGCCTTGAATGCAGATTCAATCTTCGGTGCAGATTCACCAAATTCACTTATTTCAAAAGAAACAAGCTTGCCAACCAGTGTGTCTCTTGTTATCTTTATTATTGATCTAATCTCTTCAATATCATGAGCTTTCACTTTGTAGGAGGGAGGCAAGGATCTGAGTATCTTAGCCACAATTTCATCCTCATCCATAAAACTACCAACACATCTAATACTAATAACTATCTCATCTACTCTTTGCATAAAAGAAGTGATATTTTCATCTTCACCCATCTTCAAATTCTCATACTTGTATTTCAAGCTCTGTAGCTTAGCCATCTTCACCTGAGCAACACCTTCATACAAATTTTCTAGCTTCATCCAAATATCATGAGTTATCTTCAATCCTATCACATTATCCATCTTTGAATCTGTCAGACCACTCACCAAGGCTTCTATAGCCCTAATATTATTTTCAGCATCTTTGATCTCATCAGTAGTGGAGGGACCATTATGAGGAATAACATATGGATCTTTTGTAATATTCTAGAAGGTTTCACCAATACATCTTAGATAACATTGCATCCTAACTTTCCATAGTGAGTAGTTAGTTTGATCAAATCTTGAACTTTCCTTCTTGAATGTTTCCATCTAGGGTCACCTCAATATTTTAGAATTCTTCAGAGGAACATGCTCTGATACCAATTGTTGGAAAAACAAGGATAGACAACTGAGATGGGGGGATGAATCAATTGTCATGAAAACTTAAAATTTTATAACTTAACTTAACTTAATCTTAGATCTGATGAATAAGTAATCAACCATAAATAATTAACACATTAGGGAGACAGAGAACACCAAAAAATTATATCTAGAAACCCTGTTAGGGGAAAAACCACGATTTATGTTAGTCCACAAGATTATACCCTATTAAAAGTATAATGATAAATAATAAGGGGAATGCACATGCTTTTAGGAACACTACCTAGAGCTCACTTCTCAAATACAAAAGGGGCTCACTACCCAATGATACAAAATAGGATTAAAATCTGGAGGGTATGAATTGAGAAAATATCGTCTACACAAGCCTAGTTACAGTTCCAATTAAGCTCAAAAAACCTTCTTCACACTCTGTTATGAAATCAAATGATATTCATATATACACACATAGGAGCACATCAAGCACACAAAGTACCTATTTCACCGATAAAACAATCGCACTTATATATCTGCTACATGAGATTTCATCATAGCTTAGTCGGCCAAGAAATTAAAACATATTTGCAATGTCAGACCAAATTTACAAGTAAGTTTTTAATGCGAATCCACCAAGGTCATCCACAACATAGTGGAGACCCAAATTAACATCTCCAACACAAAAATACTTTAATTAATTTCACCATGAAGATCCACAACACGCTACCACCAACATGTTGGCTAGGAAGATGAAAAACTGAACATGCGCAAGAAAAGATCTTCAACCACAAGCTCTCTAATTAATGTGGATGTACCAAAAGATAGAGAATGATATAGATACATACAAGAGCACCAAGAAACAACAAAGAAACATCTGTAGCAATTGAGATTAACAGAATCACACAATCCCAATTCAGGAACACTGACAAATACCATAGAAACACTGTCAGACCATAATACAATCAAAACTTCATGCGGACCTCTGAAACTTCTAGTAGATGATCTAGATAGACTCAAAAATAAACCTTTAATCCACACCATCTAATCTTCAACGTAAAGAACAAGACGCCTTCATGACCTATACAGTTCCACTGGGAACCTAGAATACTTTCTTTTACAATTTTCTTAATATCCTCGACATATAAAGCAACTAATACAACAAATGCTAATAGTGTTGACATCAATGAAAACCACATATCAGCAACACATCCACAACATCCAACACTCCAGTGGTAGATGAATTACCCATAGAGGATTTGTAAGCTCTCCCTTTCTTTGCAGCTTCCCTAGAATAGTTTTGGCATATTTTCTTTATTTCTTCCCAATAAACTTGGCTGATATCTCCTCCTTCCATAAGGTCCAAGGCATCAATGTAGCTATCATTAATTCCTCTCAATAAAATTAGCTTTTTTGAGTCTTCATTGAGTGTATGGTGTGGATATTTTTGTAGGAAAAATAAAAACCTTGCAATGTAGTCCTCTAGGCTCTCATCTTCCTTTTGTTGCATCTTGAAAATGTCATCTCCTCTCATGTCACTACCCTTGCAATATTCCTTGTACTTCTCAAGGAATTTTGTCTTCATGCCATCCCATGTCTCCACAATATTTTTCCCTAGGCTCATAAACCATCTTAATGCAACCTCTTTCAAATTGGTAGGAAATAGCTTAAGACTATGGGCATTGGTGGTATAGTCATAACTCCTACAAAGTATATCAAACTCAAACAAGAAAGTATCAGGGTCTTCTGTAACAAGTCCATAAAACTTAGGAAGGATTGAAGTAGGGATATTTTTGAGATTGTCAACTTCATTCTTATGGGAAATGGGGAAACGAAAATCCGGTTGGTTAGGTCTATTTTTATTTGCATCACCCATGCCTACTTGATGTAGTTCCAAAGCAAAGGGATTCTGAAACTGATTTTGATCTTTAGAGGAAACTTTAGAACTGTTCAAATCAAGAAATGCATCAGCAAAAGGGTGTGGATCTTCTTCTTCTTCTTCTTCTTCTTCTCTTGGTAGGTTCTGATATTCAACTAGTTGGAATGGATCGGGATTGTTAGGAAGGAATCTCCCATGAGCATCTCTCCTCCTTCCTCTATGCATGTGGTATCAACTCTCTATAAGCCAAGTCACACAAAGAATTAGCAAAGGAATGGTGGATCATTTCTTTCCTAAATGAGGGGTATACTAAGAACAACTTTCATAAATACTACAACAAGAAAACTATCAATGACTCCAAAGAACTTCCTAGTTTGACACCATCCCTGGCAATGGCGCCAAAAATGTTGGCCTCCTACAATGATTTAACAACTAGGATTTTACAACCATGATTTAGATATTAGACATATAACCTAAATATCTATTTCAATCATAATGAAGGTGCATTTAAATTTTCAACCTAGGGATGTGAACCTAAAATGGGTCAACCATTATGTGCACTAGGAACCCAAAGTAGCCATTTTCATTTTACAGCTAAGAAAGACACAATGTTGAAAGTAAATTTCTTAGAAAGGAATAACATAAATGTTGAACATCAACCAAAAACTATACTAAGCTGAAATGCAAGATAGAAAATGAAAATCTGAGTAAACAAACAAGAAACTACTATGTCTACTTTGGCTGCAGGAACAATCACAAAATGGAATTCTAGTGGTTGTAGGAATAGTCAGTGCTAGATTCTTAACTAATTACTTAATAGAAATTAATAACTAGGATAAACTAAACTAATGGATGGATTTCTCACCAAGTGGGCCCCCTTGGATGATTATCCTTTAAAACTAATGTAAACTCAGATACTCAAACTTAGAACCTCATTTTATTCACTAGAATTCATGAGTATAAAAGAGTAGCATAATTGTATTGTTGAAAACTTAAGAATGCAAGTAAATAATCAAATCATGCAACCTCCTAATAAGGAGCATCTGATCCTTATTTATACTAACAATTAAGCAAGGTGGTCAACTCCATGAATTGGGAGGATGTCATTTTAGGGAAAGTAGAGAAAGTCAAGTGACAGTTATGCATACATGGAATCTGGTCAGACATATTTGTCTTAACGCAAATTTAACACAACAGTAACACCTGCACTTGCTCAACAACATTAAATTCCATTTACAAGGTAGTTACAACTCATGTTGCATGAATAATCTCTCATCATTGACTTTTTTTGACCTTTGAATGATTCCCTTGTTGAACGTTATGGTGCATGACCAACTGGCAGAATCTTCTCAATGTCACAGGTCTCTAATCATATTTGCATGGCAATATTAGTTTGCACAATAATTACATATCTATAATTATCTTAAAGAAAATTCATTAACCATCTATAAAATTAATATAGATAGTCTGTATAACATTTCAATGTCATTAAAGACTTGCAGAAATAAGATTAGGCCCAATTTCTATAGTTTTGAGGAAATAGCATAAAAATATCAACACTTAACATCAAGGTCCATGACAACTTCAGCAAATAAATCATAAATTCTACCCAAAATTAGACCATAAACTAGAGTCATCAATGGGCATTGAAAATAAATACCTGGGGGTTTCCTAGCCAACCATGCTAGGAAAAGGGGAGTTGTGAAGATAAAAAATGTACTTATCCCATTTGAGAACCATAGTCATGCAAAAGATGAGGGGTTGTAAAATTACTCCCATCTTCTACTTGCATCCTCCATGTACTGGGATAACACTTATCTCCATCAAAGCTCCTCATCCTAGTTTAAAACATGTCTGAGAAGTCAGGTCAACCAAATCAACTTCTTTCATTTTCCACCCATTCTAAACCTGAAGGAAATTGGTATTTTACTCTATAACTACATAACTAGAGGCGGGAGAATTTAGAGTATCCCCAATAATACCACATCATCTTCTTCCTAAATCCTTATTAACCCTACAAAATGAAAACCCTTATGAAAATTCAAACATTGCACTCAATAGTAAAGCTTTTAGCCTTCAATGAATGATTTTAGTTGTGCTCACTATCCTTATTTATGGGCCAATAGTTCCAGTACTAGCCTGATCCATGTGTACACCTCACACATGTCACATGTGAGGTTGGGTATAATCATAATCATGATTTGCACAAACCAAAAAACCAACTTAATCGATTTGTGTAACTTAAGCCTTACATTTACAATTTAAATGTTTTATTTGATTGACATATAGACTATGGCAGCCTGGCTACATGCAAACTGTACCTCAAGCTAGCAAGCTGTCAATTGTCAAAATTGCTAGTGCCAGTCAAATGATCTAAAATAATTACAAATCTTATTTCACTAGATCACTAGATTATTGACATCATCATCTATGATTCTATAGTACATCATGTAGTTTTCAATATAAATCTATCCAATCAATCACTTTGGATGTTCATATAGCATTAATATGTGTCACCACCTGCAATACTACAACCACACTTTCTTCAAAAACTAAGATTGAGAATTTCAATAGAATAAATGAAAGGTAGAGTAATTTGATGCATTGAAAGATAGAATTAAATGTATCATTTTACCTTAATCATTATCAATGTCCACTAATAAGTCACAATAAATTTCAATCACTTATGATCAGAACTATATGTTGATAATTACTATTAGTTTTAAAAGCCACATTTTTATATTGATTAAAGCAAAAACTATTTTAATTTAAGTAGTTATTCCTAAAGACTAAAGTACATAGTACATAACTAGCATGGCCAAAAATCCATTAACTATGACCAAAAACTAGTCATAAAGTACATATTACAAGAACTATTATGTTGTACAATAAAATATAGACACGTGACACGTGACACAATTCATTACTATTTTTTTTTTGTAACATTAGTTGAGGCCATCAACCGGGTGTTTAAGTAGAACATGAATCAAATTTAACAAACTAACAGTAGAGAAGAAAATCAAATCACCCAAAACCTTCCTCCAAAACTCTAGACTCTTTAATGATTCAATTTTTGTATCACATAGCAAACCAAGTCTCATATTAACTAGGGAAAGAGCCTGTGCTATAGAAGCATGCAATTCCACTTTCCTTTAGATTCCACCAATAGGGGCTAACCCACTTTCAAAATTTTAATGCTCCAACACCAACTCCAATGAAGAAATAGAGTAAATTAAATGTTGCAAATAACATATTCTTCACCAAATCTTTATCGAGCAAACTTTCCATGCAATTGGACAAGAAATCCAAAGCTACCTTAGAATATAGAGCATGATGGTTGTTTTGAAGCCATTTCCTACCCATAATTATTCTTATAGCATCCTCAACATACACACGAGGAATTGTAAAAACCACACCCAACTTTCGTCTGTCGTATGCATCGCCCCTTCTTTTCTCCGAAAAATATTTGGGTAACAGACATGCCATGAAGACTCCATAATATCATAGTTAAAATGAGAATAGAGAAGAAAGAAATCAAATATAAATATATTATAAATGATATGAAGAACATCAAGCTAGTGAAGTATATATAGAAGTTAGAATGAATACAATGAGTATGACATCAAATACTCACACTTAACATTTTTAAATTCACCAGTACCACTATCATTGATGTGACAATTAACATTTATTTCAACACTTAAATCCTTAATCATTGATGTTCATTCAATACTTGGGTCTTTAATGTTTTTTGGAAATGAAGGAATGTAAAAAAATCTTTTTGATTAATACAAGGTGATGCCCCATTTAGCAACTATTTAACTACCAAAAAAAATATGTGCTTAAAAGTTAAAAGGATCCTTTAGTACCACAAGCTTTAACACTAGTTCCTTAATATTTTGTTAATATTTTGCACCTTGCTATAGTTCCTTCAACATTTATGATCGTTCCTTAATATTATTTTGGTTGTCATAGACTTTAAGTGATTTAATAAGTAATAAAATCTCAACCATTCATTTCTGAAAATATAACGGTTCTAGTGTTATTCCAGAAGTTTCAATTCACAAGACTAGTGCTTCAGAGATTTACTTTCAAAATGCAACTATAGTTATCCATCAAAAATTCATCGAACATTCAGGGTTATATTGATTTGTGTGTATGTTAGAATGTTAGTATCAAAATGAAATAACAAAAACACACATAATGGAAATTTAAACTAAAGAAAAGCTAATTAATTAAATTGAATTCAAAGAAACAAGTGAAGCTTCTTTAGAGCCGTTCCATCTTCCTCTATCTGCAGGGATTTGTTTGAAGCTACTGCTCTCATATTGTATAAGCAAAACTTCTCCGAATGGCAACCTGTAGAATGAGTATGCAAAGGAAGGAGCTTCTCTATCCTATATGCTGGTGGAGGTGAGAATACTGATACGGATATGCACAGGGGCTGTAAATTGAGGATGCTATGAAATGAGAATGATTGGCCATGATATGCTATGCTACTATGCTATGCTATGATGCTTGAATGCTAAAAGACTTATGCTATTGCAATTTGGCTATAGTTATTCTATTGAAAGCTTCTCTGTCATTTCAAAGACCCGGCAGTCCTTTTATAGCTTTTTGCAGGCAAAATCCTGGCTGGCAAAGATCAACCGCTGTGAGGTATTCTAGTAAGTTTGAATGGTGAGAGATGGAGAGGTTGAGAGGAAGATGGAAGAGGTTGGGAGGTTGGAGAGAAGAATGGAAGCATGTCTTCAACCCACGGGAACAAGCTTGCACAGGAACAGAGGAATTTAATTTTTCTGTTTTGGCAGTTTGTTTCACGGTTGTTGAAGATAATGCAAATTAAATAAATAAATATATTTAATTTCATTTATGTGAGTTTAATTTTTGATTTTAGGACTATAGAAGATTTAATTAAATATTTTGGATATTTAATTTGTGATGTGACTTTAGAAGAATTTAATTAAATATTTTTGAATATTTAATTACAAATGGATATTAGAAGAATATTAGAATACTTAATCTTTATTTGAATAAAATATTCAAGCCAAGATTAAATGATAATTAATATAAATAAATCGTAATGTTTATTTAATTAATTAAGAAATGGATAAGAAAAGTGACTAAATAAACTTATTTATTTAATCGAGATGAAAAAAATGAATAATGTAGATCGAATTCAGAGATTTAATTAAATATTAAAAATATTTAATTAATTACCAGACTATTGTGATGTGACCCTTTTTAGGTGTATACATTTTGCCCCTCTTTGAAGTGATGTGTTTTATGCATTGCTTCAAAGAATTTTGAAATTTGCCCCAGATGTTGACAGTCGAATGTTGATAGGTATATGCCCCCTCGAACAATGAATCAATAAGTTTTTGATTTTTGTGACTTTTTTTTTTTTGAATTTTTAGACTTTTTAAATTTTTTGATTTTTATGATTTTATGATTTTGAAGATGTCGATTCATTGTTCAAAAATAATGATGTGAAGAAAATGACTTGAAAAGATGTGAGATGAAAAATGGATAACTAAATTGCCCCTGCTATGATGGAATGTGATAAAATGCATGACTTTGTATTGATTGTTTGCGTATTACGTTGGCTTAATTTGATGATGTTTGTCTGATAAATTTGTTCCCAAGGTTGTTGGAAAACAAATAGTAGCTGATAAATTTGCGTTTAAAGTTGTTAAAACCAAATAGTTGTTTGATAAGTTTGCTTCTAAGGTTGTTAAAAACAAACAGGATTTTGATAAATTTGTTCTCATGAAAATGAAAAAAAAATAGGTTGTTGATAAGTTTGCTTCTAAAGTTGTTAAAAACAAACATGATTTCGATAAATTTGCTTTCCATGATGATGAAGAACAAATGATTTGTTGATAAGTTTGCTTCTAAGGTTGTTAAAAACAAACATGATTGTGATAAATTTTCTTTCATGAAAATGAAAAACAAATGATTTGTTGATAAGTTTGCTTCTAAAATTGTTAAAAACAAACAGGATTGTGATAAATTTGCTTTCAAATTTGTTGAAAGACAAATCGATTGATATGTTTGCTTCTAAAGTTGTTAAAAACAAACATGATGTTGATAAATTTGTTTTCAAAGTTGTTAAAAACAAATAATCGAATGATATATTCCGATTGGATTGATTTGATTGATTTGATGATCCATTTTGATTTGAATGATGGTCTGATCTTCTGATGTAGGAGCAGGTGGTGTGAGACCAACAACATCTGGGGGTAGCACCTCATAGTGTTTTCATGTGATCAGCTTTGATTTTTTTATTGAGACATTGTATACTTTGCCAGCTTTTGGGAAAATCTATAAATGCAAAATGAAGATTCTAACATGAATGCAATCTATACTAACCATGTAGGATATTCATACAATATTTCCATTCTGAGAGCTTATTTGTGCTTTTTATTTCATCATAGAGCTTTGAAATGTTGAAATTTTATACAAGCATCAAAGGGTATGTTAGCACTAGTGATGACCTGAGTATTGCTTTCAAGATTTTTGATATAGCAAGTTAATACAAGAATCTAGGTATAATTAAACCGAGATGACCTAAGTAATGCTTGCATAAACAGACAAGAGTTAACCCGTTTCCTATGCAAATTCTGAAATGTCATCAATGATACTTAGTAGAGCATGTCTCGCGACCAATTTGCATAGTACTAATGATTTCCTCAGAAACAGCAGACAAAGAAAAATCATACTCCTTTGCTTTTCTAGTTCAGTACATCATCGAATTGCTCCAGAGATATGATAGAAAATCAAGAAACAATTCAAATTTTGCTTAAAGTATTCCAAACATTATTCAAATTAAGATTATCCAACTTTGGTTATCAACATTGATGTTTTTGTTTTGATGTTTGTTTTGGATCATGTTGTTTTCATTTCAATTAGCATTGAATAAGCATGTTGTGATTGATTTGATATGGCAATGTTTGTTGCATTTTGGCAAATTGTCTTGTGTCTGTTGTGATGTTCGAAAAGCTCGTTGCCCCTCTCATGTCTTAGTCTGTGTTGTTGCTTTTTCCCCCAGTGTAAACACAACCTAAAGATTAAGGATATGTACAAATTTCATCAAGCCATGATGAAACATAAGGATTCCTATCATATGAGATGGATATGAAAGATATGTACAAATGATAGATATGGATGGATGATGCGGAAAGCAAATGCAAAACATAAGCTAATAGATGGAGGAACCCATTTTGGTCACAAGTAGCGCCTGTTTGCCAGGTTTTCACCACTTGTTTTTATTGCACTTTTTCAAGATGTTTTCTGATTTTTATGATTGTTTTTTAGGACTTTTTCTGATTTTTATGATTTTTTTCCAAGACTTTTTCTGATTTTTATGAATTTCTTTTAGGAAATTTTCTAATTTTTATGGATTTTTTCATGACTTTTAAGATAGAATGTGATGACCAATTGAAGAAACAAGATTCCCCACAATATAAGAGAAGATGCATGACAAAGGATATGGTATGGAAAATTTGGATGAAGTGAATAGGATAAGATGTATGACATTGAAGAAGATCCTTAACCTTGTCAAGATCAAAGGTGGAAATGTAAGGAATGGGCATAGAAAGGATAATGACCATGAATGATAAGATGGATGAAACTTGCCACTAAGTGTAGTGTGCAAGAGGAATATGGAAGATAGGATATGGAGGATAGGGAGAAGGAGGAAGGACTTAAGCATCAAGTTTCACAACCAAATATCCCTCTAATAAACCATGGCAATGGGAATTAGAATCCTAAATGTTGGCAGATTAATGATATGATGGAAGAATCTAAGGACTTATGCAAAAGTTTGGATTAAAGGAGAATGATGGGGTATGAACATTGGATAATGGATAAGAGGTTGGAAAACCTGTTGATGGATAGATGGAAAGGTTGGAAAGATCAACATTGGCACACACCTTGAAGGGTGGTGGAGTGATGGAGGAAAAATGGATTTGGAAGGTGAGAGGTTATTAGATGGAAAATTGGAGGAAGCTTTTGGATTAGCAAATTTGGATGCCAATTTATATTTTATTGCTTCTATGAGACTTTTAGGAATCCACATGAATTTTGACATTGAGTTTTGCTTTGTGGACCTTTGTGGCCTTTGACATGTTTCTTTTTTATTTATGGACCTTTGTGGTCTTTGAAAATTGCCTTTTCTCTTTGATGGGCCTTTGTGGCCTTTTAGATTTTTCTTTTGATTTTGGATCAAGTTTTCTTTTATTTTTGTATGTCTCTTCGAGGAGACATGTTGATCCTTTGATACATGTGGAGTTTTGTATTGAAGCTTTTGACATTTGGCACCCAAATTGCTTCCAAGAGCAATGGGAAGGGTGGATTGAGGTGAATGATATGGAGGTATGATGGATGAGTTAATGAAGGAAGAATTTTGAAAGTGGATCAAGGATGTGTGCTTTTGTTGTTCTTGAAGAATAGGAGATGGAGAAATGTGGGACCCTAATATGGATGGAAGGGTTGATGAACTAGGATAAGGACCTAGGATGAATGGAGAGTTTGATGGACTAGGATAAGGACCTAGGATAGATGGAGTTTTTGATGGACTAGGATAAGGACCTAGGATGGATGGAGAGTTTGATGAACTAGGATACCTAGGTTGAGCATGAGGTGTATAACCAAGGCCATGAGAATATGAATGTGCTTGGATAGAAAGGGGTTCTAGGATACCTTGCTCATGAAGGCCTAAACCTTTTCCTTTGTAATTCATAATTTCACACATTCGTTTACCAATTGGATATGTATTGTTTGTGAAACAAGATGCGAGTCCATTGTGAGGAGGATATGATATGGATGAGAGTATAGGTTTTGGAAGTAAACTAGAATGGATAAAGGTAGAGGATCCCAAGTTATAGGTGTGGGGTTCATGGATAGTTTGAATAGGTGTGATAGGATCTTGACATGGGGATGATGGGGTGTTTTGATCTTGACTTGGAAAAGGATTATGAAGTGGTATGAAAGGAATATCTTGATCATGAGAAGGATAATCATCTTCATGGGATGAAAGGGTATCCTTGAATGGAAGCTTATATTGATCTTGATGAGGAAAGGAATCGTGAGATTTTGTAGAAATCATATCTTGATCATCAATTGGTAAGACATCATTAGATAGGACGAAAGAACTATCATGCTCTTGTGGTGCAATAGAATCATGTGATGGTATGGATTGATTAGATGATGTGGAAGAAGAACTTGGAAGAACATTTTGTTCTTGAGATGGAAGAGGATTATCATGAGTGAATAATGAAAGGAGGGGATCATCATATGGTTCTTGAGAGATGGGATCTTGATCAAAGATAGGACGAGTTTGTAGAATGTTTTGATCAAGATGTGTAGATTGAAATGAATCATTAGATGTAGAGGATATGATAGAAGAAGGTGATTGAATGGAATCATTATCTTGAGTGAAAGAATCTTGAGGTTCATTTTGAATTATGGGGGATGAAGATAAATGCATGACATGAAAGGATTGGTCAATTTTATTTGATGGCTTAGATTTGGGCTTCTTATTTAACCTTTGCAAAAATTCAAAAACATTGAATTTGGATGATGTTACTTTTGGAGGAGAAGAGGTTACATTCATATTTCTGTCAAAGGACTTTGTAGTTGTGCCCCCTTTTATTTCCTTGATTTGCCTTTGGAATGCTCTTGTTTTTTGGGGAGGACTACTAGGATCATTTATTGGAGTTTTAGTCTTTTCAGGATCTTCCTT
This sequence comes from Sequoia sempervirens, assembly GCA_007258455.2. Taxonomy (NCBI): domain Eukaryota; kingdom Viridiplantae; phylum Streptophyta; class Pinopsida; order Cupressales; family Cupressaceae; genus Sequoia; species Sequoia sempervirens. Next base: position 59,274,324 of record VDFB02058242.1, read on the forward strand.
AATTTTCTCCATATTGTAGTTAGAGGGCAATTTGGAACCTTGGTTTGCTAAGAAAAGAAAGTAGCCTTCTTTATCTCGCTCTAACATCTTGTCCAAAATTTGGTGAAACTGTGGATCCTGTACAACTTCTTGAATCATTTCATCGGTTATTTCATCATTTGAATTATTCCCAGTATGAAACCTATGAAGAGGATTTTCTTCCCTATCACCCATGTTGTAAAGTGGACAATAGGCATATGCTTTTGAAACGTTCTTCTAGACTTAGATCACAGGTTTATAAGTGCAAAAATGATGATGTTTTGATCTGATAAGATGAAAATCTTATGATATGATCAAATGATGTTTCTAACTCTTGATTGTGGCTTCCAAAATGAAAGGATATCAGAATCCTGTTGGGGAAGTTGAATCAATAATCAAAAACTTGTTTGAAAAGATGCACTGTTTTGAGATTTGATCCTAGTCTCGAAAAATGATAAGTGTAATCAATGTAATTGTGAGTTTCAGATGATCTTTACTGAATTAATGTTTTGAAAACACATCAAGCAAGTTGTAGAATAGTTGTCTTTAAACATTAAGTGTATGACCAAAATGTTTGTCAAAAATTGTTTTCATAGGTTTTACACATGATAGATAGATCAAATAGACTCACTCTTAGTACTCAAGTAGGTCATCATAGTAATCAACAGCCCACATCTTAGAACTGCGTCGACTCACACAGCCATGTCACCCCCGAACGGGCGCCCATGTTTTTGTCTTTTCCAGGTGCGTACTCAGAGTGACAGAAGTGGATACCAGATCCCCTGAGCAAACAGTCCTTGGCAGTTATATGGTGAGTATCTTGGGGGTAGATTCTTCCGTCCCCTGCACTATGATTATTATGATGTTTGGAAACTGACTTTGGTTGGATACTACACTAAGTTCGTAGTAAGGGTTTTCATTCAGTGCGGCAAGTGATAGACTCCCTCGAGAGACCTCCCTACCTTTAGAACAAAGGCTTTGTGGATGGTTATCTTTCACACTACCATCAAAAGAGGGTTTCCCCAATTTTGTTTTAAATTTTATAGTGGGGTGGAATAGCCTGGCTTCGGCTTGAACCCACTTGAGTCATTCCTCTTGGGTGAGTACTTTTTCCCACAAAAGCAGGCTCTCTAAAAGGTTTTAATAAAACTAGAAATTGCATAAAGAGAAATAGATGAGTTTGGCATTTTGATCACCCAGTTAAGGGGAGAGCATAGGCCTATCACCATTTAAGCAAAGCAAACAAAGATTTAGTTTTAAGCCCAAAATAAAAATTTGCTATGCTAGGTGAAGATGTTGCTTCACAAAAACATAAAATTCTTTTTAGCCCCAAAATAAAAAGTGAAGTGACTATCCTAGGATTGCTTGATTTTAATTTATATGACTACCCTAGGATTGCTTCATTTTTGATAATGTGACTACCCTAGAAATGCTTCATTTTTATTAAAGTCCTTATTGTCTGCGATTGCATTGGATTCAATCAAATTATTTTAAAGTTACAGATTACAAATGCAGCCTTTTCAAAAGTGCGCTATAACAAACATCATGGGCACTGCAGGATGCTTTAAGGGCGCTGCAAGAATCTTTAAGGGCGTTGAACTGGGTATGAGTTTTGTTGAAATGTGTTAGAATGTTAGTATCAAAATGAAATAACAAAAACACACATAATGGAACTTTAAACTGAAGAAAAGCTAATTAATTAAATTGAATTCAAAGAAACAAGTGAAGCTTCTTTAGAGTCGTTCCATCTTCCTCTATCTGCAGGGATTTGTTTGAAGCTGCTGCTCTCATATTGTAAAAGCAAAGTTTCTCCGAATGGCAACCTGTAGAATGAGTATGAAAAGGAAGGAGCTTCTCTATCCTATATGCTGGTGGAGGTGAGAATACTAATATGGATATGCACAAGGGCTACGGATTATGCACAGGGGCTATAAATTGAGGATGCTATGAAATGAGAATGATTGGCCATGATATGCTATGCTACTATGCTATGCTATGATGCTTGAATGCTAAAAGACTTATGCTATTGCAATTTGGCTATAGTTATTCTATTGAAAGCTTCTCTGTCATTTCAAAGACCCGACAGTCCTTTTATAGCTTTTTGTAGGAAAAATCCTAGCTGGCAAAGATCAACGGCTGTGAGGTGTTCTGGTAAGTTTGAATGGTGAGAAATGGAGAGGTTGAGAGGAAGATGGAAGAGGTTGGGAGGTTGGAGAGAAGAATGGAAGCTTGTCTTCAACCCACGGGAACAAGCTTGCACAGGAACAGAGGAATTTAATTTTTCTATTTTGGTAGTTTGTTTCACGGTTGTTGAAGATAATGCAAATTAAATAAATAAATTTATTTAATTTCATTTATGCGAGTTTAATTTTCGATTTTAGGACTATAGAAGATTTAATTAAATATTTTGGATATTTAATTTGTGATGTGACTTTAGAAGAATTTAATTAAATATTTTTGAATATTTAATTGCAAATGGATATTAGAAGAATATTAGAATACTTAATCTTTATTTGAATAAAATATTCAAGCCAAGATTAAATGATAATTAATATAAATAAATCGCAATGTTTATTTAATTAATTAAGAAATGGATAAGAAAAGTGACTAAATAAACTTATTTATTTAATCGAGATGAAAAAAATGAATAATGTAGATCGAATTCAGAGATTTAATTAAATATTAAAAATATTTAATTAATTACCAGACTATTGTGATGTGACCCTTTTTAGGTGTATACAATTTGCACTGACATCTAGTTACAAATATGGAATATCCTTTGCACATATTTCCTTCATTACTTTGGTCCAGGGATTCAATTATTTTATAAGGTTGATAATTCAGCCTTGTTTGGCCTTTACATCCTTTGTGTAAAACATTCTTAAGTTTTAAGCCCTAGTCCTACATTCTTCCTAGGTGGTCCCTTTTTTGAAAAAAACTTTATGCACGTGCATATTTCTACCACTTAGGTTCTTCTATTGCTCATTGCCGAAATCCTTCAACCCATCGAGTTAATTACTGTGATGAGCGATGAGCCTTGATCTCGCCATGTGTCTGCATCTAACAATTCTAGTGTTATTCCAAATATTTCAGTTCAAAAATCTAGTACTTTAGAGATTTACTTCTAGAATGCAACTATAGTTGTCCATCAAAAATTCATCAAACGGTCGTGGTTATATTGAATTGCGTTGACATTTTCCCACTGAATTTTTTCTATTAGTTTGACATTATGCTAATTCATCAAATTTTTTTCTTATTCATTTGAAAATAGGTTTGATTTTCCAATGAAAATATTTTTTGGTTTCAAAAAGAATTTAATAGCCAATAATTTTTTTCTCTATTTTGTAAACAAGTTTAATTCGCCAATGAAAATTTTTTATTGGTTTGAAAATAGGTTTTAATCGCCAATGAAAATATTTTATTGGTTTAAAAAAAGTTTCAATTTTCTATTATTTTCCATAGACTTCAAGCGATTAGAAAATATTCACCAATCGAGATTTTTTTTTCTCAAAAAAGGAAAAAAAAATTCCACTAAAATTAATATTTTTATTGAGAAGTATACAATATTCACTACAATTTTACACCTTCATTGAGGGGGGTGTTTCTTAAAGTTATCCCTATGGGTAGGTGACTTGGATAGTCTAAGGTCCACTAGTGGCTATATTTTTTTATTTTTTTTCAAGGTGCAATGAGTTGTATGAGTAAGAGGCAGCCTATGGTTGCATTATCCACCATTGAATTAGAGTATATGACAACTACACATGCTTCTAAGGAGGTGGTTTGGTTACAAAGACTTGGTAATAGTATTGGTTTTGATTGTAGGACTGTGAGGATTGGATGTGACAGTCGAAGTTCCATATGTTTGGCCAAAAATCCAATGTATCATGCTCTTAATAAGCATGTTGATGTTCAATATCACTTTGTGTGAGAAATGGTTGAGAATGGTAAATTTTTAATTAAGAAGGTTGACACTTTGGGTAATGTTGCAAATTCTCTCACAAATCCAGTGACCATGAATAAGTTCTCTTGGTGTAGGAAGGCCCTAGGCCTTGATCACTATACTTGATTATATATTTTATTTTTATCTCATGGACGTAATTGCAATGTATAATGTCAAGTAGGAGAATGTTAGGATAGGTGACATTAAAATTTCTATCCTAAGTTGATTTATGCATCTCCACATTCTTTGGAAATTTTTCTAGGGGACATGAGGGACAAATTGTAATTGCATTCAAAGAGGTGGATCCATTATAGTGGTAGTTACTAAGCATCTCGAGATAATATCCCTCTTGGGAATCCAATTTTCTATGTTGGTACCACTTGAGTGTGCATGTCCTTGCATTTTATTTACACTTTTTGCATGCTCTTGCATGGTTGGGAACCCAATTGTGCATGTTATGGAGCACTCAATTTTGACTAGTTCCTATTGGTTGTGGGTTAGGCACCCATGTGAAGGCCATGTGATAAATTTAATATTTTATTTTATGTTTATGGGTTGTCCACAAGGGGGGCATGGGTTTTTCTAGGTGGTTTTGCTTGTTGTTTTGGGATACCATTTGTGGTATTCTATCTCACAAACTTCTATATATTGGATCCCTGTGATGGTGGTTTTGTATGAGTTATTTGTAGGTTGTCAGTATGACGAAGTGTTTCCAAATTGTAGAGAGGATTGTTGTATTGATTTACTTCCTTGAAGATTAATACAAACATTAGATTTCTTTGGATGTGGATTTTTTTCCTGCAAGGGTTTCTCCACGTATATCTTGTGTCACTTATGTTGATGACTTGTGGAATTGAAGATTTTTCTTTCATTGTTGCAATTAGAAATCATTTAATCATTTTATGGTAATCTTGTAAACATAATTTCAAATTTGCAACCACATATTTAATTTCATATTGTTGCAAGTTATACCTTGATTTCAAACATAAATCAGTTATCTCTTTCAATGCTCCATGCTCTACAATACATTAATAGTTACCTCAAACTGTAGAGGCTCATGGTCAGGTGCTTCCAAAGAAGCCTTCTTTTTCTTCTTTACCTTTAGATGTTTCTTCTTCATCACCTTTTTTTATCTCTTTCCTCTTCTCTTAAATATAAAGGACTCCATTTTTTAGTTTTCATCCTCTTCATCATCCTCCACATTTACCAGAGTGAACTTCTCTCTTCTTGCTTGCTATAGAACTTGGTATCTTCTTCTCTATAGTTCCAAATTTCATAGGTACATTGGTAGCAGCTCTCATTCTACTAGGAGTTGATTGAGTAGGTTTGGAATGCTTTGGAGGTGTAATAGTAGCATATGTAGACCTACAATTCTTTTTTAGGTCCTTGTGAGGCTTTTGGAGTGGCAATAGAAGATTGTGGTACTACAATACTACCTTCAGATGCATTCCTTGATGGAATGTCATTCCCTTTGTATTTTATCTTCTGTTTTCTCCACACTTTCTTTTGCTTTCTGCTTGATCATCTTATTTTCTATTTCATCATAAGTTCCAAACCTCACTACAATTGGATCCTTGGGCTTGCTGAGTAGGATGCTAGCATAGGCAATCCAATCAAATTTAAAGACCTCATAAGGTAGTTTAGGTATCCATGAAGTTCATGGTTCAACTACATCCATGTAGCAATTTTCTTTTTCCACCATGAAAGTAATAACATTCTTATATTTTTCCACCACTTTTGAGGGTATTATGTCCCTCATTTGCATTTAATTTTGGAAATTCTTAAATAATCCATTGCATCCAATGTCTTATCACTTCACATATAGAAACCTAAGCATATGATCCTTAATTTGATGTGTAATAGGAATAAGTCCTTGCCAAATCACACTCCTCAAACTAGGCAATTCTTTTAAGAAATAAAACATAAGATAAATGATTAAGGAACTATACCAAAATTTGTATCTTGTTTCCTTTGTTTGTGCATATTTCTCCAATAGCTACTACTACATAAGCTCACAGAGATAAAAGTAATTTCCTTCCTTCACCATTAGATGTGTTGTCTGAATTATGGTGGTGATAGGCCTTCTCTATTTGAGTAGTATATCTTGTATGAAATGCCCATTGTTGCATAGAAGACCCCTAGGTAGGATATGTCATCCATAGTGAGTTCCCTTTTATAAATTTAGCTCTAATTAGCCTCATAACTTCTTCATTCTTGACAAATTTCAATACAAGCATAGGTCTGAAGGACCACAATCTAGTTACAATTCTAATAGCATTCTTTGTGATCATATAAGGCTTATCAACGTAGATGAATTCTTCATGATTTTGGCTCAACATGGTTCTAATACATTCATCTTCAAGACTAAAATCTAAAAAACTCTTCCATGTATCTAATATCTTCACTTGCAAATTCCTATATATTTTTTTAGCAAGTGTAACATAGAAAATTATATACCTTTACAATTTCACATTATGTTTTGTCCCCCTAATTTATTGGACTTAATTAAGCTTCTAATTTTCCAAATTGTGCATTTAAAATCCTAATTATTTCTATTTTCCAAAAGGGGAACCAACATCAAACAAATGTATTTAATAATTAAATTTCCTTGGATCACGTGTGTCCTAGAAGTATAAGCTAGGACCCATTCGCCCATGAGTGAATGGGTCCCCTTTATGAGTCAGAACCCAAATTCGAATATGTTTTTCAGTGGAATTTTAATGTCCAAAATTCAAATTGGAAGTTTCGGCTTTTGGAATCTATTTTTTGAAAAATTAGATAAACACTTATAAATACCTAGTCTTTTATCATTTGAAATCTAACAAGCCTACTAGCATTCAAGAGAAACTATTATTGTCAAGAGCATTCAAGAGCAACATTATCAACCATTTGTAGTAGCAATCAAGATTCTAACATCATGTCAAAGTTTATGTGTGTTCATTTTGAAGGCTAACAAGTGTTGTAGGTCTTCAATCATTCAAGAATTCAAGCATTCAAGCAAGTCTACCAATCAAGATCCAAGATCCTTGAAGTGATGTTTTTGTCTTTAGTCCTTTAAGGAATCCATTAAAGGGTGGTGAGTTGCAAAAAGTGTGTTCATTCATCATTTCCTTCCAGTTCCATTAAGTTTTATCATCATTGACATTGTGCCATAGTGATAGTGGGAACACTCTTCACAAGGTTTGACTAAGGAAAAACCCTATATGGCCTCAATATTTTCTCTATTTGTGTATGTGTAGGTTACAAGTTGAGGAAGGATTGAAGAGATCTTGAAGAGCGATTTTTCATTATTGCATTTGTTGTCACCATTCTTGCTAAGATATTGAAATTGAGTTACAAAATTCATTTCTAACATTATGAAAAAATTGTAGGTGGAAAATAGAATCTCGGATCCGACACCAAAGGACCAGAAGGTTGATCAAGACCCTTGTACAAAGACCAATTTCCCTTGGGAAAATTAGTCCTTATAGGAACATCAAAACCAATTTTTCTAAGCAGGTTTGTTTTCCTCTGCACTTCACAGATCCACTTGTAAATTGTAGTTTATATCTATCAGGTGTCAGGATCTTGCATTTTATGTATTAGGGAATATAGGATCATTAGTTTAATCATTCTAAAATATTTCCAATCCATTACAATCCCCCCATTTATATGTAGATCTAGGTTTGATTGGCTCGCCATTAGGGCTAAAAGTTAATCTTTTCACCTTGTGATCTACATCTCTAATGAAATTTAGAAAAAGGCCACCATTTCATCCTAGGTTATTTGCATTTAGGACCTAGGATCCATTTTTCTATATATTATTTTGGTGAACCTAACATGTTAACACTATAAATTTTTTGAAATTATGAGTTTTTCAAACCCTAGATCTAGGTTTTTCCTTGCATTGCTTTGCATTTCTCATCTATAGTTTCATCTTTGTATTGTATAAAGTCATAAAAAAATCAAAAAAATTGCATTCCATATTACATCATAGATTGCATTAGGGTTTGTTTCAGTCATATTTAGATCATATTACATTCATATTGCATTCATTAAGTGGTTAAAATTGGAATTTTTCATTGCATCTTTCATTTTAACTAAAAATCAAGTGAAACTTTGGATAGTTTTGTTTCAAATTTGTATCAAATCATAATTTTCAAATTTTACATCTTAGAATCAATTAGTTATTGCATTTTAGATCTAAAATTTTCATTAAAATTTTGTAAAAATATTTTCACCTTTGTTTTGCACTTGCATTTTTCTTTATCTTGTCCTAAAATTAAGCAAAGTATAGAAAAACAATCATTGCTTAACATGTTTGCAACTAGAGAAAGAAAATTCAAAAACCATCATAAAACTTCAAATTTTTCAGTTTTTTGAACCCTATACAAAGAAACATTCATCCTTCGGAAACCTTGTCCTTGTACAAGTGTCTCAAACAAATTTTGCACTGCCTTTTGCCTCTATATTATCAATCCAATATTATCAATCCATTTCTATCTACAACTGTCTAATTTAAAATTCTAGAAAAATGTTATTGCATATGCAAGAAAAATGTCATTTTGCTTGATCTGATGAAAATTTGGGAAAAATTGTTGCATTTCAATATTGGAAATCATCAAATCTATAGGACAATTTTTTATATTTTTTGAAGCATTGCATAATTTGGATATATTAGTTTTTCTTTTTTTCCCAAAATCAAAACTCTAGATGTTAGCATGTTTCATTTTCAAAGATGTGGTTTTGATATGGTAAAGCATGGCTTTCATAAGTACAATCTCCCTACTTCTGAGTACAATCTAGGGAAACAAAATGATGTCATTAACAAGAATATTAGTCATTCTCCCAATATATTTCCTAATTATGAGAGTACCATGGAACAAGAGAATGAAATCATTGGCACATTTCTTAATATCACTTTTCCTATCAATCACTCATCCCCTAACATCTCTCCTACTTGTGAGAATGTTTTGGTGCAAGAGGGTGCAATCATAGACAATCATTACAATCATAGTTTTTCTTCTCTCGATACCTCTCCTACTTGTGATGAAGGTATCTTGGTGTTAGAAAATCCAATAATTGAGTGTCATGATAATATTTTATGTCCCTCTCCCCCTACCTCTCCCACTTGGGAAGATATTGTGGCACAAGAGGATGAAATTATTGACACATTTCTTAATATCACTTTTCTTAATCTTCATTCATCTCCCAACATCTCTCCCACTTCTAAGAATGTTTTAGTGTAAGAGGATGTAATCAATGACAATCATGGCAATCATAATTTCCCTTCTCCCAATACCTCTCCTACTTGTGACGAAGGTATCTTGGTTTTAGAAGACCCAAACATTGAGCATCATGATAATATTATTTTTCCCTCTCCTAATTCTTTACCCATTTGGTAAGATGTGGTAGAACAATAAGATGATATAATTGATACATTTATTTTAAAAGATAGTAAGATGGATTGTTTAGGTGAATATTCTAAGGAAAACTTAGATCCCCATTGTTAGAAAGTCACCAACAAGAAGTCAAATCCACTGAGATTATGATCACACAATTGGCCATTAGATATCCCTTGATTATTGGACATCCTAAAACTCCTTTTGGACCTCCCAAGAGTCCTCTAATAATTGGGCTTCCTAAGATTCCTTTTGAAATTCCTAAGATTCCTCTAATTATTGGACCTCCTAAGTCACCTCTCATTATAGGACCTCCTAAACCTCATGGCCATATCCTAAGCTTTGAAAAAAACTTACTAGTAACCATTTGTTGCAACAACCAATCTATCATACTATTTATCACACATATAACACTATAAAAAATAAGAAACCAAGACAAATGCAAGCCACTACATCATCAATACCATTCCCACAACCTATTTCACCTAGTGCCCCTCATTTTCCTTAACACAATGGAAAGGAGTATGACCTTGTAGAATAGGTTTACAACACTCCTACTAAGATCTCTCTTTGGGATTTTATTCAAACATCACCTACTTACCAAGGAATGCTTCAAAATTCCTTGCAAAACATCGTTGTGCCTCCTAGTGTGTAACCAAATGATGTAGATTTTATTAAGAATATAAATCAACCTATTATGGACATTATATTCCATCAAAGTGAATTACCTCCATTAGAAACACAAAAACAAAATGATGCTTTGATGATATTGTCTATTATTAACAAGGTTGGGATCAAGAGTACTCTCGTTGACAATGGTTTAGGACTCAATGTTTACAGTGTGAATATTTTGGATAGAATTGGAGTGGATAAGACTAAAATTTAACCAGATTCTTTGTCTATTCATGGTTTGGATATTGTGGGAAAACAACTACTTGGTGTGATCACATTACTAATCAAAGTTAGATTTGTCACTTTACAAACTCCTATCCATGTCATGCCTAATGATATTTCATATAATCTCCTCTTGGATACAATATAGATTCATGAAATGAATTTGGTGCCTTCAACATTACATTTTTTACTAAAATACACTTACAACAACAAGTTATACATGTGATAAAAGTTTATCCAAAATTTAAAAACATTTTCGCAAGTTGAAAAGGGAATGATTAATCCTCTTAGAAAATTGACACCAACCATAAATTGGAACCTTTGCAAAAAAAAATAAAAGGAAGAGTTTCTTTCATCGATGAAAAATTTGTTAGATGATGATTGGAGATCATTAGATTTCACACCTATGCCCATGGAAGAATATAAAATCATGCAATCAAAGTCAAAAAAATAGAAAGAAGTGGAAATGATATCAACTAAGTCATCAAAAGAATTTGAGTCTACAAATTTGAGCAAAGAAGAGAAAAAAATGAGTTACACATCCACATATGATGAGAGTGATCATGAAAAACCACCTTCGAAAGAAATGGAAGCACTCTATGGAAGAGGTTATCAACTTTTGAAGCAATTTGGCTATAATGGAAAATGATGTGGTGTTAAAGAATAAGGTATTTGTTTTCCCATAGAGCCTAACACACAAGAAACAACAAGAGGTCTTGGTTATTATTCTTCAATTAATAAATAGTATTATTTTTTTCTCCTTACCATGTGGTAGTTGTAGTATCATAACATATTCATTACCATGCATGCAGGTATAAACTTGACTTTATGCAATCATATTTCATTTTGCAAGGAGAAACATGTCATCATCCATTAGGATCACCCTTTGTTACTACACTTGGGGGGCAAGGGGTTAGGAAAATTTTTCCTAGGTGTATTTATTCTTGAGATCCCTATCTTTCTCCTTAAAAAGTTAGTGTAACAAGTGCACTGACATCTTAAGGGGGGGCATATAGTCCCTCGATTATTGTTTTCAATAAAAAATAGTCTCTTCTTAGTGATGATAGCATACATCTCATAGGAATTGTGATCTCTCCAACCAAAGTGAAGCCTTCTTAGTACATGTGACATGTCTTCTTTCAATAGTATAGAAACAACAATATATGACTGAAAAAACTACTAAAAACTACTTATAAATGACTGAACTTGGTCACGTGACCATTAGTAGTTTATTGTCAATCATATATAATTTGACTAGATTGATGACTAAACCATTTTTATTCATTTATTGGTCGTTTTGATTGATCGATTTGGTAGTATATTTAGTCGTTGATTTATTCATTCATTATTGTAATATGGACACTTATTTAGTCATTTTTTCCATTGATATATTTAGTTGTTGATTTAGTCATTGATTGTTGTAATCTGGTCACTTATTTAGTCATTTTTATTCACTGATATATTTAACTAGTCACTTATTTAATTGTTGATTTAGTCATTGATTGTTGTAATATGGTCACTTATTTAGTCATTTTTTTATTCACTAATATAAATTTATTCATTAATTATTGTTTTTGATTCAGGTAAAAATAAGTTTTGAAGGGACCCAAAACCCTTTACAATCAAGAATAGGTTGCAAATAAAATAACCTGCAACCAAACAAACACCAGCCCCAAAACAAGACCCACCAAGATTTACATTTAGAACTACTCTTGTGGGAGCGAAGATTCATGTCAAAAGAAGGCCTACAAAATTTTGCTTTCTTTCCCTTAATATTAATCCAACCTTCTTCCACTTGCGCTGCCTTACCATGCCAAGCTAGCACACTATTTTCTTGAAGATGAATGCCTACAACCACAATCTCAAATATTTTATCATTATTCTTTAGTGCAAGCATTGATAAATCAGAGAAGCCACCATAAACGATAGCAAGAGCACATTCACTAGAAGTGGCAATGAGAAACTCAATCTCACAATCTTTAGGGGTTTCAACATGATGTTCAACTTCAACAACTCCACCAATTGGTACATCCAAAGGGGATGCCTCACCAGCCTGTGATTTTGATGCAACCACCTCAAAAAAGCTCCTATGTTGATCAACTTTCTTCTCAACCATATAATGTTGTTGAGAGGTACCTTTCCACCATGAAGTTGATTTTTTTTCTCAAATCTGCATTATGCAACGGTGTGGCCTATTTTAAAACATCTTCTACAATGGAAGGGAATCCCTTCATAGTCCAAAGATTGGACCCAAGAACCCTTAGAAGTTTTAATTAAAATTTTAACAAGAAGCCCTTTTGAAACATCCATTTCAACCAAAATACAAGAAAAGGTGGAATGAAATATGTTAGAAGTAGCATCATCTGCCAACAAAAAATCACCTAGGGCATCATCCATTGGTAGTATATTTAGTCAATTTTATAATTAAAAATATTGTTGTTAATTGGTCATTTATTTAGTCATTTTTATTCACTGTTCACCGATTTATGTCAATTGGTAGTATATTTAGTCAATTTTATAATTATTTGATGTCAATTAGTAGTATAGTTAGTCATTTTAATTTACTGATATTTGAGGATTTAAGCATAAAACATAGAAATACACATCAATCATAAATTGCACACAATAAGACAACCAATGAGAAGGAAAAATCCGTGAACTTTATTAATAAAATAAAGGTGTTCAAATTATAGCTTAGAAATTGAATATTACAATTGTTATTTTCAGTCACAAGACTAAAATTTTGAGTTACAATATTGCACAAAAATGACTGCAAGAAATAAACTTCTCCAAAAAACTTTGCAATGATGGAAACACATGCTTGAAGCCCTTCAATGTGAGCACATGCCCCTTTCATCTCTTAAAACTTCTAGAACGTGGGAAATCTTCCTAGAGCAAGTTTTAATGTGTAGAAAACAAGGAGAGTGTTGATCATGTCCCATATATAAATCTCTCTCCTTCATGTTGACCCCTTTGACATTGATTTTGGCATTGATTTCAAGGGTTGATCAAAGGTGGCATGCATTCAAATATTTTGCACTTCAATGAAAGACATGAGACAGTTTGGTTTCGGTTGAATGTTTAACTTGGCACATTTTCAGGTAATACACATTGGTATATATATATATATACATGTTTGGTCTTCATTGAAGGTTCAATGCTATTTGATTAAGTTTGAATGTCATTAGGATGGCAATACTATTTGGTCACAAAGGTAGTATATATTTTTGTGTTTATGGGTGATTTTGATAGTGAAAGGTTATTGAGATAGTATACCTGGTACATATATGGTGGTTGTGTCTACGCTTGACATATTTTGTGTTAAGAAATGGTTTGTTCTTAAAGTTTATATTTGGGCTACACTTATCATTTTGTTATAGACCATCACATGGGTCTTATGTGTTGACCTTGGCATATTTGTATCACTAGACCGATACAAGGCATTGTGATGAGTATTATACTCATATGAATAAAAGCTATGTTTTTAACATTGTCATATATCATTTGAATGTCATATTTTTTTGGTAGTGTTGAGGTATAAACATAGACAAAATGATTTTGTCTCAAATTGAAAACATTATTATGTATATTCGACACAATGATTGTGCCCTAAAAGTTATCATATGGAAAACAATGAAACATGGTTTTTAGCAGCCGATTTAGAGCTTAAAGAGCTTGGTGAACATGGCGGTATAGAAGCTTGGTGAAGGAAGGAAAACATTAAGGAAAATAGTGGTTTGACGGTTGGTTATGTAGGAAAATGGTTTGGAAGTTATTCAAGCAATCAAAGCTTTCAATAAAGATTATTTTGGTAACTTGATTCCTTTCTCTCCTTGGTTATTGGTTATAATGGAAATGGTATTTTGTCTTGGTCAAGTTGTTTTCAGAATCTATTGTCGTGTACATAGTCACTCATTGTGCTTATGCTCGGGTTTCATCTCATATATCTCTGGTCTCATACATGCTCGACCTTGATTTATCTCTTACAAGGGTATGCATATTGTTTAATTCAAGAGTCTATACATTTTGAGTCTTCATATCTTAATGCTAGAGCATGGGGTTTAAAATATTTAGCAGATTTATTAAAAGCCTTTACATAGGCCATGTATTGCAAATATGAAATTGACTTGAGGGCATGTTTCTATTGCTTAATATGTACAAACATTTTTTTGGTAGTGTCGACTATGTGTAAAGAACATTTATTCTCATAGTTTGTTAAGTGTGTTACACTTTGAGTTTGTCTTGTGTTAAATGTATACACATAGCTTGCATATTGTATCAACCATGGTAAAAGGTAGGTTAAATTTGGTTGAACACAATTCATCACAATGACTTAAGGGGCAGTTATGAAATAGTTTGTAAAGAATTCATTTGATTTTCTAAACAATGATAGTTGGCATCATCATGGGTACTATTGATTGTTTATATAAACAATGATTTATCACTGTTATTGGTTTAGTGCTTTCATAGAGATATCATGTTGAGTTTATGAGTAGGATTCTGAAATGTTGTTTTGTAAAACTGTATGCAAAACAGTGAAGTGTATAATCTAATACATTTTGTGTTTTGAAGATTCCAATTTAATGAATCTTTACAACATTGAATGTGTTAAGATGGAAATAAGAAATGCAATGAAATAGGGTAACCCTCTGTAATTGATTTATTCATGTTTGAGAATGTGTTGTATAAGATCATGTTAGTGAGACAAGTTTGATCTTTGGCCAGTGAGGTTGTATGTAGCTAATGAGGCTTACATTTCCAATGAGGCATTTTCTAGCCAGTGAGGCATTTTTGATAAGCCAGTGAGGCATTTTATGAGTGGTTTTTCATCCCTATGATGGTTTTCCACTCCTGAAAAACATTGTGTTATGATTCTTTATTGGATGCTTTTGGTCCTGTTATTTCCTTTATTTACATTGCAACATTTGAGTTTACATGTTGTTTGAAAATATGAAGTTTGGTTATCACATATGATTATACTCTTGAAATTGAACATTTATTATTTTCAAAGAGTTTAAGTGTTTTGAAGAATCAGTAAGTTGAAATTGATTATTGAAACACAGATTCATCCCCCTCTTAGTGTTTCTCATACTACAACACTTCAATGTAGTCAACAATAACCTAGCTAGAATCTTTCCTTGTTTATATGCATTGTTCCATTTGATATGAGAAACAGAGTGCTTCCTTTTTTGCCATAAATGAAGTTGTGCCTCAATACAACCATCAAAATTACTATTAGTCTCAATTCATAAAGAATAAAATCGCATTGTATATTGAAAGTTTATAAAATTCCAAACATAGTAGAAAGATAAATCAATTAAAAAGTTGTAACCTTGTCAGCAAATGCCTTAAACATAGTGTTCAACATAGGCCTGAAATATGCATATTGAACCCTTGATTTCATAACCTTGTTCAAATTTTAAGAAAGGTGATATGTTCAAATTATGGAATTAATTTGACATTATATAATGAAGGCTATCAACACTAATGAGACTCAAACAACATTATCAGCAAAAATTTCCTAGAAACCAAGCCCAAGAATGCCATAAGACTTAATTAGACAACAAAAATGTCAACCCTAGTTCATGTGTTATCTGAGTAAAGACCTACACCATGGAAGAATCCATTTATACATAAATTCCAAATTAAGTTGATGAGAAAAGATATTTGATATCCAACTGGGAAGCCTTAACATCCAAAAATTACTAACCTAATGTTTCACAACAAGTTTGCTAACTATGACATCATCTTTACTTAAGAAACTGGATATTGATCCACTGCCATATTGAATCTCATAGAATTCTCCTCCAAAAGCAAAAAATGATGTATATTAATTTTTTAGCAACTTCCTTAATATCCCCATGTAAGCAGACTAAACTAAGTGAGGTTGAGAGTTTGAAGTAGAGTACCATCTTCTTGGTATGTGCTTGAATTTGATGAGTTGTATCTTGACTGAAAATAGCAAGCTAGCTGCACTATAAAATCATTGTTAATCATTGTTACAAAAATAACCAAAAAATCCTCTTTAATTAAAATAATCCTTCTAGATATTTTAGTTAATTTCTAAGAGAGATAATTTCACTATCCAAACAACCATCAATCTATTTACTATATATAATTTCCTAGAATTAAAATTTTGAATGTAATGAAACTAACCATAATTACCAAAGATTTGACACCAAAATGTAGTACAAAATGAATTGTTTGATAGAATGCCTCAAAGAGATTTCATCTCATGGAATGAAATCATATGATTGCAGAATGTGCACAAAATGGATTTTGCAAAAAAGCTCTAAACATATTTGAATTAATGAAGCACTCTAGAAACTAACATTGTAAGCTTTGCTTGTGTTCTAGATGCATGCAGTCATGTAGGTTTAGTGGATAAGGGCTGCACATACTTGACACGTCAATAACCCTTATTGCATTACATATATAGTTTATCATTAGGTGTGCATGGTTGAACTTTGTGCCTGCATTGGCTATCTTGAGGACACCCTAAACATTATTATTGGGATGCCAGTTAAACCTTTGGTTCCTGTGGATCATTTATTAATATAGGTTGAGTATTCTAGCAACACTCTTTTTTTAGTTGGATCCTAAAAATGTTGCAACTTATGTTCTTCTCTAAAACATTTGTGCAAAAGTGGGCAGGTGTGGTGAGGTTCAAATAGTAAGGAGATTGATGAAAGATAGAGGAATTAAAAAGATACATGCATGTAGTTGGATTGAAGGGCATAAAATGGTACATTCTTTTTTTGTAGGAGATAGATCACATCCACAAAAATGGGAGATCTATGAAAATTTGGAGAAATTGGCTTGGTAAATGAAGGAAGCAGGGTATTTCCAAATTCAAGACTTTTACTTAATGTTGTGGAATAGAAGAAAAAATAATCATTTATCTACCACCATAGTGAAAAGTTAGCAATTGAATTTGGTTTGTTAAACATGGCCCTTGGTACAACTATTAGAGTTGTTAAGAACCTTCAAGTATGTTCTGATTTTCACATTACATATAAATTCATCTTCAAGATTGTTGCAAGAGAAAATGTTCTAAGAGATGTGAACCATTTCATTCATTTTAAATAGGGACAATGTTCTTGTGGAGAATATTGGTGATGCTAAATGAAAAAATTTGAAAAATAGACTTACACTATAATAATGTGCACTACATTAGATATTCAGTAATAACAAAGGGAAATCCATCAAAGCATAACAATAGGGATTTTTTTGTCATATGTTGTAGTTACGAGTTCCCTTCTAGACATACATGAAAATGTGGAAGCAATATACACAAGTCAAGCAAATTGTTTCAAGAAAAAATGCCTCAAAGAAATGTGATATTTCATTTTATAGTTTAACCGTCATACCACACCATTTTGACATGATCCTTGTAGTGACGTGGAATGCTACTGCTACACCACACCAGGTTATTGCTCATCCTTTGCGGTAATGTGGGATGTTACTACTACACTGCATCGTTATTGCTCAACCTTTGCGATAATGTGAGATGTTACCGCTACACTACACTATGTCTTCTTGGCTCTTGTTGTATGGTGATATTATGAAACTTGTCATGACCATCTACTACCTTGACACAATAGTCTTATGAAACTTGTCAATATTTATGGTAACCTTTTAAATTACGTTCAAATATATAAGGAAACTATCCTATAGTGATGACAGTCCCAAGAAACATGGCAATGGTTACACCAATAAAAAGTTAACTAGAAACCATGAATTTTCAATGCATAATGGAGAATATATAGAGAGTTAAGTCAATGAGAAAACATCCTTGGAGAATTGTCATCAAAATTATGACAATCTAAGAGTTCATAGTAGAAAATCATATACCCTCAAATACCTAACAGTCATAATAGACCTAGTGATAGCTTTTAGAGTCATAAGAATAAATTCATAAGAGAATAGATGCAAGAGCATGAAAAAACACTAAAATGGAAGGGCAGATGATAGAGTTGAAGAATTGGACCTGTAGTGAGAAGGTCAGGAGAAAAAAGTAATTTACAGTCAAGAGCATCATGGAAGTTTCTTAGGTGACTATATTTGGGAAAGGAGAGAACTTCGTGACAACATTACCATCAAAACAATAAGGATACTCAAAACCCTACCAAACCCTAGGGCCTTTTTCATCACCTTGTAGAGATCTCAAACATGCATGAAAATATTTCACAGAGACTAAAATCATCTCTATTTTTTATGATCACAAAAAGTAACAAAACGTATCAAAAATTTAGATTTACAATTGATGAAAAGAAGTACATGGAAAGTATATTATGTTGAATTTTAAAAAAAAATTAACCATTAACTATCCAATAAAATTTAGCAAAATACAAATATACAATGAAATATTATGATTAACAAAGTGATAATTTTACATTGTCTTTGAATGAAGAGAAGAAGTCAAAGCGTGCGGTATGGTGTTTTCAATTCTACAACAGCTGGGGAAGGTGACGATGAAGATGATGAGGGTGATGCATGGTGGGTATCTGCTGCTAGAGGATGCGATGTTGTGGGAATTGTTTGGATAGTTTTTTCTATTGAGGGAGGTGTGGGAGGTGTTGGATTTGTTGTTTCTGGTGGTGTAGCCCCTCATATTTTCCAATGTCTCCTTATCTACCTTTGACCTATGTCAATGTCGCTTTGGGGTCCATACTCAGCCTGGTTGGTCCTCTTTGGGGGGATGCTCATCCTTCTCCTCTTGTGGTGTGGGGTGCCTTGGATGTTTTGGTTTATCTTGGTCCACGTTTGCTTCCTATTGTGGTTTGTTGGGGGATCTTGTTTCTTTTTTTGTAGCATGAGAGTTACTTTGTTTTCTCTAGGGTTCTTGTGGTAGCTTTGTCTTCAAATTGGCCTTTTTTTTGGCCCTAACTAGTGTGTTAGGGTGGCTTGTGTTCTTCTCATGATGGTCCATTCATTGGCTCCTTTCATATTGGGCCCCTCTTTCTTCTTTGTGCTTTCCTCATTGTGGGTTCTTTTGGATCTCCCTTTTGGTTGTTGTGTGTTACTCCTCACTTTGGTTGTGGGTTCTTGTTGGATGAGGGATCTGGACCCTATTCTTTGGTCACCTCTTGGGGTTGGCTTTCCCCTTGGTCTTGAGATCCCTCTATTCTTGGGCCTCAAGGGTTTTTTGTTAGTGGTGATGCAGGTCTTTCTTTTTGGGTTGGCTTGTGTTGGGTCTTCTTGTAGGGATAATGTTGTTGGGGCTTCGATGGAGGCTTCTTGGCTGGACTCTACGTCCTTGTTGGTGTTTGACTTCTGCACTCTTGGTTGTTTGGGTTGCTTCTAATGCTTTTCCTAATAACCTAGTTTGATTTGTTGTTCTTTTGGCTTGTGGAAGAACCCTTCCTAGTTCATTAAAGGGGCTTCTCTTTGCTTGGTGTTGTGCTCCTACTGGGTTTTTTTGTTGTTTTTGTTTCTTTAGGGGATGGAGTTCTCTGAGCTAGTGTGCTCCCTTTTTGGGGTCTAGTTATGGTTGATGCCTTGGGAGCTAGTTTTTTTGTTGGCTTTGAAGTGTATGTTGTGGGCTAACTTTTTCTTTAAGTATGGTGTCTTGTTTCCATCTCTTCTAATTCCTAAGGTTGTTGCGAGTGCTTCTCCTACTCAAGTGGTTTATTTTGGTTGGAATCTACAGATGGTTGCTTCTCTAGAGGTGAATTTTTCTCTTATTGAGGTAGAGCCCACTCCTATTTAGGTGGAGTTGTTTGTTGTTGGTCTAGTGGAAAGTCCTTTTCTCCATTCTTTGTTCCTATTGAGGTGGAGATGGCTCATTTTGAGGTGGAGCTGGTATGATCAGAAGTTTGGTTGCTTTGGTGGTTCGAGCTCTCCCATCTTTCTCCCCTATAGAGGAGGGCCCTATCCTATGGAGGTGGATTATGTGATGGTTTTTTAGTTTGGATGGAGCTGCAAGATTGTTGTTGCTTTTCAATCATATGTATTCTTGGGTTTAAGGTCCCTACCAAAACCTCGCTCTCTCTTGGGTTCAAGGTCCCTAAAAAACCTGATTGAGGGTTTAAGGTCCCTTCAAAACCTTTGGGTTTAATGTCCAAGGAAAAATTTGGTGGTGAATCTTTTCCAATTGGTGAATAATTGAGATCGATACCTCCACCAATGGTGAATAGTACAAGCTAAAAATGATGCAGAATCGCCAGGTTTTTACAAAAAAATAATTTTATCTCGATTAATTCACCTATGCATTATTCTTTAAACGATGCGTCATTGGAACTAATTCGCCAATAGTTTATACTCTAATTACAAATATTAATTATATTTTCTTGTAATATTATATTCCTACCATTAATTTTGTGGCAATATCACCACTAATAATAAATTACCATTTCATTTTAGTGATATTTTAGCCTTGAATAGGGATTTTATTTATTACCATCAATTAGCTTTTTAATCGGATGGTTGTAGGTTGATTTCGTGAGTTTATATGCATGTGCATTTTAAAAGGCTTGTTGAGGCCCATAATTTTTTTTGGGCCACATGATTAGATTTAATCGTGTGGCCCAAAACAAATTCCAGGCCTCAACAAGCATTTTAAAAGGAACATGCATATAAACTCACAAAATCAACCTGTAGCCATCTGATTAAAAAGCTAATCGATGGTCATAATTTCACTTTTCATATAGTCTTTTATTTTAAAGTGATAATTTAAAAAAATGCTTAATTTGTGTGTGCTCCAATGCATTTTCAATACTGAATTTATGCTTGGTGGCAAGGGGCTTTGCCCCTCGACTCTGCCTATATCCCGACAGGAGTGCACTAGGGTTGTTGTCCCCAGACCCCACAAGGGGGCTCTACCCCCTTGACCCCGCCGATGGCTGCCGCCCTCGAGCCCCTACTTCAATATTACAAAAGACAAAAAAAAATGGGGGAGCGCCGACCAACTATACAATTTTTTAAAGGAGAGATTCACCATTGTAATTAATCTTTTTAGTGATTATTTGCTAGGATTTGCCATTTTGATTATTATTTTTTCCAATTATTCATTCAGATTCGCCAATATTTTATAATTTTTTTAATAATGTGCTATAGATTCGCCAAGAAAATTCATAATTTTTTTCAAATAAAAGGAAAGATTCGCTAGGATTTTACACCTTCGCTGAGGGGGGGTTTCTTAAAGTTATCCCTATTAAGGTCCCAGGTAAAACCTAATTGTATTTGGTTAAGGTATTTTGGCCCCTACTTCTCCTTTGTGCAACCTATGTTATCATATTATGCTCTTAGTGTTGTTGTTGATTGGTTGCCAAAGGTATTTGGTTCATCTTTGATGTAGCATGAACTTCTTAGACAGGGTTGCAGGTCCCTTGAAAACCATTATGTAATGGGTTTTGGGTCCCATCAAAACTTTTTTTCCCCTAATCAAAACAAAATGATAATTTTAACGGTTATCTTAAGGTAGAAAAAAAAAATTGTGAAAGTGAAAAATAACACCCTTAGATTATTCTGAACAAATAAATTTTTCTTTTACAATATTTTCAAGCAATAGTTTTTTAGATTCATCTAGCTGTACAAAAATCAAATCAAATCTGCAATGATCTCAAATATTTGAAGGTTTTAAAATATGATATTTTTAGATTTATTTTTGGGTGTATCTTGCACCTCACTATAAAAAAAAATGAATCTTTTTCTCCAACAGGGTAAACACATAGATCATTATGATATATTTTTTTGACCATAAAGCTTATATTTTCATAGATTATAGGATCCATAAGAAATTCATTTTGTTTTGCAGAGTTATCTCCCTTGTGAGACTCCTCTAGGTTTGTTAAAGTGGAGTAATGAGGAGCTGAAAAGCCTGATAGGCAATGGAATAGGGAAGAGAGAAGAGTAGGAAAGAGTGTATGATTAGGATTTGTACAATGATCTGGTAAACCCAGACAAAGATGGAATAAGGAAGAGAGAAGAGTGGGATAGGGTAGCATGAAGGTCTTAATGAGCCGGAAATATCCCTTGCCAAACTTGACCCCAATTCTCAATTTTCAAATTCTTAGGAATTTCATCAAATAGTTGTTTCACAATCATTCCTAGGTGTTGGTATTCCAAATTGAACCAAACCAATGAATCTTAAAGACTTAACCAATGTCTTATGTTCAGACTCAGAGGGGATTTCGCCAACTGAAAAGATTCAGTCAAAGACTGAGATCTCCTACACTTCTGGTTTTGCAGGACCAAGGTGGGTCAACCTACACAATGTCTAAAACTTAATTCAACCATACACACTGACATTTCCTTTTATAGCAGATAATTCCCAATGAAAATATACCAAGGAAAGCATTGACAACCTTAAATCTAGCTACATTCTCAGTAACTCAAAACTCACTCAACAATTGGGAAGTAAGACTTAACACCAAACAACAAGGATTAAAATGATTTTGAATTTATAAAATGTTTCTGAGATGCACTAAGCTGCAAAATAAATCAGTGCCTAATTTTGGGCCATGGAGTCAAACACATAAGATAAATTCATCATCAAATTAAACTCAACCAGTGGATTTAAATTGTTAATGCCTTGCATCAACTGTTAGTGTCTTACACCAACAATCCCACTCTTGTTATCAATCAATTTCTTCTTACCAAATCCAGCCTGCACACTTCAATCACAATCATCTATTTAAAGTATTTAACCATTTCATTAAAATAGACCCACAAATAGATAAAACAATCTCATGAAATTGAGATGTCAAACTCAAACATACTTGGTATTATTGAATTTAAATGACTGAAATGCACAATCTAGAGACAATTTGTTGACAATCATGAATGTGAAAACACTTTAATGATTTATTTCCATAAACTAGCTGTATTTTCTCATGAAATATGCATTTATAGCTTACAGACTCAAAATGACTTAGAAAATTAACATTCTCTATCTACCCAACCCCATATAAAGTTTTAGAACCCTTACAATGAGAGAAGAATGAAGAGAAATAGAAGAATAGAAGATTACAGAAGAATAATATGAAGATGCCATCTGGAAGTCTCTCTCCCATTGATCCATAATTTGCAAAGCCTCTCTCATCTTTCTTCTTCATAACCAATTCTGCCTCCAATTTTCCTTTGATGTGAGTTGTTTTGCAACCGAAAATTTTGCCATGTGGAGAAATTCACCCATTCACCTAGCTGCTAGAAATATCTCTGTGCCCATAGAAGCTTCTCATTTCTCCTCATTTTATTCTTTGGTGTGGTTGCACATTATTCCTAGCAAATATATTTTCTCATAAAGTGAATAATGAAATCACTTTTCCCCATACCATTTAAAATCTTACCATTTAAGATGCAATGAAAATCTTCATTTTCATGGGATAATAAAATACTTTCATGTGCCCACTTGATTTCATTAGGCTCATCTCTTTGAAAAATTTATCGGACATTTTATAACATTTAAATGTTTTGTCTTTACCTTCTGCCTTTTAAAAGACCCATTTAATGTTTTACCTAAAGTGTGAACTTCACCCAATCAACAAAAGCTTCTCCCGAGCCCACCATTGGCATGTGGCACAATCTCGCCAATCTCGTGGGTTTTAAACCATGCACATCTTTATTGGATGAGTTGGCAGGGTGTGGGTCAAATTTGGCTAGAGTTCATCTCCACTTCCTGACCGTTGATCTTGTTTGCTCAAGTGTCTGCCCATTTTGTGCCCTAATTTCTCCTTTTTGTTTGCGTTCTACAAAATTTCTTCTCACTCATGGTGGCTAACTCTTCCAAAAGCTCAAGCCTACCATCTGGTACATCGCCACAGGCTCTAGATTCATCCTCCACCCACATTTTTTTAAAAGTCTCTAAATAATTTATAAGAGATTCATTTTATATCTATGCCACAAGTATGGCGTTCCATTCCCTTGATGAACTGGTCATATTTTGGCATTCTTCCAGACCATATATCATCAACAGATCCATTGTGTGTGTCCTTCACTAGTGAATATGGTGCTCCTTCATTTCTTTGACAATGCTTAAAATTTTATGAGGTCATTTGACTAACACATTTGGTGGGTACCATGTTTGCAGTGGCACCCCTCTATTATTATTTTCTTGAAAGCTTCCTAACACCCTTCCAACCAAGCCTACGACATCCATTGAACAATCGTGGCATTCCTTTCTATTATATTAATTTGGAATCTTCTTTTAACACCAAGCTGGGCATGACATTCATTGTCTTTAAAGACTTCTCCATAAATTCATGTGGTGTGTTCTACCTAGGGCATGAGGCTTCTTTGTTGCATGCAAACTACCTTGGTTTCTCTTTCATTTGCTTCAAGGATTCTAAAGAATTTTCAACCTGTCATTTAATGTACCTTGTTGGCTATGCAATCCACATTTGCTTGAGACCTTCTACAAAAATTTTAACAAATTCATATTTTAATTGTCCAGCAATCACGTGTTTCTCTACAAGTGCGTGGACTTTCATACATCGAGCACAAGCAATAAAATTGCATAGGCAATTACATTTGCTTGAAAGTTTTGAAGTATTTCCAACAAATTCATTTTACTTGCTTTCTCCTCCTTCTATTGAGCTCTTTTAATTCCATTAGCATATGTTTGAGAGTCTTTTAGAGTTCACATATCAGCTTTATGGTTGTCCATGCATTGTGCCTTGGCAGATTCTCTTTCAAATCACGTAGACACCCATTCACTGTTGGCACATTCTTCTTCTTCTTGCCCTTTGTTCCCTGTTTATTAGCTTGCATGTTTCTCATTGAATTTCTATCCACACCACAATGTTCCCCTGAAACTTTTGAATGCAATAGTATCATAGGCACTTTCCAATTTCCCAATGCTTCCATTCCCAAGTTTGAGAAATATGGGTACCCATTGAAGCCATTCCACCATGTTCCAACGTTGTAAATGTTGCCTTGTATTTGAATTGTTTAGAGACATCAAAAGACCTCTTCAAACATGCTTGCACCCTTCCAGATGAGTTGCCTTGTCCCTTGATCCTTTGGAAATTCACCCTTCCCATAGATGTCACAGCCCATAATGTCCTCTACCTTAAAGTTAATAATGCCAATGCTCATAAATCATATAATGAGCTTGTATCTATCTTGAGTGCATCTCTGATCAATTCGAAGCTTGGTTTGATTTGATTCATCTAGATCTGAGCTATGTTTGTGTGTGTATATATTCATGTTACAATCATTCAAAAAATGATTTTCTCCTTTAGTACATATAACCATTCAAACAGCTTAGCAAGATTAAATAGTGTTATGACGTTATCCCATGGTAACCAAATGCAACACCATTTTCAACTAGCTGTGGGAAGAAATTGTGATGATAACAAATTAAAATCCACTAATGGAACATGGATTCCAACCTCATTCCTTTCATAACCCAAGTGTTTACAAACAAGCTGCAATGCAATACTCAAAAACTCACAATTGTGTAAGGCATGTCAGGCTCCATGTGGGCCCGGCTAAAAAAAAATCATTTTCAAACAACTTTATGCTCAAATTGCTCTAACACAGCTTCTTGAATGCTTCAAAGATAAAATCATGAAATGGATTTTCATTAAAACATGTTTTTTGACCCTTATGAAAAATTAGCAAAACTTGCCAAGTTGGCTTCGAAATTGACTTTGGAAACTGGGCAAACAACCTCCTTAAGACATAAAAACTTGCAAGCATGTAGCCATTGGTCTAGAGAATGTATTGCAAAATAAGGATAAGAGAAATCAATCATGAGGAAAAATCTACTAACTTTCAAAGTTGCTTACTCGAACTTTCTGCAAAAGACAGTTGTTCTGAACTAGTTCAAACTCAAGAGATCACCTCGTTGCAAAAATATCAAATCAACTCATGGCGAGCTTCCAATGGACACAGTAGTTCATTTAGGTGTGGTGAACATGTGTACAAGAGGAATTAGCTTTAATCATCATCCTTCACAAAATTTTGAAGGTCAAAGTTGACCTCTTATAAAGGTTTTTGGAAATGCAGGCGCAAAACAGGAGAATTTGCATTTGGT
The DNA here is from genome assembly GCA_007258455.2 of Sequoia sempervirens. Classification (NCBI taxonomy): domain Eukaryota; kingdom Viridiplantae; phylum Streptophyta; class Pinopsida; order Cupressales; family Cupressaceae; genus Sequoia; species Sequoia sempervirens. The sequence goes on from VDFB02058242.1 coordinate 59,300,539, forward strand.
TTTGATCTCCTAAAAATAGAAAATCATCTCGTGAAGCTCTGAAAAACTGAAATGTGAGCTCATATTGGTATGGATAATGCATAGCAACAATCATTCTGACTTGACAGTCATCTGGTTGCAAAATGCAAGCTCAAACGGGATGCAACTTTGCAGAACTGAACATTTACAAATAGCAAAAAAGTAGCAAAACCCTCCAGCTTTGCTTTTCAAAACCCTAACAAAAATCATCGTAGGAAGCTAAAAATTGAAATTCCTGCTCACATATGAAACATGAGTGTGTCTGCAAATGGGTTTTCGATGAGAATCAATAGGCATCAACTTACGACCCTCCAAAGTAGGTCATTTAGGTAGATTCATTAGGTGCACTTCTAAAAGTGCAAAGGCAAAATTTTGAAATGGGCATCTCAAATTTGGGAAATTTGAGAGTGTGAACACCAGGTTGATGAGGGTTTTCTAATTTTTTTTATTATTTTTAAATGATGTGGAAATGCATAAAAAGGTAAACTAAACAATGCAAAATGATTGCAAATGTAATTGAAATGAAGAGAAGTGTTGTTTGATATTTTCCAATGCAAAAATTTGACTGGAATCTAAACAAATAGGTATCTATAAAAAACTGACATTTCATCATACAATTGGTATGCAAACTACTTATGCAAGTGATTGCTTTTGCAAGTAGACATTTTAACAGACATTTTGATAAGGAACTCCACCTTCATAATGTTTCCAATGATTCCAATCTGATTACATTGCTCAAAATGATGACTGGTTTACTTAAGACTTATTACAATGTATAAGACATGAACATACAATGAAAAGGACATGGTATTAAGTTTTGATATGATTGGTTGATATGAGGACACAACCATCAAAATTTGGTAGCAACAAATAGACGGCCTCTCAAACTTGAATATGAGCCCTCATGAAGTCATCCCTGGCAGCCATGAATGTATGCATCATGATTTCCCTCAAGGAAATCCTTAATGGCAACAGATAGGATAGAAGACTTGAACGCTCCAATATCCACAATGAATCATCCCTCCAATGAAATACAATGAATTAAATCGACCTTCTTAAGTATGCAAATCAACCTCCAAAATCAGACTGGAGTATAGGCGCTAGCAACAATACTTGAATCCACAATTTTTGGCTCTAAAGATGTTTAATCCCTCCTTCAGCAAGCAACACTCCAAAAAAGCAACTCTCCATGATTTTATCTTGCAAGTATATACATCATCGAAGGTTCCAAAGCTGATGAATATGCAGTGAATGAAGAACCATGACTTTTCCTCCAAAATTATCAATAAATTATGTGTGCTTCAAAATGTCAAAATCGTCCTTTGATAAAATCGATGAAGCTATCAAGCTGAAATAATCTTGACAATCCCATCAAAAAATCGTTCCCAATCAATCCACCAAAATAAATTTGAGAATGCCCTTTTCAAAGACGATTTCTTCTTAAGCTCCAAAACATGAATGCAATGAACTCAAGGTTGGATACTGAATATACCCACCTCTCCAAATGGGAATGGGGTCATCTCCAATCCTGGAAAATTAAGGGATCATCACCTTGACAGACTAAAAGTATTTTCAACCAAGAGACAATCAAATGACAAAGTCCAATTCAATTTTTGGATACTCAAAAATGAATCGATGCCTTCTTTTAAATTTCCTTTCACCACCCCAGCAACACTGACTCACAAAAGAAATAAGATTTTTTTGAGAATCATATTTTATTTCCTTCTAAAATGAGCCGACCAACTAGAGCAACTAATAATATTTAAATAAGCTAACCACCTTAGGAGAATAATAATATTTTCTTTTCTTTTTCAAACTCCCTCCTAAAATCCTTTATTTTGAATAAAATGTGTTATGGTATTGCAAATGGGGAAAATAAAATAATAATAAAATATAATCAATTTTATATTTTATTTTTCACTCAAAGTAATTCCCTTCTTTTTTAACCACATCAAGTTGTATTTCTCTTGGCCAGAATAGCATTCCCTCACCAAGAAGGCTAGCTCACAGGAATGGTGAATGAGGTAGTTCTCAACTCCAAGATATCACTCTGAGAATGAGGACATTACAAAGCCATTCACATCATTGTGAAGGCCCAACAACAACCATGTGGTGCTGCAGTGGTTGCGCAAAAGTTTTTGTGAAGGATTTGGTGATCCGAAGTGGAACTTGCAACTACAATATCTAATAAAAATCCACTTGGTGATCATTGTTAGAGAGTTGTAAACTATGAAATTTCCTTTGTCCTATAGGACTAAGAAAGGAAGAACACTATCAAACAATGATTGAATCATAATAAACAATCCAAAAACAATGAAATTTACTATCAAATGGTGACAAAGATCTATCCTCTAAGTCATTTGCACATGGTGATTGAGAACACAGTGAGTAAGAAGTAAAAGAGCACTAGATCATAGCACTACAAAATGGTCATGAGTTATGCAATGAAATTCATATTTCTTTTGATCACAAAGGAGATTGAGATAATAACCAACATACTGATGTGCACAGAGAATGTTCATGGAGTGCAAAATTCCTTATAAAGAAATTACCACAATAGAGTTTGAGGTGAATCACACCTACAATTTTATGTTGATATGAATATGTTCTAACATGTAGTTAATTGTTGTAGCATAATAGATAGGTTAAATAGTTGTTCATATACCATTGTTTCAAATTCTAAATTGATATACCTTATTCTAGGAGAAAATCATAGGAGGAGTCTATAAATAAGACACCATTGTTTCAAATTCAAAATTGTTGGCTCTTTCACAATTTTTTGCTTCATTTATTTGATCTAATACAACCTGATGTATAGAAGATGCTCTCAAAATCATAGTAAAATCCTTTATTCTAGGATAACTTTTTAGAATCTCCCCATCATAACAATGAACAAAAGCATCAGTCATTAACCTAAACTTTGCAAGAGCTTCATCAAATTATACTTTTCCACTCTCTTTTCCATTCTAAATTGTATTCCCAATTTCATCCATGAAGAACTTCCATAGCCTGTAGATCTTGTTGTTAGCCATAACCTTACCAGGCATCGAGGATAGCTTCGAGTTTTTACCCAAGCAGCAATTGAAAAAATAAGGCTGAATTTTGTCAATTGTTGTTTGGGTAAAAACTTGAAGCTATGCTCGATACCTGGTAAGGTTATGGCTAACAACAAGATCTACAAGCTAAGGAAGTTCTTCATGGATGAAATTGGGAATGAAATTCATAATGGAAAAGAGAGTTGAAAAGTAGAATTTTATGAAACTCTTGCAAAGTTCAGGTTAATGACTAATGCTTTTGTTCATTGTTATGATGGAAAAGATTCTAAATAGTCATTCCATAATAAAGGATTCTACTATGATTGTGAGAGCATATTCTATACAATAGGTTTTCTTAGATCAAATAAATGAAGCAAACAATTGTGAAAGAGCCAAAAATTTTGAATTTCAAACAATGGTGTCTTATGTATAGACTCCCCATATAATTTTCTCCTAGAATAAGGTATAGCAATTTAGAATTTGAAACAGTGGTATATGAACAACTATTTATCCTATTTGTTATGCTACAACAATTAACTACAAGCTAGAACATATCCATATCAGCATAAAATACTAAGTGCAATTCACCTCAAAATTTGTTATACCTGAGTATGATAGTAACTAAGCTTCTCATGTTTCTAGATGGAACCTATAGAAAAAAAGTGTAGTTTCCATCTAAAGGAACCATCTTCAAAGCTCTTCCATGAAATGAGTGTTGATATGTGGTGATTGATCATGCTATATTGTACACCCTAACATATATCCTACTTTTACGCGTGGTCACCGAAAATGGAAAAATCAACAAAAAAGGAAAAATTTGACTTTGTAGAACCCTAATATGAAAGCTTCTAAGCTTGTAAAATTTGTTTGGATGGGGGTTACAGTATGATGAAAAATATGATTATTCACAATATTGTAATAGGTTTTTGCACTAGATAATAAAATCATTGGATGGTTGTGGTTTAGTGGATGTAGCCTGGATTGGGTGAACCACGTTAAATTTTGTGTTATAATTTCTTCTATGTGTGTTTTAGTTTCTTTGTTTATTAATTAAATCTACATTTAATTGTTAGATATTTTCCTTTCTAACCCTAACAAGTGGTATCAGATCAGGTTGTGTTTCGATTATCATCTGCAAGAAGGTCTCACGGTTGAGTGGGAGTCTCACAGTTGAGTGGGAGTAATGGAAGAGGAGGGTAAGAAGGTTGATAAGTTTAATGGGAAAAACTATAGTTATGGAAGATGCAGATGGAGGACTACCTCTATTAGAAGGATTTATGGTGGCCATTAGAAGGGAAAACCAATAAACCCTCAACAATGTCTGATGAGGACTAGGATATTTTAGATAGAAAAGCTCTTGTAGTATTTGTTTATGCCTAGCACAATCGGTGGCACTCAATATTACAATAGCAAAGACAACTCAAGAGTTGATGGAAACCTTAGCGAAGTTATATGAAAATCCTTCTGCTTCTAATAAGGTATTTATTATGAAGTGTTTATTTAATATGAAAATGGTAGAAGGTGGGTTAGTTGTTGATCATTTAAATGAGTTTAATACGGTCACCAATCAATTAACTTTTGTAAAAGTAAACTTTGATGAAGAAGTTAGAGCTCTTTTGATTCTATGTTCTTTTCCTGAAAGTTGGAATAGCTTGGTAATGGTGGTTAGCAATTTTGTTTCTAGTTTGAACACATTGAAATTTCATGATGTTGGTGTTATTTTGAGTGAGGAAATTCATAGGAAAAGCTTAGGTGGAGCATCCACATAAGGCAGTGTTTTGAATGCAGAAAGTAGGGGTAGAACAAAGGAGAGAGGAAGCAATTATGGAAATCATGGGAAGTCATGAGGAAAATTAAAGGATAGAAGGTCCCAATCTAGAGACAAGAGGGATTGTTGGTACTATGGTAAGCTAGGTCATTTAAAGAAAGATTGTTGGTTGCGAAAAAATAAAAGAGACAAAAAGGAAGTAAGTAAAGAGGAAAATATGGTAAGTAATAAATCTAATGAGGATGATTTTTTTCTTTCCCTTGATAATGTTGATGATTCTTGGGTGTTAGATTCAGGGGCTTCATTTCATGCTACCCCCCATAGAAGTTATTTTCTTGATTATGAACAAAGGGAATTTTGGGTTGTTTTATTTAGGAGATAACAAACCCTATCCAATTGTTGGAAAGGGAAGAATCAAGATTAAGTTACAAAATTTGAATCATTGGCTACTACATGAGGTAAGGCATGTTCCAAAATTAAGCAGAAATTTAATTGCAGTAGGGCAACTAGATGATGAAGTTTGTGTTGTTACATTTAGTGATAAAAATTGGAAGGTCACAAAGGGTGCCTTAGTAGTAGCAAAAGGTTTGAAAGTAGGCACCTTATATCTTTGTACAGGTCATATTGTTCTTTCTACTTTAATTGCTACAGAAAAAGGTCAATGTTCAGGAACAGTTGTTGCATTTCAACAGGTAGAATATCATACAGTTGTTGTGGACTCTAAATCAGCACTGTGGCATAATAGACTTGGGCATATGAGTGGAAACGGTATGAAAGTACTTCATTCAAAGAATGTTTTACTAGGTCTAAAATTTGTTAATATGGATTTATGTGAAAGTTGTGTATATGGAAAACAAAAGAGAGTAAGTTTTCTCAAGGATGAGAAGCAAAAGAAATATGAGAAATTGGAGCTTGTGCATACGGATGTATGGGGACTAGCTCAGGTATCTTCTCTTGGTGGCTCTCAATATTATGTCACATTCATTGATGATGCAACTAGGAAGGTATTGATTTATTTCCTTAAGCAGAAATCTAATGTATTTGAAAATTTAAAAAATGGAGAAGCTTGGTTGAGAATGAGATGGGTAAAAAGCTAAAATGTCTCAGATCTGATAATGGTGGTGAGTATTGCAACAAATATTTTCAAGATTATTGTTCCTATAATGGTATTCGTAGAAAGAAAACGGTTCCAATGACTCCATAGGAAATTGGAGTGGTTGAGTGCATGAATAGAACAATAATGGAGTGTGCACGAACTATGAGATTGCATGTTGGGCTGCCTTTAAAAATGTGGGCAGAGATTGTAAACACTTTTGTTTATTTAATTAATAGAGGTCCCTCTAATTCTTTGGGTTGTGGTATTCTATAGGAAGCATGGAAAGGTAAGAAGGTGAGTTATTCTTTTCTCAAAACCTTCAGTTGTAAAGCATTTTCACATGTAGATTCTAAAAATAGAACCAAGCTTGATGCAAAATCAAAGAAATGTATATTTGTTGGATATGGCATTGATGAATTTGGTTACAGGCTTTGGAATTTTGAAAATCAAAAAATTGTGAGAAGCAAGGAAGTCATATTCAATGAGAAAGTGTTGTACAAAGATCAGTTGCTACAACATGAGAAGAAAAAAATGATTATGTGGTGTTGGATGATACTCCAAACAATGATGTTTTAGTGGTTCATCATGCTCCACAACAACAACAACAACAAATACCACAAACTCCAGTAAATGTTAGACGATCTTCAAAGATAAGTAGAACTCCAGAAAGATTCTCTCCCTCTTTGTATACTATTTTTTTAACTGATGTTGGTGAACCAAAATATTATGATGAAGCTATGCAAATGGATACCAAGGTTCAGTGGGAGCATGGAATGGAAGAAGAAATGGACTCCTTGCTGAAAAATCAAACTTGGGAATTATGCAAGTTGTTTGCAGGTAAAAAGGATTTACCTAAAAAATGGGTTTATAGGTTGAAAGAGGAGGATGGAGGTAAGAAGAGATTTAAAGCTAGATTAGTTGTAAAGGGATTTGCATAGAAAAAGGGTATTGATTTTGATGAGATTTTTTCTCCAGTTTTTAAAATGACATTCATACTGTTTTAAATATTATGGTTGTTGAAGATTTGCATTTAGAATATCTTGATGTTAAAACAACCTTTCTCCATGGTGATTGGGAAGAGGAAATATATATGGAACAACCACAAGGATTTATGGTCAAAGGTAAGGAGAAAAGTTTATATAGCTTGAAGCAAGCACCTCATAAATGGTACTTGACATTTGATAGTTTTATGGCTAAGCAAGGCTACAATAGGTGTAATTGTGTTTATTTTAAGAGGTTGGATAATAAAAGCTACATTATTTTATATTTATATGTTGATGACATGCTTTTAGTGGAGTCTAACATGGATCACATAAGTGAGTTAAAACAATAGTTAACAAAATATTTTTCTATGAAGAATTTAGGGGTAGCAAAACAAACCCTTGGTATGAAAATTTGTAGAGATAGGAAAAGTAATTTTTTTTTTTTTAGATTAGGTTGATTATGTTGAAAAGGTGTTGCAAAGATTTCATATGGAAAATGCAAAAGCTATCAGCACACCTTTGCCCAGTCATGTCAAATTGACTAAGGATATATGTCCAAAGACACAAGAGGAGGAAAAAATATCCAAGGTACCATATGCTTTAGCTGTAGGCAATTTAATGTATGTCATGGTATGCACGAGACTAGATATTGCACATGTCATAGGAGTTGTTAGCAGGTATTTGATTCATCCAGGAGTTGAGCATTGGTATGTGGTAAAATGGATTATCAGGTACTTCAGAGGTACATCCAATAAATGTTTATGTTTTGGGGGCTCTAATACTAATTTAAAAGACTATTTTGACTCAGATTTGGCAGGGGATATGATGCAGGAGCATCCAGTGGTGTAAGGGCAATCTTGCATCACCCAAAAATAGTTAAATTTCAAGTTTCTTGGTTTTTAGATGTTTTTACATTTTTGGATACCCTTTTTGCCATAATGAAATTCTCAATTTACGGTTTTTATTTTCTATTTTTGGGTTGAAAGATATTGCAGTTTTAGTTTCCCAAATTTGCACCTAAAAATCTTCTGAGTTAGATTTGAGGCACTTAGAGCTTCTGGAATGGACCCGAAACTTGCCGAAATTGGCATAGTGAATTTTGAGCGCATTATTGACTTCGAGACCTTTCCAACGGTTCAAACGGTTCGCGAATCAGAGTCCTAGATCAAAAGTTATGGCCCCAGGAAGTTGGCACACTTTCTAGAAGATACAATTGCAAATGTTCTTTTAAAATTTGAACTTCAAATTGTAATTTTTTGGCGCCAAACCGCCTAAACTCAAATTTGAATGTTGTTTTGGCTCCAAACTAAAGAGGAGCTCTATTTATGGGCGGATTTCTAATTTTTGGGTAGCTTTTTGGGGACAAGCTCGCATATTGCGAAACGGTTATTCTGTAGCTTACTGTAACTTGCATGTGTTGTAGAACTTGGGGATTGAGATCCTCTGCATATAAGAAGCTCCATTTTCTGAATAATAAAATTATTCTCTTGTTTGTGGGTTATTTTTTGTGTCTCGGGCCGTGCCCTCATCAGGATATAGATACCATGGGGAGTACCACAGGTTATGTATTTATAGTTGGTGGGACAACAATGAGTTGGATTTCTTGATTGCAAAAGGTGGTTGCTTTATCCACCATAGAGGCAGAGTATATTGTTGCAACAAAGATGGCAAAGGAGATGATATGGTTGCAACTTTTCATGGAAGAGTTAGGAAAACAACAAGATGGAAATTACTTGTTTACAGACAGCTAGAGTGTTATACATCTTGCAAAGAATTATGCCTTGCATTCTAAAACAAAACACATAGTGGAGATATTATTTCATTCGGTCAATGTTGGAGGATGGACAGGTCAAGCTAGACAAGATACACACAGATGTCAATCCAATGGATATGTTTACGAAGGTGGTGACAAGGGAGAAGCTAAGCTCCCCTTCAGCGTTGACTGGCCTTTAAGGTTGAATTTAGGTATAACAGAGCAACAGGGTCCAAGGTACTTATTTCTAGTGGGAGTTGTAAGTGCAGTAGTGTCATCTAGGATCGGTCTCCAAGTGGGAGATTATTGGTATGTGGCAACTGATCATGCTATACTGTACACCCCGACATGTATCCTTGCTGGGGTCTGGAGTTGGGTTGGGCCTCAGGCAGGGGTTTGAGGGTGGTAGCCCCTGAGAAAATATTTTCTCCTACTTTTCTGTGTTGTCACCGAAAAGGAAAAATCAATGAAAAAGGAAAAAACCAACTTTGTAGAACCCTAATCTAGAAGCTTCTAAGCTTGTTAAAATGGGTTTAGATGGGGGTTACAGTATGATGAAAAACATGATTATTCACAAGATTGTAATAGGTTTTTGCACTAGATAATAAAATCATTGGATGGCTACAGTTTGGTGGATGTAGCCCAGATTGGGTGAACCACGTTAAATTCTTTGTGTTTTAGTTTCTTTGTTTATTAATTAATTCTACATTTAATTGTTAGATATTTTCCTTTCTAACCTGAACAATGAGGATTGAAAACATTAGAAGAAAAGCAATACCATAATTCTAAAGTAACAATTTGTATCAATCCAAATGTTAGAAAGTATAATTAAAAAGATAAATCCTTACAATTGGACCTCAAATTGGACCAAGAAGATTTATGATTTTATCTTTAGAATGTAGGAAATTTCTCTGTCGAAGCTTCACAACCTAAAATTGGATCTCAAATTGGACCAATAAAATTTATGATTTTATCTTTAGAATGTAGGGACTTTAGAATGTAGGGACTTCCTTTGTCAAAGCTTCACGACCTAAAATTGGATCTAAAATTGGGCCAACAAATTTATGATTTTATCTTTAGAATGTACAAACTTTTTTTATCAGATATTAAAGATGTTAGGTTGGATGTCCAATTGGAAAAGAATATTTATGATTTTATCTTTAGAATAAAGGAACTTCCTAAGTCGGATATTCAAAAATTACTACACCTAGGTTCTGCTTCCCAACAAAAACACCTGAAAGTGTTTCACGCTAGCTAAAGGTACTCTCCAACTTGGTTATGTCACTGGTAACAATCCAAATTTTTTTTAACTTTCCATACCTAAATGTTGCATCACAATATATTCTTCTTGCACATAAAAATGCCACATATTAACCCCTTCTAAATAAAACTCAAAATCATCATAAAACCATAATTAATAAATCATTTCAGCTTCAGAAAGAATCTAATGTCATTTACTATAAAAAAAAGTTGTATAAATCGCAAAACATCCAAGAAGCTATCCATCCAAAGAGAAAATAAGCAATGTAAAGATTTGAGTGATATAAATCCAAAGGGTTATGTTGTAACGGTAATGGACTCACCATAAGAGCACAACTGAGGAACAAATTCTTGTGACTATAATTATGTGACCCATAACTCTAGTGGTCATGTGGGATAATTGTTCTATAACAAATACAAGATGCATTCATGTGTGACCCAAGTTTAATGTGGCTATGTTGTGATAGAAATGGAGACACTCATATCAACACAATTCATGTAAATCACTGTCACCACAATTAGGTATCAATCATCATTGGGTGCATTCAAGTTGACTCAAATTTAGAAGGTTGTGATGTAATGATAGCATGATCGAAGAGCGATTACCTCTTGTTGCAATAAAGAGCCTATAACTTTGGTTGATATGTAGAGTGGTTGTGTTATATCTATTATGTAGTGCATTCAAGCACAACCTGTGTTTAATGGGCTATTCTAGAGAGTGGTCAATATTTCTAAACCTTATGAATGTTACTTAAAAGTGTACAGCTTAAAATACAAACCAAGTTTGTTACATACTTGAATGAAATCTTAGGTTACCATAAACTATAATAATGTGATCTGCTAATAACCATTATGGAAAGTATTAAAGAAAGACCCATGCTATATAGGATACATTTCCCTGATCAGGTTTACATACCTTAATGATCAAACACAAGCTTCCCTCACACTCTAGGATGCAATCCAATATCATACCACAACCCTATCAAGATAGCTAATTTTCTAACCCAAGATTTAAGGTTGTTTTTTAATACCAGCATAAACATTGGTAAGAGCATGACTAGGGTAAAAACCTAGGCCTTTGTAGAAACATAAACCATAACTCTAACGGATTAGTGAAGTTGTAATACCAAAAAGATTGAGACGTTGTAGCCAATAACAAAATCTTGGAATCTAAAGATTGTAGCCAATAACAAGCACACTATGTAGCTTAGTGACATTTGTAAATGCAATCTATGGTAAGAAGAATGATAGTCACTTGAGGTGTGATAGTAAAAAAGAGGTTGAGCAATGAAAAGATAATAAAGTTCAAACCTTGCATAGTAAAGTGGATATTTTAATAGTGAGTTTCCTTAGCCCCTTACTGACCTTAATGGTTTTTCAAATGCTATTAGCAGTATTAGACAAGGCAAATGCAATCAAGGAATGATTGTCCAAATGAATTAATAGTGGTAATCACAAGTTCAATGTTTCTTCTTAGCCATTGTATAATGGAGGTAGTGGATTGCATGTTTGATCAATGTTTTGAGACTTGTCAAACATGGGAGAATAGTGAATAATACCTTGTGGACTGTGAAGTAGTGACAATAAGGTTGAAGGATCTTAAGACCCACAATACAATGAAATAATGATTCTCCTATAGTAAATAAGTAGGCAGTCTATAGGGCATAGTTTTATTTTACAAAAGGATGCTCATGAAAGTAATCCTCAAGTGATAGTGAGTGAGTTGTTTGAGATTGTAGTTAAGGGTGCAATATCCAGTCTTAAAGGAAATTATTAAAGCAATAAATGTGCAAGAAAATCAAATCATACACAACAAACAATTCACAATGTTATCTTGCACAATTCCTTGAATTTGAAGACCAAAATCTCATTGTATCTTGATGAAAGTAGTGACATTAATGGTCAATCACTAGCAACCATGATTTTAAAACATGTGTATTGTGCTTATGGAGGCAACATTTTAAGCAAAGCAATGAGTGGTGGTTTGGAAAAATGGCAGGTATGAAGGACTTTTGCTTTATATGCATACAATGTATTCTAGCTTAAGACAACATTCTTAAAAAGATTGAAGGTGGATTATGGAACTCAAGGATTACCATGATAAATATTAAAGCAAAGAATAAGATCAATTTAAAAGCCACTATCATCAAGATTTTAAATATTTCACATGCAAAACCCTAGCAGTTGGAGTCATGAATACAATGCCAAAGAGGATAGTGTGTTGGGGCAGATTTAGGAGATCTCCATATTATCCAATCACAGGAAAATACATCATTTATTTATTTTTTAAATTAAAATAAATCATTATAAACCCTATATAAGATACATCGATACTTCAAAAGCATCTAATTAATTTTTTAAAATTAAAATAAATCATTCTAAACCCTATATAGGATACATTGATACTTCAAAAGCATCTGAAGGAATTTGAGATTATGCAAATATATGTCAATTAAATACCTGGATTACAAACAGTAGCCTAAACAATGTAACCCTTGTTGAGCAGAGCAGGAATGAGATAAGCAACAATGAATCTTATGCCTCATGTCATGCACATCTCCTTAACATTCTTTGTCATTCTTTACTACAACACTTCTCCATTTTGGTGGGCTACGCCTAAAAATAAGGATTTGATGAAGGTTTTAGAGTATATTTATTAAAATGAAAACTCCATTTTGGTGGGCTACACCTAAAAATAAGATTTCGATGAAATTTTTAGAGTATGTTTATTAAATTTTTAGAGTATTTTGGCAGGCTATATTCTTGATTCCTTAAATGATTTATTCAAATGGATTGTGACTAAATAAATGACTAACTACTTAGTCATTTTTATTTGTGTGACTAAATAATTTTTATTCAATGACCAAATTAATCATTTATTTACTCATTTATAGTTGAGTTGCAAAAAAATAGTAGAATTTAGTCATTTTTAGTTGTTGTGACAAATTTTTAGTCACCTGGTCATTTATTTTCCAAATTCTACTAGTGTTTGTGGTGATATTATGCTTGATGTCCTACAAGAGTGTGACCTTTCTTGGCATATGACATTCTCCTTGGTGGTAACATTATGACTAGTGTTCCCTATGGTGTGATTTTCTACTCCTCGACTAGTCCTCTCTTGGTGGTGATGTCATGTGTGATTTTCCCTAAGGTGTGACCTTCATGTATTGAGAAAAATTCCCTTTGATTGTTTTTAAATTTTCCTTACCTTTTGAGATGATGTTATTACAATATCCGTTGAGGTCTTAGCTTTGTCTTTTTATTTGCATTTGTCCCCTGTGAGTTAAACCTCGTCATATTTCTTGCTAGCATGCTAATCATTTTGTAGCACCTTATCAAAGATATAAGGGAGTATAACTCTTGGTTTGGTTGACATGGGTACACACTTGTAGACCTGATGCATCCTTCCCATTTTTCCACTTTGTCACGAGTACACTTGTAGGCCTAGTGTGTTTCTCATTTTTCTATCTTCACATTGGTACACACCTATAGACTTAGTGTGTTCTTCCCATTTTTCTACTTTGGTAATGAGTATACACCTTGTAGACCTAGTATGTGTTTCTCATCCTTGTCTTGAGGGCTCAACTAGTGAATATCATACTTCACTAGCGTGTGTCCCTTCCTTGTTTATGGTTCACCTAGAAAATATTAGACTTTTCTATTGCATAAGTTATGAAATATTTTTGTATGGTTCCTAGCATAATACATCTTTTTGGCCCATACCCTTTTTCATTTATTTTGGCATTGTATGTTTGTTTATCTTATTTTTTTGTTGCATATCATATACATATGTGCATCCCTTTGTGCTTATGTTGGTTTCCATTATATCTTGGATCCTGAAGGCTTGAGCGCTCTCGCCTTAGATCCATTGTAATCCTATCTCTTCAACATTTGTGCATTTGGAACACTCTTAACATATTTTTCTACTTTAATGTGAGTCTAAGCATAATTTCATACTCTTACTAAAGTGGGAGCTAAATGTAACGTAGAAAATTGTATACCTTTACAATTTCACATTATGTTTTGTCCCCCTAATTTATTGGACTTAATTAAACTTCTAATTTTCCAAATTATGCATTCTAAAGCCTAATTCTTTATGTTTTTTAAAATAGGAACCAACATCAAACAAATGAATTTCATAAATAAATTACCTTAGATCATGTGTGTCCTAGAAGTATAGGTCAGGATCCATTTTCCCATGGGTGAATGGATCCCCTTTATGAGCCAGAACCTAAATTCAAATATATTTTTTGTGGCATTTTAATGTCCAAAATTCAAATTGGAAGTATCAACTTTTGGAATCTAATTTTTGAGAAATTTGATAAACACCTATAAATACGTGGTCTTTTTATCATTTGAAATCTAACAAACCTACTAGCATTCAAGATAAAATATTATTGTCAAGAGCATTAAAGAGCAACATTATCGGCTATTTGTAGCAATAATCAAGATCATAACATCATGTCAAAGTTTATGTGTGTTCATGTTGAAGGCTAACAAGTGTTGTAGCTCTTCAATCATTCAAGCATTCAGACATTCAATAAATTATATCAATCAAGATCCTAACATCATGTCAATTTTATGTGTGTTCATGTTGAAGGCTAACAAGTGTTGTAGGTCTTCAATCATTCAAGCATTCAGACATTCAATAAATTATATCAAACAAGATCCTAACATCATGTCAATTTTATGTGTGTTCATGTTGAAGGCTAACAAGTGTTGTAGGTCTTCAATCATTCAAGCATTCAGGAATTCAAGCAGGTCTATCAATCAAGATCCAAGATCCTTGAAATGATGTGTTTGTTATTAGTCTTTTAAGGAAACCATTAAATGGTGGTGAGTTGCAACAAGTGTTTTCATTCATCATTTCCTTCCATTTCCATTAATTTTTTCATCATTAATATCTTGCCATAGTGAAAGTGGGAACACTCTTCATAGGCTTTGACTAAGGAAAACACATATATGGCCTCAACATTTTCTCTCTTTGTGTATGTACAATTTATAAGTTGAGGAATGATTGAAGATATCTTGAAGAGAAAATTTGTATTATTGCATTTTTTTTCACCTTTCTTGCCAAGATACAAAAATTGAGTTGCAAAATTCATTTCCAACATTCTGAAAAATTTGTAGGTGGAAAATAGAAGCTCAAATCTGACACCAGAGGACCCAAAAATTTGATCAGGAGCCCTATACAAAGACCCATTTTCCCTTGGGTGAATGAGTCCTTGTAGGCACATCAAAACCAATTTTTCTGAGTAAGTTTGTTGTCCTCTACACTTCCTAGAATCTCCACTTGCAAATTGTTGTTTTTGTCTTTCAGTTTCAGGATCTTGCATTTTATGTATTAGGGCATATAGGATCATTAGTTTAATCATTTTTAAAAAATTACAATCCATTCTAATCCTACCATTAGATATAGATTCAGGTTTGAATGACTCACCATTAGGGTTGAAATTCAATCTTTTCAAGTTGTGATCTACATCTTAATGAAACTTGGAAAAAGGCCACCATTGAATCCTAGGTCTTTGCATTTAGGACCTATGACTCATTTTTCTACATTTCAACAAGAATTCATAAGCCAAAAAAAATTCTCCCAAACCCCTCCATCTTCAAATGACTATACTCAATTAGAGGTGAGTGAATGTGCATGTGAACATCCTCTGAATGTATCACATTGATTAGAACATGGGAAAATACTTTTTCCTTATCATTCTCCGTAGATTTGTATGAGTGATTCTTAAATTTGGGTCTTGAATTCTCCACAAAATCAATGACCATCAGCATATCCATGATATTTCCTTTAAAATATAGGGTTTGCAAGCAAATTGAGAAATACTTGAGAATTTTGTCGTTAGGGTTTACACAAAAAAATTGTTGAAATACTTCTTCTCTTCCTTAGCTCTTCCGCACACTTGATGTAATTCAAACAAGATCAAAATTGATCAATTATGACTTAAATACACTTCACATCTACCCCTATTGATCAACATTAAATGCATTTCAATTCTTGATACTTAGCAACTTTTAGTGTTTTGTGATATCATAGGGATTCAAGATCATTTCATAAACTTCCACAAATTGTGTATTTGCTTTGGAACCTTGAGAAAATAACATAATATTACTATCCAAACATATCCATATCACCATTAACCGGTATGCTAAAGGTTTCAACATCTTATGTGCTACAAGGGTTTGAAAAGGTCTATAATTACAACTCCCCTTTTAAGCCAATACTTTTCTTGTCAATTTTCAAAGGTTCCATCTGTACCATGTTGGGGTACAAATTCATTCTTTAATTCACTCTCTCCCTTCCTCTACATAATTTTTTTATTTCCTTCTTTTGTTGACTACTGAGAAATTTCTTTTGTGGAGCAAAAGAACATACATTTTCTTCCTTATAGAACCTTGAAAAATGTCCCCGTTTATTGCAATTGTAGCAAATGATACTAGCTTGCAGATAAAAATTAATTATTCCCACATTAGATCTACAATCAACAGCCCTATGACCAAATTTATTGCATATGAAGCAATATCCATACAAGGATTGAGAAGTCATAGTATTATTATTCCTTATCATTTTACATTTACAACCATTAGTCTTATGAAAAAATTTGTTGCAAGCATAGCACTATCCATGAAATGACTAAGAGTTCATAACATTGTACCTTGGAGGCCTAAATGGATTTTGACTCATCTTGCTTCTACATTCGACACCCTTATGACCAAACTCATTACAAGCATCAATTACCATTGCACCTTATGGGAGTAGTTTGTTTGGGGGCACATTTTCTAAAAAATTTCTTTTTCTTCCAGATAGGAATGAATCCAACTCCTTTCTTGTTGTCTTGATTTATAATTGCATCTCTAGAGGATGTATCCTTGGGATTTTCAGTGCAATATTTCTCCTCCTTTATTTTAGACTTCCTTGATACTTTTAAGTTATCATATAAGTTTGCGGATGCATTGGACATGGGACTTTTCCATTTTTCAAAACCCAGACTAGATTTCTCTTTGGATGGCTTTTGAGAGTTAATCAACTCATCAATAATTTCATAACCTCCTCTTAGTTTCAAACCCTTATCAATTTTCTCTTTTTCATTTTTAAGTTTTTTTTTAGAGTAACAATTTCTTCCTAAAGCTTTGAACATTCAATAGTTTTGTCATTTAGCTTGATATTCAAGAAATCCTCAATCCTCTCACCTTCTTCAACTTTTAATTTCAAATTTGAGATCATATCTTTAGCCTCTTTAACTTTAGTCTCACATCCATTTTCTATTTGAGCTTTCAATCTACCAATTTCTTCTTTTGATTCCTTAGATTTTGCCTTCAATTTGTCAATTTTCTCCTTTTATTTTTCTAGCATACACTTATATTTGATATTTCTTAGTCTTGATTCATCCATATCTTCAAGAGAAAACCAAATTTTTCCTTCAAAGTCTACTTCATAAACTTCCAACTTGATGTCACATCCTTCAGATTCCATTTATCCCAAATTCGGTTCTAGAACAAATATATCATTGATTTTTGCTACAGACCCCATGTGTTCAAGTGTAGGATCTACCTCAATGGTTAGGATTCTTCAAGGAACTTGGATTTCATATCAATTTTTGAACACATTGTAGTGTTGAGAGAGGGGTGAATCAACATATATTAAAACTTACCATTCCCATTTGCAAATTAAACATCACATCACATAAACTAAAAGGAGGGTAGAAAAGAAAACATTCACCACACAAGGACACAGAGACTTTTACATGTAAAACCCAATGAGGGAAAAACCATGGTGAGAGTTAACTCATAATATAAAGCTCACCACTTACAAAGATTATAATATTTTTTAAGGCTCATTGCATATGGACTTGCTGAGTAAGGTGTACAAACTTAGGGAAAGATACAAAGTACCTAATGAGACTCGGTGTCTTAGAGCAAGATACATGAAAATTATAACGAGAAACATAAATATGAACTACTATAGGGAAGCATCCAACATATTCTAATATTGCAGTCCTCTTTTGTAGCAAAATTACACTATCACACAGACTTTGCACACTTCATACTCAACTAGTACAACACTAGATTATTACTCACATCATATTCACCCTTCACATGTGATATCTGCATTCTTATATATCATTTACAACACCTCAAAACATTAATTAAGTCGACATCAATAGGACCTTTTTCAACTAAAATATGTGACCAAATATGATTCGGCTTCAAACACATGTAGCATCAACAAAATTAGGTTACATATCAACCCAAAGCATATTCGGCCCCAAAAACATGATGACACACCCCAATATATCCTTCAAAGTAATTAAAGTAGATCAAGATGAACCATAAATGAAGGAAATCACATTGTCGGTTTAATTATCAATACCACTGTCAAAACTATTAATTGTTTTCCTTTACATCATTGGGGAGAGACCAAATAAATCTTGTTGACCAAAATGAATGAAATGCAACCTCTCTACAATCATCTCTTGATGAAATTGATCACCAAATATTGGTACAAGTGAATAATCTCATTGAACTCATAGAAACAAAGCAACCCAAATAATCTGTGATACTTCAACACATAAGACATAGCACTGTGGAGCACTAATTCACATGAAATTCATATCACTGAATCCTTAGACCATCTTGAATATGTTACCAAATCTGCACAAGCACAACAATCACCAAAAAAGAATGCAGAGCATTCTAGCGAGTCAAATGAGACACATTATACTATTGAACAATAATCTAGAGAACAAACACTTATAACTTTTTTGTAGAAGAGGACATGACTTGAAATCTAGGAAATAGACTCCTTTCACATTACTTATATTAAATCTAGAACTGCATAACTAGATCTTGTAATGTGGTAAGATGCAGACCAAATTACCAACACCCAGACATAGAGAAGTGCATTTTTCATACCTTAGACTAGTTTCCATAATCAAACAAGTATGAATCTAACTCAAATATTAATCCATTGAATCCTTGAGCATGTAGCCACTAACTAGTGTAACTGTATCCCATGACCAAAACATAAAGCATATGTAACAATGTGTTATCATATACTTACCAATCATCCAAACTAATATTCTTCCATGGACACATTTGATGATCTTTCAGACTATCTTCAATGTCTCTGATCATGTTGATTTTACACAAATTCTCATCACACAGTATTTGTTAGTCTCTCCAACTTCACAAATGACCTCTAGTTGACAATAATGACAACACATGTTGAGTTGACATCAATGAAAACACACATTATCAACATTAATGATTATGACACTTGTTATAAAGAGAAATCCCTAAGAACTGAATGGTAGAGCTTAATGAAGAAAGAGGAAATAAAAATTTAGAATTCAATGGCTTACAGAAGGAGATAGGAACACTAAGTTCTTCCATCAATTTGTTTGGAAACATAAAATAAGAAACATGATAAGTAACCTTACTCTCACGGATGGTTGTGGTTTCCAAGGAGGATGATATACTTGATGTTGTTGTATCCTTATGGGGATGATACTCCTGTGAGAAGCTTTCTCTACAAGTATATTGTAATCTTTGTTATTTTTGAATAATATATTGAGTGGATTTTGGAGTGTGAGGATTTTCTCCTGAAAGGGTTTTCCCAACAAATCATTGTGTTGTGGTATGCATAATATTTATGTTTATTTATGTTTAAGATTATGTATCTATTGTATAGTTCTATAGATCTATAAAAATTTTCATTATCCTCCTCTCAAGATTAGTGTAGTAAGTTGTTTTGCTACCTTAGCTTCCTTAAATTTTCTAGTTGTGGAGAAGGATGCTAAGGGAAAACAAAATGAAAAACTAACTAAACTCCGAATCAAAGTGAAGGAGTTGGAAAAGAAAATGGAAACCAACACCCATCAGGAGAAATTAAAACAAATGGAAATTTCCCTTACTAAAATTATTAAGTTAATTGATGGTATTATGAAAAAGGTAGTTATAAGAATGGTTTCATGGCAATCCAAAATCAACAAACATCAAAAGAAATAAGCCAAAGGAAAAGACTATCAGAGTGAGGAGGATAAGAATGAAAAGGACCTACAAGAAAAGGAGGCCTAGGAGGAGCCTCTGGACTCCCTAATCGTTGACTAGAGTTTGATTTATTAGTTTTCTTTTGGTGTTTCCTACTACTATCTATTGTTTCTAGTTTTTTATGTTGTTTTGTTGGACTTGTGTGCCCTTTTTCTATTTTAATGTTTATGTTGTTGTACTGAACTTATAGGATCATGGCCCTTTCCTTGCTAATCTAATAAAAAAAAGGTAAGACATGTACTTAAACTCAAAAATAATTTAATTTCCTTGAGAGTTTCAGATTCTATATATTATAAATTTAAATTGAAAGTAATTGTTATCTACTAAAATTGCACCCTATTGAATATGAATATAAAATTCAATATTTCAGTGTAACATGGGAAGATCTCTAAAGTTGTGGGTTACTTTTAGGTAGAGGTCAACCTCCAGAGAAGGTCGACTTCCTTTTGGTATCACCTAAAACTATTGACTTGTTAGGAAAAGGGAGAAGTGTTGAAAATGAATAAAACTAAAAAGCATAAAATAAAGTGATACACCAAACCTAATGGGAGATAATGAAACTCGGGGCTCTACACTTAGTCCTAATCTAACAAAAATTTAGTTTACACAACTTGTTACAACAATGTTCATACGTAATTGTTTTACTAAAAGATTAAATACTTTGACTTGCAACATGAGAAAAAAACCTCACAATAAGCAAGTGGATGTATTTAACTGACATGATTAGTAACTTGAATGACCATGCTAATTACGTAAAAGGTACAAGGCATGAGACAAAACTATAATGAAACTAAGTATATTTACAAGATAGTTTTATCAATCACAAAGCATACACTAAACTGTAAGAACAAGATGGTTAAGAATCAAGTCCAGAAATGAGTAAGGTAAATTGTATTCAATACCTCTAAGAATTAAAAAAGATGCAAAAATTTGTGAAAGGACTGCAAGTCACTGTCTCCAAAAGTTGCATGAATAGAACTAACTCCAAAAAAATGAGTTACAAAAGCATCTATATGCTTCAACTTCAAATAGTTGCACTAAACAAGGAGCTAGAAGCTTCCTTGGGTCGGATGAAACAATAAAACCTGAAATATAGCACCTAAATTAACTCCAAAAGGATTCCAAAATGTAGAAAAATTCAAGGCATGACTAAGTCTACCATAAAGACTTGCAAAGAAAACTCCAAGATGCTCTCCCAAGCTCATAAAATCCAAAAACAACTCCTAAATCTCCTCATGTGTTTCAAAATGGTCAAAACCTCCTCCAACTTACTCCTAGATGATTGGGATGTTATTAATTTATCAAAAAATCCCTCCTTTTTGACTCGAACTTGAATAACCAACGTATCCCATCTTGCAATTATATAACAAATATTAAAGTGATTTATAAGTTATCACTTAAATAAATGTTTAACATTTCAATTTCAACCTATGCAAAGTAAGACTTGGTCAATGTCTTAAAATAAAATGTAAGCTCCATAAATCATTCATTACATAGCATATGGAAGTGAACATACAAGTTTACTAAGAATGAATATTACATGGATACATTAGATTTCATGCATAAATAAAATGAAAGGCATAAAATGCCTAAGTCTTATCAGCACTCAACTTAGGGTTTAGAAACCCTAAACAAAACAAAATGAAATATTCATCTCATTTTTTATCTAAAGCTTCTGGAGAAACTACTTGAGGGTGCCACCATGGTTTTGTTTAAGCTTTCTGGAAATTTTGAATTGCCACATGCTGGGAGTTGGATTCTAGGGTTTTTGAAAACAAATCAAGCTCAAGCATTGACTATAGGTAAGATTTCTATAGTCATTACCTTTCCTATAATGAAAAGATTTGCAAGCTCCATTGAAGGAAAAAATGGAAAAACTATGTTTTTATTTCTGTATTCTATGGACATTTCTGTATTCTATGGACATGAGGGTGGTTTCCTTTTCTCAAAGTTATAGGTCTTGCAAAAGACTTGCTTCTTTTTTTTTCTGATTTTGAGGCCTCTTAATGGTCGTGGCCATATCTTCTGCATTTTCATGGCTCAACCCCATTTTTTTGTTTCTTTCATGTATCTTTCTATAGATACAAATCTATCTAGGCCGCAATTATATATTTTAAGGAATTTATTTGGTATTCTGGGTTATCATACTCGTGCCACCATTAATTTCTCACTCTACATATTTGGTTGGTCTTAAGTCATGCCTTTAGCTATGATAATATCAATCAAGATTATAACATTAATGATACTCCATGATATATTTGGTCAGTTGTTGGATTAGCTTGAAAGTTGTGGCTTCTTTGTATCTCCATTTTTTTACTTTATGCCATTGCGCAATACAAGCATGATTCAAAGACTTTACACAACTTCCATTCCTTCATGAGCACTACTTTTTCACTAACTTTCAAAACCAAAGATTTCATGACCATTCTTCATAGGCTATGGGTTTCATCCTATTGTAGACACTTCTAGAATCAATAATTCCTCCAACATTTCCATTGGGTTCCCAAAAAAGGTGATGTAGGGGAAGAGGATGTTTGACACTTGGGAGGAATCGTCTGATGTTCTTCCATAATCTTTTCTAAAAACCTCCCTTGAGTGTCAATCCTCAACTTTAAATGGTTTTGTACCTCAAGTTGTTCATAAAGCCACTTCTACACTTCCATTTGCATTTGAAGAGCTTCTGTGATCTGAATTCCTAATGTGGCATCTATGTTTGGTATAACTTGAGATGCCTTTCTCTTATCATATTTGTCTCTTTCTCAACACTCAGGTACATGTTTTGCAAGTCAGTATCTCTGCAAATGGATTTTTACATGATAGATAGTGAGATCTTGAACACCCGTAACCCTAAGGACACCCTTAGGTGTGGCTCTATCAACACCTCCAAGTTGGGTAACTACTTCAAAAAATCTCTCATGAAGCTCAAATGTCCAATGTAATCATTGCTTTGTTGACCCTGCACCACATGATGTAACAACACTACGGTCTGGACTAGAAATTCTTGAATTGCCTAATCCTCTTTGTTCATTTACTTCAACCCTTTGATGATTCATGCTAGATGTCAAAATAAAAAATAAATAAATTGGCATCTATTTTAGAAGCAGTAAAACATGATTGCTTGCGTGCATACTCAACCTAATTCTCAAGGGCTGTCATACTTGCACATGACATTATTTTTCCACATGTTTCCTTAAAGTTCATAGCTCTTATTTTATTGTGATCAAGGCCACTGCATAGTTCTAGTAACACATACTTCATTTCCCTCATGGATTGTTAAGCTCTTTGTTTTTTAAACTCTCTACTTTTTAAACTCTCCGCTTTTTGAATAATACTATTATTATGATCATTAGATTGTTAACTTGATTTTCATAACTTTATGCATATGTTATGAGCCTTTGACTACCATGGAACTGTCATTGTATTTGGTTGTGTTCCTTTACAATGAAAGATAAACAAACACATATGTTATCCTCCTTGAGCATTGATGATTATATGAAGGCCACCTTCAGCCATGTATAGATTGGAACAAACATTTTATGCATACTCTTTGATGGTTTCTTTTCACATTTTAACATTCAATATTAAATAATTTTCCTTTGCATTATGATTGAAAAGTGATCAATCTAACCTCCCTCACTATGCATTCTGATATCATTTTGTATAAATGGCATAATGGTGTTCTTTGAATTAGAAAACAATGCATTGTGATGATGCAATTATTTCTCTCTTATAAGACTATTTTCTGAACTTCTGCAAAATCCCATATTAATTTCATGATGTTTACTCTACTGGTATCACTGTTATCCTTAACTTTTGTAGCATCCTTGAAATGATTCTTCATGAACTTAACATGTATGCATGTTCACTATCATTGAACAATTGATATAATGACCTTAAACATTGCATTTCCCTCATAAATAAGCTCAATCAAGTTGATTATTTGATAACTTAGATTGTTGAGCTCAACCCTTGTGGGAGCCATGTTTTAACCCACATGTTGTAACTTGATGAAACAAATCAGCAACATTATTTTTCTTGTATCTACACATGAAGAAAATAAGTTAGAGAAAACATGGCATATTTTAGGTGTGTTTGATGGCTTTGATGATTCTCTGAGACACCTAAAGTATGCCATGCTTATTTAATGCATTTGGAGATCAATTTATATGTGCATAGGTGAATGTTCATATAATTTTTGTGATTCTTTCATTGCTTAGAGAATTTCTCTAATGTCATTACTTTTTCCAAATGCAAGAACTAGGAGTGATGATGAGTTAGGAGAGACAAGCAGTTCGAGACAACAACAGAACAAGTTGATGCCAAACCAGCCATTCTCAAGCAATGACTAGTCATTTTCCTTATATGCACATTTCATTTTCTTATTCATGTATATGCTTTTCTTTATTTGTATTGAATAAGTTAAATCTCATGGCTTGTGTGAGACAATGAACATTTTTACATTCAATAAAGATCACCTCTTTGTTCAAAAATATTTGTGTAAATATTTTCTATGTTATATGCAATTGCATAAATATAATGATCTATCGCTATGGTTTTGTAATCTTCTAATTTTTTTGTTTATGCAATTGAATGCAATATAGGAAAGATAATTAAAAATGTACCTCTTCCTAATTTTTAAACACAAAGATCAACCTAATTGAGCAAGTAGTGAAATTAGGTAATAGTAACCAAGAGAATTTTGGTTGTTATGAAGGCTAAAAATATTGGGAACCTTTACAAGCTAGAAGGAAGTATTAAAATAAATGAAGCAAAAGTGGTATTTGAGGAAGAAAATGAATATGCTTGTTTATCACATCAACAATTGGGCCATATGAGTGAGAAAGGGCTAAAGGTACTGATAGACCATAATTTTTAGATTTAAAATCTTTGAATTTGATTTTTTACAAGCATCGTGTCTTTGGGAAGCAATGTAGACAAAAATTTAAAACAAGTAGTCATATAAGTAAGGTTATTCTAGATTATATTCATTCAAATGATTGGAGACCATCCCCTGTAGTTTCTTTTAGAGGATCATCATACTCTGTGTCATTTATAGATGATTATTCTAGAAAGGTGTGGCTCTATATTATTAAAATAAAAACTAATGTGTTTAGTGTATTTAAGTAGTTTATAGTTTTGGTTGAAAAGTTGGTTGAAAAGAGTACTAGTAGGTCAATCAATTGTTTAAGAATATATAATGGGGGCGAGTTCACATCTTTGTAATTTAAAAATTATTGCAAGGAAACTAGGATTGCAAGGAATAAAACCACAATTTACACTTGGTAAAATAATGTTTAATGCATGAACAAGACAATGCTAGAGAGAGCAAGGAGCATGCTTAGTAATGTCAAGTTGCAACAAGATTTGTAGGAAAAATCAATCACTACAACTTGCTAGCTAGTAAATTGGCCACTATCAACTACAATAGACTAAGATTCCTAAAGAGGTATGGAAAAATCATTCTTGTGATTAAGTTCAAATCTTTTTTTTTTATGCATATGCTCTCATTTCTAAAGATTATCATTCTAAGTTGGAACCCATATCAAAGAAGTATATTTTTGTTCATTATGGTGATGGAGTTAAGGATACAAATTGTGGGATGCTAATACCCACAAAATCATCATGAGTAGAGATGTGGTATTTGAAGAATTTCTTCTCATAAAATTAGACATAAGAGAAGTTCAAGTGAAATAGGAACATGTGCCACTATATCAAAAAATTCAATTGAAAATTCATCCATCAACAAAGAATAGGGAACAAGAAGAATATTTTGAAGATGAAGATGAGGATGTAGAAAATATATAGGAAAATGCGGACATGTCAACACCAACACTAAGGATATCTACATGGCCTAGAAATCCTCCTAAGATGTATGATTATTATAGTTTATCTATTTCTTTGATTTCTAATGATGGGGACCCTAGTTTATATTAGAAAGTGAATGATTAGATTGAAAACACCAAATGGAGAATGTAAATAAAATAAGAAATGGATGCCCTGGAGAAGAATGAAACATGGGACCTAGGAGAACTCCCAAATAAAAAGAAAGTTGTTGATTACAAATGGTTCTACAAACTAAAGTAGGGTGTTGATGATAAATTTGAAAGGTACAAAGAAATACTAGTAGAAAAAATGTATTCTTGAAAGGATGGTATTGATTTCCATGAAAAAATTTCACCAGTTGTTAAGCTTTGTTTCTATTCATGTAGTATTAGCACTGGTTTCTTTATTTGATCTTGAGTTAGAGCAACTAGATGTTGAAACACCATTTTTACATGAAGATGTGGATGAGGATATATGTGAAACAATCAAAAGAGTTTGTTTAGGATCACAAAAGAAGATTTATTTGCAAACTCAATAAGTTATTGTATGGCCTGAAGTAGTCACTTAGACAATGATACAAGAATTTTGATTCCTCCATACTGAGCTAAAATTTTACAAGGAGTAAGTATGACAATTATTTTTATTTTCAAAGTTTGAAAAATGGTTTATTCATTATCTTGGTGTTAAATCTTGAAGATATACTTGTATCAAGAAAAAGCATGGTTGAGATTAGCAAGTTAAAGGACCAATTGGGTAGGACATTCCATATGTAGGATCTAGGAATAGAAAAAAAAATTGAATATATATAAATACATAGAGATAGGAAACATGGTAATCTTCAATCCAGTTATCACAACAAAAGTATGTGGAGAAGATCCTCATAAAATTTGATTTAATTTTTTTGAAATCAGTAAATATCCCTTTGGCTTCCTATTTTAATCTTTCTCCAAGCTTATGTCCTAGTAATCATGAAAAAAAAGGATTATATGTCTCGTGTACTATATGCTACTGCAGTACAGGAAGTTTAATGTATAAGTCGGTATGTACAAGACCATATATTTCACATACATTTGATGTTTTCAGTAGATACATGAAAAATCTAGGTAGAGAGCTTTGTATAGTAGTGAAATGGGTGCTTCAATATCTTAGAGGCTACACAAGTGATTATTGTATTACTTATAATGGTTGTAGTGATTTAGTTTGTGGTTATGTTGATTCAAAATTTGTAGGTGATTTAGACAAAAGGAGAGCTACTTCAAGTTACATCTTTACTCTTGTAGGAGGGCCTATTTTTTAGATGTTAAAGCTTTGAGGAAAAAAAAATTTATCCACTACTGACATAGAATATATAGCCATCTCACATGCATGCAAATAGGAAATTTGGTTAAAGGGTCTATAGTGCGAGTTTGAAAACGTGAAGACAAGATGAATGTATTTTGTGATAGTCAAAGTGTTATCCATTTGGCTAAAAATCCATTTAATCATAGTAGGACCAATAATACCATAATTAAATACCATTTTGAAAGATAGGTTACTTATGGAGATGAAGTAGCTCTTGAGAAAGTTCATACACTAGAAAATTATCCAGACATGTTTACAAGACCTACTAGAGCAGTTAAGGTGCATTTTGGCTTCTCTTGGCTTAGAGAAAAGGTGATGAATGGGAATAAGTAGGTATTAGGTAAATTTTTGTCAAGTTGGAGATTGTTGGATTATGACAAGAATGTAAAACAAAAATATTATATTATCTTAAAAAACTACTTTCTCCTTAAGAGATAATCTATAGTTTCCTTAAGAGAAAAATCTACATTTTTCTTAAAAGAAAATTCTTGTTTTTTCTAAGTTTGACGTTGGTTGTTATCTGGAAGATATTATATATACCTTTGTATCCTTTAAAGGAAAATCAATTTGTAATAGCAGCAGTTGCATGAAGATTGTAATTTTTTTCTTTGAGCAATAAGAATAATGATACCTTTTCCATGTGGATGCTTCCTTGGAATATTGTCAAATTTTTAGCACATAAATATCTGTCTTGTTGAATGTTATTATGCTATTAAATGTTTCACCTTTTCATGTATTTCTTCACAACTAATTTATGATGCAATTTTATTTGATTCTTTGGGCTCACATTTTTTCAACAATGAAGAAGTATAGTTTCTTGCAAATATGTTGGCTAGTAATATTGATTGCAAAGGGAATCATTAAGTCATGGTCATAATTCATAAAAGTTTTGATATCATGTTGAAAGATGTTATATCATAATAAATCAATAAAAAGTATCATTACTAAGATCAAAGAGTAATATGATAATATTAAGTTATTTAGGATGGTACTCAAACCACCAACAACTAATATGATAATGATCAAATATTTTAATTGCTAACATCTCTAAATTATTGACATTGAGAAAACACAAAAATCACGAGGCTCGAACACCAAAAATTCAATTATTCATCTTCAACACAAAAATATTACAATGCAATGGCTTTATAAAACCTTCTAACTTACTAACTACTTAAAACCACCTAACAAGCAATTAATATGACTTTATTATAGCAAGAAAACTATATTATCTATTTACAAGGTTTTTAGTCCCTTCAAAACCAATCTACCTAATAAAAACAATGTAAACCTTATTTTCTAACATTTTAATATCCAAAAATAATTTGTTCTCCAAAAATTGAAAGACTAGTTTGAGTTGCAACAAATATCCTTCATAAATCCTACTAAAAACTAAGGTATCATCCAATCAAACTATAATATGAATCAATAGATTGCATCAATATGTCATTCATTAACCTCATAAATTATGTTGATGCATCACATTACCTAAGTAGAAGTACCAACCACTCATAGAATGTTTTTTTTCATCTTAAACATTATTCTCCATGCCTCTTTGTTACAATTGTGAAAAACATGAGCCATAAGATAAAACAATGAATAAATACATCTTCCATGCAAGAGCTCTAAAAACAATATGTGCAATATTCCTCAACAATAAAAAAGCTATAGAAGAACCTCAAGAAACTTCAAGGAAAACAAGAGTCCTCAAAGGTTGAGAGTTCGAGAGAATAAAAGAGAAAATCTTAGAGAGATAATATAATGAGGGTTAAGCGCTATATAGGAGAAACCCTAAAAGGTAAAGGGATTAGATTATGACACATGCCAACATCACATGCGATGAGAAGAATGATCTAATAATAGCCCACTTTAGTTAATATAGAAAAGCACTTAGTTAACTTAATAGTGAACTCCTAAGTTTAGCTTAAGTGCATGAGAATACATTAGACTTATAATTAATTAAAAATTTAATGCATGATTACTCTAACACCCCCCTTAAGATGAACTTAGGGAGTAGCTAAAAACCCTAAAAAGAATGCATGATGGGTCCTAACAAACAAGGCCTGGTGGGGTACCCATGTACAAACAAAAAATCTCTCACAACTAGAGAAAATGAGAAATCCATAGTGGGAGAAAACTCCTCTCCAAAAGAGAGAAAGGCGAATGAAAGATTGAAAAGCCTCCAAATCAAGGTGTGAAGGACAAAGAAGCCTCTAACCAAAAAAATGCCCCAAAAGAGAGGAACATGTAGAACATCATTGAAGCACAAAGAAGTTGTATATAACTATCAAACGATGATTGATATGGTGTTGAAAAGAAGAATCTCCTCTGAAATAAAGGATGACCAGGATCAAGATAACAAGAATCTACATGAGTTCCCTCAACAATACTTTTCAAATTAGATGGAAAACAAAGGGAAAATATCTAAAAATTGAAGATACAAATGTCAAGATCCAAGGAGACTAATCTGCATGAGTTCCCCCAATGACACTACTCAAATCAAATGGAAAACAAAGGAAAAAATTTGGAAGTTGAAGATACAGGTGGTACATGAATCTGTATGAGTGACCCCAATGACACTACTCAACATGCAAGATGCAAGTCAAAGATACAGGTACCTATAGTCTTGATGCAGGAGCATCCAGTGGTGTGAGGGCAATCTTGCATCACCCAAAAAGATGTTTTCCATTTATGTTCCTGTTGTTTTCTTTTTGTATATTTTTTTGCATTTCTAGATACCCTTTTCGTCGAATAAGGGTTTCCAACTTTTAGAATTGCTATTTTTGCTCAACTGCTATTTTTAGCAGGTGTGAATTTAAAGGCGTTGGAAGACAAAAATTTATGGGAAGGTTTAGGATGGAAAAATAAACACTTTGGTGAAAGAATCAGATCAAGATCATTCACGGTTTGAAAGTTATTCAAGTTCCAGTTTCTGCTTTTTGCCCCGAAAAACCTTTCGAGCTCAATTTGAGGCACTAAACGGTCCCAGATGGGCCTGAAAATTTGCGGAAATCCAATCGTCTTTTCGAGAGCTTTTCGAAAAGGTATTATCACTGAAGATCCGACAGTCGGATTAAAAGTTATGGCTTCTGAAAGTTGGTGCATATTTTAGAAATGTGCTAATTTCGAATGTGAATTTGAATTTGAATTTCAAATTGTAATTTTTGGCGCAAAACCACCAAAACTCATAACTCAAATGTTGTTTTTGGCTCAAAGCCGAAACGGGGCTATTTATGGGCTAGTTTTCTGATTTTTGGATAGCTTTTTGGGGAAGGAGTTCACATGCTGCGAAAAGGGGATTTCCTGTAATTTATGTAATTTTTTTTCTGAGACTTCTGTAGCTTGCATGTATCGTAGAGCTCAAGGATTTGGGATCCTCTACATGTAAGATTTTCATTATTGAATAATAACAAAGTTTTCTAGTTGTGTACATTATTTATGTGTCTCGAGTTTGCTCCCTCGTCAGGTGGTATCAGAGCGGGTTTTCTTGAGCATGTGAATAGATCGCCGATCGTGAGGTAGTTTGCACCAGGACCATGGTTGTGGGTTCAAGATCTTTAAGATGCCTCCAAGAGTGATTCCTGGTAGGTGTGGTGGTGCTAGCGGTGGCAGAAAAGCTAGTGGAAGAGATCCATTAGAGGTCGAGGGTTTCAGAGCCCTCCAGAGACAAATTGATGCATTGCAGGAACAAATGAGAAGAGGGTTAAACCCGGGAAGGAGAGGAGAAAGTGAGGATGAAGAAGAGGTGGAAGATTCAAACATAGAAGAGGAAGAAGAAGCAATTGATCAAGATCAGATGCGACTGATCAGGGCCATTTTGAAAATCGAAAAAAGACCTAGAATAGAAGTCCCCAGTTATTTCAGAAGTCTAAACCCGAAAGAGTTGATCGATTGGATCAATGAGCTAGAAGAATATTTTGAGTATGAAAAAGTAGAGGACCCAGATTAGGTTAAGTTTACAAAAATGAAGCTGAAGGGCCATGCCAATATTTGGTGGAAAGAGGTCCAGTTGGAGAGAAATTGAAGAGGAAAAGGAAAGATCAACAGTTGGGATCGCATGGTGGAGAAACTGAAGAAGCAGTTCATACCAGTAGACTACGAGTTAGATCTGCTGAAGAAATTGCAAAGGTTGAAGCAAGGAAGTAGATCTATGAAAGAATACACATAATATTTTCACAAGATGATCATCAGAACAGGCCATGCAGAGGCCAACAAGGAGAAGGTAGCCCGTTATGTTAATGGGTTACGACCGAGCATTCAAGAGGAGCTAAGCCTGGTCAGAATGGCCACCATTGAGGATGCATACCAATTTTCTTTGAAAGTTGAGGAGAAGCTGAACAAAAGATTTGACAGCAAGCAAAAAGGCCGAGGAGGTCAAAGCGGAAGGGGTAGTGGAAGATCTTTTGGGAGCCGAAATGAGGATGAAAGGAAAAATGAAGATGTGGGTACTAGTCGAAGCCAGAGGAATGATAACTTCTACCACCCTCGTGATCAAAACAGTGGTGATCAAAGAGGTAGAGGACAAGGAAGATCTGGGCCAGGGACCTGGAAGAGGTGGTTTCAGAGGAACTTGTTTCCATTGTGGTGAAGAAGGGCATCGAGCCTATGAATGTACACAACACCAAGGAAGGATAGACAGAAGACCGAAGCCCGTGGAAGGGTTGCACATGCAGATGAGGAGGCTCAATCCGAACATTTAGATGATGCTGAAAGGGGAGAAGCCCTAGTGGTTAGAAGAGCCCTGGTGACTGAAGAGAAGGAGCCAGAACAGAGGAAGAATCTGTTCTGCACAAGGTGCAAGT
Source organism: Sequoia sempervirens (assembly GCA_007258455.2). Taxonomy (NCBI): domain Eukaryota; kingdom Viridiplantae; phylum Streptophyta; class Pinopsida; order Cupressales; family Cupressaceae; genus Sequoia; species Sequoia sempervirens. The sequence continues at coordinate 59,332,477 of VDFB02058242.1, forward strand.
GTGAAGACAAATGTTGTGAGGTCATTATTGATAGTGGGAGCACCAATAATCTGGTGTCAGAAGAGATGGTTACAAAGTTGAAGCTGAAAAGGGAAAGGAATCCACATCGATATCGGATTGCCTGGTTGCAGAAAGACCACAAAGTTCTGGTCAATGAGCAGTGCCTGGTGAAGTTCAAGATCGGAAGCTATCGTGATTAGGTACTATGTGATATCATTCCCATGGATGCATGTCACATGTTGTTGGGGAGGCTGTGGTAGTTTGATAGGCGAGCTATACATGATGGCCATGCAAACACTTATTCCTTGATGAAGGATGGAGTCCTGTCATAAGTTGAAACCTCTAAATAAGGACGAAGAAAAGGTATGCAGTAGTGCTAGAATTTGTTTTGTTGATGGAAGGAAATTTTTAGAAGGCATGAAGCATGAGCATATGTGTTATGCATTGATTCCTAGAATGGAAAAGGAAGATAGTGAGAAGGTGTCAGTAGAAGTTTCTGGACTATTGGATGAGTTTTAGGAGATTATTTCTGATAATGTGCCTGAGGGTTTACCACCAATGAGGAAGATCAATCATCAGATTGACTTGATCCCTAGATCCAATTTATCAAATAAGGCAGCGCATAGAATGACTCCTACAAAAAATGAGGAGTTGAACAGACAAGTTCAGGACTAGTTGAGAAAGGGTTTGATTCAAGAGAGTCTGAGCCCATGTGCAGTACTTGCAGTACTAGCACCAAAGAAGGATGGGGAGTGGAGGATGTGTACAGACTCCTGAGCCATAAATAAGATAACATTTAAGTACAGATTTCAATTGCCAAGGATGGATGACTTGATGGACTGTTTGAGTGGAGCACAGTACTTCACGAAGATTGATCTAAAGAGCGGATATCACCAGATCTGGATTCGAGAGGGTAATGAATGGAAAACTGCCTTCAAGACCAAGAAGGGCCTATACAAGTGGTTAGTCATGCCTTTTGGGGTAACCAATGCACGGAGCACATTCATGCGGCTCATAAATGAGGTACTGAAAGAATTTCTAGGGAATTTTGTCATTGTGTACTTAGATGATATTTTAATATTCAGTAAGTCTCTAGGTGAGCATTTGATGCATATTCGTAGAGTCTTTGAAAAGTTGAGAGAAGAAAAATTGTTGATTAATCTGAAGAAGTGTAGTTTTGTGAAGGAGTTAGTGTACTTGGGGTTTGTTGTCTTGGAAAAGGGTCTAAAGATGGACCCAGAGAAGGTGAAGGCTATTCTAGAATGGCCTACCCCAAGAACTACTACTGAGGTGAGATCTTTCCATGGTTTGGCAAGTTTTTATAGAAAGTTTATTAGAAACTTCAGTAGTATTTTTGCACCCCTAACTGAAATAATGAGAGGGGATAGAAAAGAGTTCAAGTGGAGCACTGGAGCAGAAAAGAGTTTTGATCTATTGAAGCAGAACGTGACAGAGCAACCAGTTTTAGCCCTCCCAGATTTCAATAAGGTGTTTCAGGTGGATTGTGATGCCAGTGGTTGTGCCATTGGAGTAGTGCTGAGCCAAGAAGGTAAGCCCATTGCCTATTTTAGTGAAAAGTTAAATGATGCAAAGAGAAAGTACTCTGTATATGATCAGAAATTTTATGCAATAGTTCAAGCATTAAATAAATGGAGACATTATCTATTGCCAAAGGAATTTGTTTTGCTTACGAATCATCAAGCATTACAGTATCTGAGTAGTCAGGGAAAATTAAATCAGAGGCATATGAAATGGGTAGAATTTTTGCAGAGTTATACCTTTGTTTTAAAGCATAGGAGTGACAAGTCAAATAGGGTTGCAGATGCCTTAAGTAGGAGGAAAACATTGTTGACTAAGATGCAGATTGAAGTGGTTGGGTTCAATGAACTCAAGACATTGTATCTTGAAGATCCTGATTTCGCAGAGGCTTGGAAAGCTTGCAAGGAGCCTATTACAGTTGACAGGACGAAGTGGCTGGATTTCATAATCTAGGATGGCATGCTATTTAAGGGAAGCCAATTGTGTATTCTGAAGATTTCCATGAGGGAGAACCTGATAAAGGAGAAGCACAGTGGAGGAATGGCAGGGAATTTTGGTCAGGATAAGACCATTGCCATTATCAATGAGCATTATTATTGGCCTTAGTTATCACAGGATGTGAAGAAGTTTGTGTAGAGTTGCAGGGTATGTCAGATGGCTAAAGGAGTGAGCCAGAATACTGGGTTGTATCAGCCCTTACCTATACCAGAGAGGTCGTGGAAGGATATAAGTATGGACTTTGTTCTTGGTTTTCCAAGGACGCAAAGAGGGAATGATTCAGTATTTGTGGTAGTTGACAGGTTTTTGAAGATGGCACATTTCATCTCATGCCAAAAGACCCATGATGTAGTCCACATTGCTGACTTGTTCTTCAGAGAGGTGGTGAGGCTACATGGTCTGCTAAAGGGTATAGTCTCAGATCGTGACACAAAATTTGTTGGATACTTTTGGAGGACCTTGTGGAAAAATGTGAAAACAGAGTTGAAGTTATAATCTACACACCATCCACAAACTAATGGGCAGACTGAAGTTGTGAATAGAAGTCTGGGTAACCTACTGAGATGCTTGGTAGGAGATAAACCCAAGGGATGGGACTTGATCTTGCCCCAGGAATAATTTTCTTACAACAATTCTATCAATAGAAGCACTGGTAGATCACCATTCTAAATTGTGTATGGAGGCAGAGTTAAGACCGCTCCAAAATTGAGGAAGATGGACTTGTCACCTAGAAATTGCACCCTATGCACAAAGATTGAAACTGAGCTTTCTAGAGCAACATGGGATCATTTCAAGGCTGTGGGTTACCTATAGTTGAAATGAACCTCCAAAGAAGGCCGGCTTCCTTTGGGTATCACCCAAGCTACTGATTTTTTGAAGGAAAAGGGAGAGAGATAATGCATAAAAATGAAAATTAAACTCTAAGGTGATGCACCGAAATGACAAGAACAATGAGATACTCGAGCTACACTTGAATACTGGTGACAGCCATGAGACCGCACAACAAGATCCTGTAGATCACACATTCAAACAGGTTTGACATGCACATGCCTCCAAGAAGGAAAGACAGATTTTCACAAACTAGAAGCTCATGTGCAGGATTAAGTAAACACAGTTTGTAACCTACGTGATACTACTTCTGCAAAGAAAGGCATGACATGAAAGAAAAGCTATAAGGAAAGAGAATATTTCACTAAGTAGCTCAATGAATCACTTAAAAAGAATGCACTATACTTGACAAGAATCAGAAGGCAGAATGATGGACCATCAATAGTAACCAAGTTAGATTTTGTATATTATGTTCCAAATTGAGTTACAGAATCCTGCTAGTCTGAGAGAGGACTGCAAAAAGGGTCACAGACTTCAGAGGAGCATACCTTAGAACTCTCTACAAAAAGGCCAAAAAATTCCTTATATACAGAAAAGATCTCGGCCCCTTAGGGCTTACAAAATATCTATTAGAAAAATCAACCTTTAGATTTTTCATGTAGTTAATGTTGCACCCTGCGTGTCCCTGTCGGTGAAGAGTCATCCTCGGAGAAGCCTCCTGATCCTTTTGCAACCACCACATTCACTTCTGATCTCGTGTCGATCTTTGAATTCCCCCCAGTCGAGATGATTTGAATGCTCCTGAGCTCACGTTGCTTTTCAATCTGTTAATCACCTTCTCCCTGGTTAGACCACCATGACTCGCCTCAGCTCCCCCTGGTTGGTTGAACGTATTCCACACAGATTTTGTAGGCAGTCAAAACTCTTTCGGAAAGAATTGCATCTCGGTGAGACACTAAAAGTGTCTCACCGATGCAATCATGCCCTCTGAAGCTATCGACATAGCATGTGATAGTCGACGAGAGTTCCTATCAAGCCCACCGGTTATGTCGATATCACTGAAACCATCGGCAAGACGCAATTCTGTCACTGAGACATCATGACAAATTCTCTATTCCTTAGCGAAAACATCGATTTCGGGAGGCTTCACTGGTCGGTGAGACCCTGTGGTGAAGGGATCCTTCTCCTCGAGCTCCACATTCTCTGTTGAGTCCCTATCGGGTCGACAAGACTCTCAGCGAGGTCTTCCTCACTTCACTTCAGCAAGAGAAACCCTCATCGGCAAGACGTCATTGTGGCCTCATTAGTTATGTCGATATCGCCTCCCATTGCTGAGACCACCTTGATGTCGGTAAGACATCCTACCGAAAGTAAGACCTCCTTTTTGAGTCTCTCTAAACGCATTTTACTCTGTCGGGCTCTACATTTCCTTCGGTGAGACATTATTGATGTTACCCCAAGACATTTTATTCCACTAAGCTCCAGGTCTCCTTCGATGTGACTCCCATTGGCCGGCGAGACATCATACCGAAGGCGCTTTTCTTTGCTGAGGGTCTTTCAGTCGACATGACTTTCTTTATCGCTGAGACCTTCTACCGAACGCTTTGTCTTGGTGAGCTCCCTGAACTTCTTCATCCTTCTTGTCACCAAGACATCCCGGGTCGCCGAGACAACTTGTAGAATTCAATCCTCACACTGAGAACCTTAAGAGTCGAGGAGACCACCTTACTTCGGCAAGACCCCTTGCCGAAGTCCTTTTCTCAACGAGGCATTTTTGTTGTCAGCGAGACTTCCGCCGAAGGCAAACACATCGAGCCCCCCACTCAGTCGGCGAGACTAAATGTCTTCACCGAGACATTATGGAAAATGCACCAACCTTGGCTAAGACCACGAGCAAGTTGGGGAGACCTATGGTGATACCTCCCATACCTCTTCGATGAGACCTCTGGTCATCGGCAAAACACTGGGGCGATATCACCTACTCTAGACGAGGCCTTGGCCAGTCACCAAGAAATCTTGGTGACTTTCTTACTTTTGGAAAACTACTTCCTGTCGGGGTGACTCTCTGCTTTCAGCAAGACCTCCCTCCGAACTCCTCGTATTACACCGAAGATCTTTTCCCGTTCACCAAGACTCCACTCCGTCGGCCAGACCTCACATCGATATGACTTCATTGGCAGAACTGCTAGCTTTCAGTGAGACTTTAATCTTCGTTGGGACTTCATGGCGAAGGCATCTCCTCTTGGCGATCTCTTTGTTGTCAGTGAGACATCGGAGTTAGGGAGACCTTTCTTTGACTTGAATGTTACGCCAAAGGCTCCCTGTTGTCAGGAAGACTTTATCTTATCGCCGGGACATCACTCTGAATGCTTTGTTACGCCGAGAGACTTGTTTCCCGGAAAGCTCCCTTTCCTATCAGCGAGACTCTGACTGTTCGCTAGGACCCTTCACCGAGCGCCAGAAGTTACCCTGAAGCCCTTGGTCGCCATGAGTCTCCCCGAGCTCACGATTGAATGGCCTATCGACCAGAGAAAACCATGTGATAAGAGGTCATACCGAACCCTCAATGTTATAGCGATAGGCTCTACAGCTTCATTCGACAGGACAGAAACTAGGTCACAACAACCTATTCAAAATGGAAAGTATCAAGCAGCTAGTCGGCCAGACAGTGAAGATGTCATGCCGACTTGACTTTAATGGAGGTTGAGTGTAGAATATTGAGGTATGTTTCCAACAAAGCAGGTCTCTTAACTGAACTCCTTGTGAAATGTCATCAGATGCATGAAATAACCCTCAATGGAGATATCCCATCTGGCCCTTATGAACACCTGCAACATAGATGCTTTGCCTGATTGAGCCTGAGGGTGAAAATTGGGTAACATTTCTGGTGACCATTACTGGATGTTTTCCTGCTAAACATAAAACTAGTATCCTAGGCCTATCCATTGGGCATGGAGTCATTAGGAAAACTCAGAAAAAATCAAGAGCAGCTTTGTACATGGTTGTAACTCATCTTGAGACTCACTAGATCACTTGGAGACTTATTAAAAACAAGAAAAACTAAAATAAACTAGTTACATGTGTTGAAACAACACTTAGGGAAAGAAATAGCAACTAAACCTACCCTACACTAACCAGTAAGAAATTGATCAAACAAACCCATTGATAGGTTGGGTAAAATAACTACCCTTTCTAACAAATTTACAATATTTGCCATGCTGGAGAACAACTAAAGAGAAATGAAGCATGCATGACAATTCAACTGATGGCTGCAAGATCTCTTGTAGAACATATTCAGGCTTACTAACCTTTCCATACGAAATGTAAACATTCCCATTCTGAGGTGGAAAGGTAACTTGAGTGCGCTCCTCTTGAGCAGTACCCTCATGCTTGGGTGTAGGATTTGTCCTTGGTGTTGTATTGGACTCCATATGAGCTAAGTACCTGATTGGACAACCCCTGGTAAGGGTAAAGCTTGAACTCTCCTTGCTGGCCTCTCGTTGATCTCTAAAGACTTCATCTTTTCCTTAAAAAGATGTTGATTGAAGGTAATGTGCAAGTTGTTCATTGGCTACTATAGTTTGATCCTCTTGACTAGAGAGTTGATATCCCTGTTGGATAACTGAAAACAAATCTTCAAACTGTGGCTCCTTATGATCTTTGTCCATGACAAAATACACCTCCTCCTCAACAAGGTGGGGAAGCTTGTTTAATAAGTTCACAGGCTGCAAGGCATTATCTTCAACAACTTCTTCAATAGTCTCACCAACTTGACTGGGCTAATCACATGATTCCCCTTCATATGATACTAGTTCATCATCAGGCATAGATGTTATCCTGCATGTGAGATCTTCATCTCCATCAACAAATTGAGGAATTTCATCGAACAAGTCAGCAATACTCTCTAGGTGTTCCAAACCAACTGGTAAAATAGGAACCTGCATGTTCTCTTCAGCTTGCTCAACATAACCAAGTAGTTGATCAAATAAAGAAGTGAATTGTTCCTCTTCATGCGGCTCCCTTTGTAGTGAACCTTGGGTATCCTCTGCCTGCAAGTGAAGATCTTCAACTTTCTGTTGTCCTACTTCCCACCTCTCCTCCTATTTGAGCTTTTCTTGCTATAGTCGGTAACATGCTACAACTAAATGCATTGGATTTACTTTGCTAATTTTCTCCTTGAGGAGTAAGTCATTTGGATCAATGGGCTGGTCTCAAGGGATGATGGACTGATCTAGTTTAGGTACTACCTTCTCTTGCATCGAATTTAATCCCTTAAAGCTTGGAATTTCAAACTAAGAAGACTTACTAGGGGAGTCAAGAGGCTGGCTTTGCCTGAAGCTGGCAAACTTGTATTTGGGAACCTCCTGTTCAGAAAATTTCAGCCTCCTTTTTGCCTCTTTTGTAGCCAGCTGTTGGGCAAGGTTCTCTTCCAATTGCTTATTTTGCAACTCCTCCATTAATTGGTGTTGATAATCTGAATAAGCTTGAGTGTTCTGCACCTTAGTAGAGAGTAGCTTCATTTGTTCTTCCTTAGCAGCTATTTTCTATTCAAGGCCTTCTTCGAACTGGATTCTTTTTGCCACTCTTTCTTGATCATAAAAGCTGACTTGCTCAGCCACTTCTTGCTATCGCATAATGGTACCCTGCTGCATCTTGATCTTAACCAACATCTTAGATAGACGTACAAGCACCTTACTAATATCATTAATCTTCATATTGTGAAGACCTTGACTGAGATCCCACAACGTATGGTCAATTTGTTGGAGCAGGTCCAATACACTCTGATATGGATGTGCAGGAGCAATATACTCATGATATGGAGAGTAATAGTAAGCATCTTCATAATTATTTGACATCTTTTCAGTTAAAGAGCTGGAAACTCTGAATTAACATATTATTTTGAGACATACCAAGACTTGTGTCTGTGAAACTAGAAGATTTGAGCTCAGAGTCGCCAGGTATGTAAAGAAAATGCCTCCAAAAGGCTGAAACTACTGCTTTACACACCAAACAGCAGCAATAAAATATATAAACATGAACTGAGAAGCAGTTCACGGTCCCACCAGGCGTGCCAGAAATTGTTGTCACCTAGAAATTGCACCCTATGCATAGAGATTGAAATTGAGCTTTCTAGAGCAACATGGGATCATTTCAAGGCTATGGGTCACCTATAGTTGAAATGAACCTCCGGAGAAGGCCAACTTCCTTTGGGTATCACCCAAGCTATTGATTTTTTGAAGGAAAAGGGAAAGATATAATGCATAAAAATGAAAATTAAACTCTAAGGTGATGCACCGAAATGACAGGAAAAATGAGATACTCGAGCTACACTTGAATACTGGTGACAGCCATGAGACAGCACAATAAGATCTTGTAGATCACACATTCAAATAGGTTTGACATTCACATGCCTCCAAGAAGGAAAGGCAAATTTTCACAAACTAGAAGCTCATGTGCAAGATTAAGTAAACACAGTTTGTAACCTACGTGATACTACTTCTGCAAAGAAAGGCACGACATGAAACAAAAGCTATAAATTGCCTCAAAATCTCTTGACGCTAAAATAGGGTGAATTTATAATCAAAATTTATGGAATCGACCTCCTAAATCCAACGACGAGGTCCTTTTTGTGCCAAAATGCACCAAAATTGTAGCTACCCTCTATATTTGGAAAAAAAAACCACTTCAAACCCTCACAAATCTAACCTCAGAAGTCCAAATCAGGCCAAACAAAAGCCAAATCTAACTTTCTTGACAGCTTTGAATCCAATAGTGAGGTTCTTTTTCATGACAAAATAAACCCAAAAATTGCCCACCTCAAAAAATTGCAAAATAATCAATGGAGAATTCAAATTTGGCCCCTATAAACCTTGTTGAAGAAATAACCTCATAAATTGAGAAGGGGTTCATTGAATCCACACTCTGATACCATGTTATAATTGTGAAAAACACAAGCCACATGATCAAACAACGAACAAAGACACCTTCCACGCAAGAGATCTACAACAAGTTGTGCATTATTACTCAACAAGAAAAAAGCTACAAAAGAACCTCAAGAAACTTCAAGGAAAACAAGAGTCCTCAAACGCTGAGAGTTTGAAAGAACATGAAAGAAAATCTCAGAGAGATAATACAATGAGTGTTGAGTGCTATATAGGAGCAACCTAAATGGCAAACAGATTAGATCATGACACATGTCAACATCACATGCGATGAGACATAATGATCTAATAATAACTCACTTTAGTTAACATAGAAAAGAACTTAGTTAACTTAATAAAGAACTCCTAAGTTTAGCTTAAGTGCATGAGAATAAATTAGACTAATAATTAATGCATGATTACTCTAACACTCTTCACATTTTATTTTAACCTATTGACATCTTGACTTAAAATATAACTTGGTTAAGTATTTAGCATGCTCCCACTGATCTAAGAGATCATCAATATGTGCTAGTGGATATATGTTCTCGGTGGTTATCTTTTTCAAAGCTCTATAATTCACACATATCTACCAAGAAACATCTTTCTTCGACACCACCATTATCAAAGAATTGCAAGGCAAGATGCTTGGTTAATTACTCCTTACTTAATAAGTGCCTTCAACTACATCTCAACTTCATTGGATTCCACCATGCTTTGCCAATAGAGACCTATGTTTGGAAGGGGACAATCAAGTTGCAATTGGATCTCATGCTCTATTTCTCTACTTGGTGGCAATCTCTTAGGCTATTGAAAGAGCTCACTAAATTGTTGTATTAGTTGATCCACAAACTTGCATTCCTTGTTTGTGTGCAACCCATGACCTAATTTTGTTTTAGCCACATGTGCTTGGTTACCACACAATATAAGCAATAAAAAATTCCCACTAGCAATAATCAAACGCCTAGTTGTACTTGTGAACATAGAATTTGAAAACAAACTCCATCGATATCATTTCTAACCAATTTGTATGTGTTCTCTCTCCAAAAGAAAATAACATCTCAAGGATAGATATATGGTCTACCAAAATACAAGCCCACAAACATTCAATAGAATGACATCTACAATTACCTTATCTACATGAACTTCTAGTTAAGTCTAAATCTAATTTATAAAGAGTATTCACTAAAATTTCAACTCCTTGTTTTAGCCAAATTGAGGAGTATGGATTTGAGTGCTTCTCCAAGACAAGTAAATTGTCATTAGTTTTGCATAAAATAATATTTTCTTTAGAACACATAACAAGTAGAGTAGCTATTTTTCTCCCCTTGAGCTGAATTTTACTATAAAAAAAGTTTAATATTCAAAGTCTTCTGGATTTGATTGTGTACAATTTTTTAAATCATTTTTTTCTCCTTATGCTCTCTGCTCTCATCCTGATGATGGATCACAGAGTGTGATCCGAAACATTGATGTAAAAAATTGTACACAATCAAATCCAGAAGTCTTTGAATATTATACAATATGGATTGTGGAAACTTGATATCATTAATAAACAAAGTTGTCAACTCGACTTCATCTTGAGACCTCCTACTACCCAAAAGGCACCTTTTTCTCATTGTGGCACGTGACAACCTATCATTCACTTTAAAGATACTTTTATCTCTTCATTTTCTCCATATGAAGAGTTCTTCATGTTGTTCACGAAAGGATTTGGCAAATTTCATCAATATTCCTTTGTCATATGACTAAAATATCATTTTTTTGTGATTTCTTTGATCATGGTTGTCGCACTTCTCTTGCCTTTTCCCATACTCTTATCACCACCTTCTTGTGTTTTATCCTCTCTTTGTATGATTAAGCATTTATTTTCTTGTCCATCGCCAAATAGTGCACTTAAACACATGCCTTACGAATATACTTTGGCTTAGCCATCAAAACATGCCTCTTGAAGTGACCAAACAACCCACAAATATACATCAACATTTCAAAACCTGCCTTATTGTGTTCATGAGAAATTCTCATTTTCTAAAATGGGATTAAAATAATATTTTCCAACATATCTAACATTCCCACTAACAAAGAACTTTGGGTCATATCACCTTCCAACATGTAAAACCTCACTACATCTTTATTCATCTCTTGTCAATCTATTCCAAACTCCAATACTTATCTCAAGCTTAAACAAAACTAATTCTTGACTTCCACTTGACCTTGTACAAGCATATATTATGACCATCTTTTCCTACTTTTTAACCACACAAAATGTATGCAAAGAAACTCAACCTTACCCTAGAACCAATTTTACATGTACACTAATATGGATAGTCCACTAACAATCCTTCAACAATAATACAATGACAACTCTAAAATCAACCTCCCATGTTAGAAAAAAATCACTAGAAATGAGCTTAAAACAACTAGTTCCTAGAAATCGCTCACCCAACAAACAATAAGGAAACGGCCAATGAAAAGGACTAATGCACAATTTTTCCTAATTTTACCTAGATAAATGTTTAATGGAGAAAAAAAACACTCTAGCTAGAGGGGGCTTCCACCTTCTTGTTAAAAAATGAATGTAAACAAGACTTCACAAGCTGAACATCTACGCCTTGCCTATAACTCAATACAACTCCATGAAAATTCAATTCTAACCATCGACAACTTCAAAATAGAGCTAGCCCTTCTATAGTGAATTACATTCATTTCCATCATTTTCCCCTTTCTTTCATTTAAAAATTTCCTTTGATTAGACCACCTAAAATGGAAAGAGACATCATCCAATACCATTACTTTGCCCATATAGACAAAAAGGGTGAAACCTCTACATCATGCAAACTGGTGGTTTCAAAACCACCAAGGAAAAAATAGAACTATCATGTATAAAACAAATTTAAAACTAGCAATCGCACCTTGGTGTGCAATGGGTATGTCGATGGATTTTTTGTTAAAATATAATTTGTATGGATAGAGCTTAATATTTGACATTAAGTATAGTAGAATGTAATTGTGAAATGCTTTGAAATAAGAAGATTTTTTTTTTAAAATAAATGTTTGTTTTGTGTAGGAAGATGGAATAAAAGTGCTTATTAATGATGGTATATATATATATGCTACGTAACGATGAGATTATATTATATATGAAAAGGAAATTACAACCGTCTACCATGTAGGTGTTCGTAATTCAAGAGATTAATGCAAGAGATTTTTGGACCACCACCTGACCACCAAAAAACCACCATCCAACCACCACATAACCACCACCCGACGTAGTATAAACAAAAATTTACAAAAAGAGACTATTGGATCCTAGCCAACCGAGCACAGACTTAACCAAGACTAACCAAACCTTCCTATACAACCACCATTACATATTTTGGACTATAAACAAACAAAAACCCAAACATTACATATTAGATGCACCTGTTGGTTTGAGCAAAGGATCTGAATTCTTTAGCCCATTTGACGCCATGCGCGGGTGCAAGCTCCAAAACCTTCTTCACATAGTTTGCTCCAACTGTAACCAAATGTCTATGCCTTACCAACGCCATCCCTTTGAGATCCCCTATTTGTCACCCCTTCCACAAAACCGTCCAATGTGAATGATGGTATATATATATATATAATTTATTTATTTATTTATTTATTATTATTATTATAATGTTTGAAACTGAATAATATTGAGTATACATTCAAAACATTAAATAATATTTTTTATGATTTTTTTTTAATATAAAAAATATAGCTTGTATATAAATATAATTTATAAATTGTGAATATTAGTGAAAAAAATAATGTGCAGTGATTAATTAGATAATGTAAATTCAATGTAGTAAAATATTTTTTGTAAAATATAATAATTATGATTTTTTTGTTTTTTGTTTTTGACCTTTATAATATGAATGTAAAATATATTTTCTAGTAAAAATGTAGAAAGAATATATGATTCTTTGCTTTATTTATATTATATTGGGTTCAATCGTAATTATAATTTTAAATTCTACAATATAAATTAAAAATTGAAATTATAAACTTTTAATCTTTAATTTTATATTTTAAGTTATTTAAATTATATGTTTTATGATTTATTTTTTAATATTTTAAACTTCGTAAAATTTTCTATTAAACCATATTATCAATGTCTTTCTCAAATAGTTCATTTACTAGCTCTTTAGTTTCAACTTTTGATCTCCGACTTACCAGAGTCTACGATCATTTTCCTGCATTAAACAATGTCATCAGTCTTTGGTTTGTACCGAGACTATCTCCATTCCTCTGTCAATAAAGCAGAAACTTTCTGTTAACTGTAAGCAAAGCAAACACTTTGAGCTCCAGTTATGAACTAAAACAATTTTCCTTGCTTACCACAAAAAGGAACAGTACCCAATATACAACTGTGGAAACAAGCTAAACATTCAGGTTCATAGTACAACACCATTCGCATTTAATATTAGCCACACAATTTTAAAATGTGTGAAAATGCACTTGAGAATATATAAGTAAAATGCACTTCATAAATATTTTTGCCATCATCAGAAAGAGAGTAAAATGGCAAAATCGTCCAGTGAAAGTTTTCCTTGATACATACTAAAAGAACTAGTTTTACACATTTGAACACCTGAATTTCCTATATATACAGGACTATTTTACAATTACCAGAGAAGCAACATCCCAATGGCTTCCCTGGTGCCCAAAACAAGTTAAAAATGTGTCAAAACACTTGAGAAACGAAAGCATCATGCTCTACACATGCAGTGACTTAAAGGATTTTCCCATATATCATAGCCCGGAAAGGTTACCTCTGGCAACCCAGTTCTTGTATTATGTGAAACTACTATATCCTCTATGAAAGCCCCCCAGCCTAAGAAGGGGTCACCCAAGGATCTTGCCATAAGGGCTTTATTAGGTTTTATGGATTTCAAACGGTGTCCCATATATCTGCGAGCCCCTATAATTAGTTTTGCAAAGTTTCCACCATGAGTCATCACAAACACATCAGACTTCAAACAAACAAGAAAATCAAGAGCTGCAAGGCTTGTAATGTGTTTTCTGAAGGGCTTCAATTCTTCCTTCGTTGTTAATTCTTCTTTGGTAACCTGAAACAATATGAAAACAGAACCACAAGCACAATAGGCAATTGAGCAATGACCTTTTAAATAAGTTAGACATAACAAATTAATGTTCCTTCTGGTAAAATATACCAGTAAGGTATATATGTTTGTAAAAGCAACGAAATGAGAAATTAAATATTTTAATATTGACATACCAAATTTGGAAACATATGTCTGAGAGGAGCCATGCGATTTTTGCCACCATAGACTTGTCCTGAAGCAACATATATCTGAGTTTCCTTTGGGTATCCCATTGCTCTTAGCAGAAATGCCACTTCCCCGGGTTCAAGGGGGCATCGACCCTCTTTACGTTTCTCAAGTGCTACCTGCCAAAGGTGTGATCCATTCTGCATCCAAGATGAGAAAAAATCTAGTTTACGTTAATGTGTGGTTGCTTGCTTATACAAAATTAGAGGGCTTAAACCCATAAAGAATTTGTCCCATATCACCAAAACGACAAATTGTTTTTAAAAACATCTAACATCATATAATGATGACAAGCTTAATTCCAGATCTCAATTAGCACATACTAAAAGAGCTTTGTTTATTAAAATTATTATTTCTTTGGAAGTAAAAAGAACGGTCATTTCACATGTCTATAGACTACACATACAGATATGACATAGACCCAAACATTCTGAATTAAAAATCTCATTCCACCAAAAGTTCAATAAAATGCATTGAACAATTGCAAGAACTTTTCCAAAAGAAAACCCCTGAAGAGGAGTTGCAGAAGGGGAGAAAGATTTCTCTATCATTAATTTTGGTGACTTGAATTCACATACTTCTAGGCAGTTTACACTCACTTTGTAACGGCGAGGCCACTCCTTTTTCCTGTAAGCTGCCATCATTGCTTTTTCCTCTCTTGTTCCAACAAAATCACAGAATGAAAGACCAACCATGCCCTTCTCAAATCGTAGATGTAGAGCCCTATTTACAACAAAAGTCAGTTAAACAAAAATAAATACACATGTACTTTGAAGTCCCCAAATTCCTAACATATTCAAATTCCATTTCCCATCTTTGTAAAGCATCTATATAGGGTTAGCTTAAGCCTGTAGGTGAACAAATCAAAATACTCACAACTTACATGTATGGATGTAATGTGCCTGTATGGTTCCTCATTCTTGATGCTAAAACTTCGGCCATTTTTTCAATTTCAGGTAGAAATCTTAAAGCATGGTAGTTGACTCGGCACCTCAGACGGTTTATTTCTGGTGGAACATTATCATATCTGGGGAAGCAGCCCATTGTGTAATCAGAAACAAATTCAATTCATATAATGCTTAAAGATTATTGCAATTCTATTGAGATTGCTACAAGCAGACTATAAATGTTGATTTTCTTCAAACTCTCTGTAGAATAATCAATTCCATGAAAATCATATGGCTGTTAGAGTAATTATTCCAGCAATAAGAATAAAAAAGGAAAATTGAAAACAAAAGGAAAGCAAAAAGTTGTTAACATTTCTCACTACTCAGTAAGGATTTGAGGATTTACCCCAGCCTATCAACAAAAGGCTTCAAAGCCATTATTTTTTTCTCCTTGATGCGTGGGAGCACATTATCTATATAAAATTCAGCAGATGCATACTTGGGAATGTTTTTCACTGTTCGCCTGTAAGAAAATCAACAATTGTGACCAGAACTTTATAACACTTGACAAGAAGTAACAAAACAAGTTAATTTAACCATTTGCAACTTCTAAAAAATCATAGAGAAACACATTATCATGACTGTTGATGAACTTGCATTACAAGACTCAAGCACTTTGATTTTAACACCCGACTATTTCTAAGGACTTGTTAACAAATCCATTCTACCAAACGAGAAAGGCCAGAATTCTACATTATTGTTGAAGTTCTTTGCTCAATATTACAGAAGTTATCAAATACAAAACCAACTTTTATTTTATGCCCAATTCTTTTACCATACCATATACCCAACTTGATTTACAACTAAGACACATGATATATAACTGGGTCACTAACAATTTTATGTGTAAAATCCTGCCCAGAAAACACTATCTAAATGAATACAAAAATCTGTTCATGTATTTTATTTCTGTTATATTCGTGAATTTCAGATTGTAGTTTTTCAAGAAGAATCTCTGATAAGTCATAATTTTTTAATGTTCTGAAAACCTCGAGAGTTAATCTAATGGTCATGTTTCTCCATTGAGACAGCTAAAAGAAACCTAAAAAGAGGAGATGCATAAGGGCTCATTAGAGTCCTCAGAGGAAACCTAAACTTCAATTCTTTTTTAGGCATGGCTATTGCAACAAGTAATATTGCATTGGCCTCATCTATTCTTAATGAAATAATTCCTGCAATGTTGAATTACACGATTTAGAATCTGTCGAACCACCAAATCTAGTGCTTTCATCTTAAATAACAAGGCAAAAGTTCCTAATATCATTTTGCAACCAATTGTATCTCAAATAAAAATAATGTTTGCTGTTGTTGATGCTATCATTTTACACTTGTACAAGAAATTAAATCCAGGAGCTTATGCTTTAGCCAACAGAGACATGAAGTGAAATAAGGGAAAATTCACGACATCCTCCTGTTATGCCTTCTTAGGAATTGCTATCCATAAAGGCAAATTCTCCTCGCCTATGCATAGGAATTGCTATCCATAAAGGTCAACTCTCCTTACCCATGCATCCTCACTGGAACTGACAACCAGCCTAAACATTTTCACTCATTCAATGTTAGGAAACAACCTCCACATACTTTCAAAATTAGGTTTAACTGCTTTATAGAGAAGAGAACTGAATTATTGAAAGCAGGTCCTGATTTTCAACCATAGATCAAATAGAAGTCGGCATCTTCAAGTTTGATTAGAATACAGGCGCTGGAAGCAAAAAGACATTCAATTGGAACAAAATGATTCAACTACCTGATGCATCCACCTTCAGTGCCCTTTATCAGATGCCGATGCAGTAGAAAAGAAGTTCAGGGACATAAAAGTTTCCATCCAAAATAAATCTCAGGAATATATTGTAAGTTTTCTATTTTATTAATGTAGGTAGAAAATGAACATATTGTATGTTTTGTATATTATTAATCAAGTTAATCTATAAAGAAAAGACATATCTCTTTTCAGTGGAAAGAACGTAAAATTTTAAGACAATGGAGATGGTTATCAAGAAATATAACTACCTTCGTGAGATTATATCCATCATTGGAAAAGAAAAATTTCTTATATTTTATGTTGTATACTTGTATACTTCTTTTATGAACTGATTGTTGATGGTTGTCAAAAATCATTATCCTAGTCTAGCTAACGTTCAGCCTTTTCAACTTGGTATTTTCATTATAATATATAGCTGCTAATGCTAACATCTTTTACTCGTACATGATTAACTAAAATCCACTGATCTAGATCACCTTGTGACTGCAAAAAAAATTGGATCACAAAACACATTTGTAGAAGTTACCAGGTTCCACATCAAAAAGTTTTCCTTCTAACTTTCTGAGACAAAAAGTTCAATTCACTTATTAGTTTCACAATGCAATCCACAAACAGGATTTGTTAAGTATTCTAACCTGATACTGGTAAATAATTCTTCCTTTTCAGGAAACCATGCGGGTATATCCCTTACAATGCGCACATCATACTTCAAGTACTCGATAAAATGGTTTACATCAAATACATCCTCAAGCTTCCTGGAAAAGGACAATAAATATATATTTATAGTCATCAAACCACTCCAGCTGCATTCAAAATAATAGTGACATTATGCCATTGAAAGAAGAGATGTCAATTATGTATATTGATCATAACCACAATTGCAAGGAAAGATGCCAGACTTCTAGCATTGTGATAGAAAAAATAATTATCTGATCTAATCAGCAAATGGCAATGAAGTTCCTGTCTCATGCTTTAGAGTTTGATCCCACAAGTTATCCTGTCTCATGCTTTAGGGTTTGATCCCACAAGTTATCCTGTCTCATGCTTTAGGTTTAGGGTTTGATCCCACAAGTTACCAAATAAATATGAAAAGGAAACCCAATGGAAGGAAAGAATTTTCATGAATGCTCTCGATGAGCCAAAACATTGAATAGATTAACATGACTTCTAAGCGCAAGGTACAGATACCCTAAGCGTGAAGTGAGCACATAAAACTCCTAACAATCATTGGTGTCTCCATAAAAACATCCATATATTGGCACATAAAAAAGCCAGAGAACCCTTTACACATCATCACAACATTGATAATCAAATTAAATATCTTTCACACTGATGTCAATAGGAACAACTTCAAATTTATTTCTATAAAGGTCACTACAGTAAATTCAGTGAACTATTACAGCACATCTCTACCTTGCATTTCTTTACCTAAAACTGCTACAGTACTGCATAAGCCATAAACATCAAACCGGATGTTTTCACATAAAACAAACAAATAAAAATCAAACTCACGTCTGATCTTTCCAGATCTGATCTTGCTTCAAAATGGGTAGAATAAGAGTCGCATTTAGGATTTTCGCCACTGCTACAGCATTGCAAATCTGAAAAACACAACTTTCCTAAGTTAAACAAACAACATTTTTCCTACTAAATTACAATGGCTTTGGAATTGTATGACATGTATATGGTAGTAATATTCTAAGAAGAGCTCATGTCTGCTAAGTTACAGGAGCTGAATAGAAATAGGGGCTACAGTTGCATACTTCAGCTATAACCTTAACAATTAAAGAATGACCCTATCCAATTCAGTGTAGTATGACCAAAGGAAGTGAAAAGAAAGGTAAATTCAATGTTCTCAAATAAAAATAAATTCTGTCCAAGGAAATAGTTTCTCACTGCAATTCGCTGCTGATTCAATCCACCCTCAGCATGGATAAGGATATATCCATTTGTTTCATTCTCAGATGGCACATCTGTCAAATAAACAATTCAAATAACAACATAAATATTTCATACAACCAACTAATTAAAATGAACTGGAATATACTCATAGACATGTATCCATAACACCAATATCATGAACTGAAAATATACTCACAGGTACATTTCAACATCAAACATCAAATTCAATAGAGAATAAATTATCTATAAGACCAGCTTCTCTTGAGTGAAGAATGTAAAGATCATTTTGTGCATACCTTACATCTTCAAACAAATTATTTAAAATTATCTGGATCAACAACTTCAGAAATCCTTTGAGTACATGATGAGGCATTTTCAGAATCAGGAAACAGCATAAATTCAAGTACCATTAGACTTACAGAAACGATTAAAAATCCCTGTGTGTATTCCGTCTGTTATCATTAAGCAATTAATGGTTTGTAGCTGACTTCTGTTAATTATTATATTGTCAGCTTAGGCCATGTGTAAATTACTCTTTGGTTATATACAGTTGGGTGATAGTTGTGTCTCAAATAACTAACATTTGGTCTCATAAATAGTAAGTATATGTCAGGGTAAGACCAATTATACTGTAGCAGCACTGTACTGTACAGTGGCTAGAACAATCTCTTATATTGTTCAGTGTTATGTTCATAGTATGTGATCATATTTCTGCAACTGGTGTATTTGGTATTGTAGCATTTTACTGTAAACAGCCTGAAAAGAGATAAATCAATAGACCTTAATTTAACAAGAAGAAAGAATGGTTCAAGAAAATATTAAAATAATTAGTATGAACAGAGCTATCTGAGGATTTCTGGGAAACAAATAATGCAAAAAGTAATTGGCCATGTAAGCAATCAAGTACTTCTTTATTTGCACTAAAGTTGTATTTTATTTTTAACTACTACTTGAGAAGAACACCTATAATAGCAAGGCATTTTCCTTGTGATGAATAATTACCAGGTTCCGTCAGAACCCAGATATTAATGATATTTGTTAATGGGTTCCTATACCTTGGATAAAATAGAATAGAATTATATGATTGACAGTTGTTAACGCTCTAGTGGAATAGGACAGTGTAATCGATACAATGGCATAAAATATTACAGTACAATGTGAAACATAATAAAAATGACTTCTTTAATGAGGAACTTCAACCAAAATAATGAAAAGAAAAGTATTAATCTATGGTGATAACTATATCCAAAACTGAACTACCATATTTGCATAAATGATAGACCCTATAGCATACTCTTAAACCAATTCTCATCATTCAAAGGTTTCTGCAAAACAAATTAAACAATAACTCCAAAATGGAGGTCAAAAAACTATTTTTTATGGAATTGACACATTTGTCTACATATTTGGAGGCTTATAAGAACACTGGAATTGTAATGGTGCCATAGTAATAAAGGTCTCAATTGCATACAGGGAAAAATGTCAGCTTACCTTTAAGGTTCCTTTCATGCCTTTCAGCACATGGCTTCCATGAAGTGGTTGCAGAATATGGATTCTCCCAAAGAGAAGGTGATTCTTTGACCTGAAAATAATTAAATTTCAAGTTGGAGAACACACTAGAATATAATGCAAGTAAACCATGTGGAACAAATGAATGATGCCATTGATCACTTGCCTATTTACTAAACCCTCTACACATTCTAGTCTTGCAGAAACATAAGTCCCAAAATTGGCTCCCATTATAGCCTTTAATACTTCAAATATGGCTCCTGCACTTACATGCGGACAACGGAGGAAAATCCCATCCTTACTGCAAAGATATGGAGAATTCTGCACATATTACAAATTAACCATCCATTAAATATGACTGCCTTTGCTCACAAGTTTCCAGAGGCAAACTAACAAAATTGCTACAATGAATATCAAAACCCCCAACTAATCTACTTGTATAGTAGGCAGTCCATAGTTAAAAGTCAAAATCCTATCAAATTATCCCATACATATATATTCACTTTTGCAAAGATTGAAATTGAAGAAAGGAAATATGATGAACTCTTACAGCTAAATTGCCTGATGACAAAGTCTTACAGCTAAATTGCCTGAACTGTGGAAGTCAAAATGTTGATACTCAAATATAGCCATGCATAATGTAATAGTTTATCTTTACTCTAGTTACTGTTAGGAAAAAAAATATATATTATTCTATTTCTTATAGAATTGAAATATATTAGATATTCATTGAAATGTTTTTGCTTTTACTTTTTAGAGATAATATGTGCACATTGAATACACAGATAAAGCATTGTATCTTGGGGATAAAGATAGATTTTGAGGATAAAATTAGGGTTAGGGAAAAAATTGGAAAAAAATAGGAAGATCGTGTGCTTATATAAAATACCCCCCATACTTGTATGAGGCATTTCTTCAAGTTCAAGTTTCAGAGAGTAGTCAACTCATATCCATTAGTATGAGCAGCAGATGGCAACAGTGATTTCAGTTGCCCACGTGCCACCATGGACAAGGTTGCTTTTATAAATGTATTCTTTTCTTGTGGTAGTGAAGACTCACATTGCAAGCATTATTTTTTCATTTCTGGTTATATTTTGTGTTGTGATACATTCATGCACATGGTTTATGATTGCTCATGAATAGCATTATGTGCAATGGTTTTTATTGTTTCTGTAACCTAACATCTTGCAGAGATCAGGGTTCCTCCAAATTCACTGTGCACCTTAGGTGAACTGACTTAAGGGATCGATATGTAGATGTGTGGAATGTCTTTAACTTCAAGCATTAGCCTAAGTCTTTTGTACACCATCTGAAAAAAGCTAACAATTTGGTTACATTGCCAAGACCACATCTAGTTTTTCAGATGACTGTGGAAAGTCCAGATACAGGAAGAATTGTTGTGGGTGTTTTCTTAATGATGGATTTTCAATTTTTTAGAACCTGCATGGAAAGTTTTTGGTGCAGAATGGTTTTGTCCTGCTTGGGTTTGATTTTGACGACAATTGCAGGTATGTGCAGAGTTTTGTTAGTTAGTGTTTTGTGAATGAATATGGCTCTACCACAGAAATCTGCTATCATAATGCTTCTTACAAGGCAAGTGCTTCAAACAACTATATCTATTAAAGTAGTTGATTTATTACAAAGTATTCCTGAACTCATAAATGCTAAAACTAATACCATATCTGAGAGGAATGAGATGGCACATGCTACTACCCATTTAGAATCGAGAGATAATGAAGACCCCATAATCAAATCTCCATTGTCTGAAGACCAACTAATTGATCCCATGTTACTAGACGGTTAACCTAGCAAAGAAACTTGCAATGGTGCATATGGAGATCCTTGGAAGGAATCTTTGTAACACCATTTTTGATGGTAGGTTTGGTGTGAATGTACTTCTAGAAGACACTAGGAGAAGTCCATGTGAGCGGACCATTTGGCCTCCAACTTTCAAATTGAAGCAGACCAACAAGGAATTGAAGTGCTTGGAATCCTCATGGGGTAAAACTTGCTTATTAAAATTCAAGCATTTTTATGAAATTTTGTGGTCAATCTCATCATAGAATACAATGTACGATGCATTACTAGCTTGGGATTGGTTGGTAGCAACCAAAGCCAACCACAACTAGAAAAAGAATACACTCCATTAAAAACAAAGGCAGAAAATATATAATTGATCTGAAGATTCAAGTCATGCTTCCTCAAATTCATCAAACTGAGACTCTAAAGAAGCAAAGCACAATCAAGGTCCAATGAAGCCGAATACCAAAAAATTTGGAATTGCAGTCATGTTTGGAAGATGAAAATAATTCCCTTCATAACCTATTCTACAAGCAAATGGAGGCCCAGGAAATATTTCCATCGAACTGCAATTTTATTGAAGCCACAACAACATATAAAAAGGAAAAAAGGACTATGTGATGACAAGCAGTAAGTAAAGAAATAATTTTGAAATGTTAAATAGTTCATGTGTGCCAAATGAAATACATGGTTTGCAAAGGCTGAATGTCTAAATAGGATTGACTTTCATGTTCCAACAAAGGCGCCCAACTCCATTGAAGATCCCAAAATTAATGAAGGTATGCCTCAAAACAATAATATTAAAAAAGCATTTGATTTGAAGCCTATAGATACTTGTTGTCCTAACAAGTGTTATAAAAGACCCTACTCATGTTTTATATTTCAACACAACATTGAAGTCAAATCAAAGCAAATTTCATAGGAAAATTTTGGAAAAGGAAAAATAGTGTACAATGGGTCAAATAGAAAAATAATGAAGTGAGAGAGGAAAGTATCAAGTCAGCCCCATGTCAGCAAAATAAAAATAATAATAATCAAATACAAGCCTTTTAAAATGGGTCGATAAGATAAAACTGAAAAAATTAAATTATAAAGCTCCTCCATTTCCATCGTGCAGCTATATATTGAGCAAATTAAAATAAATAATAAAGATCTCCCTCTTCTTATCATACACCCCCCCAAGGAAGTCACAAAGTCTCCAAGCAATGCCAAAGAAATTAAAACTAATAGTCTTCAAGGTCTTTTCTATACCACCATATGGCTACCAATGTCCAAACAAATTGAATTTAATATTCCTTAAGCTTTCTTTATATGCTCTTCTACAATATGCTATGCAGCAAATAAATAAACTAAAAACAAACAAAATGCATAGTGTTTACTTTCACCATATAGACTATTCAACATCTTCCTACAATACCTCTTTCCTTCTACCCTACACTCACTATCAAATTTGTCTTCACTTGTATGGCCATAGTTATTTCTTCTCCTATTACGATTTGAACCTTTCTCCCATTCTCCTGATGCAATTGTATGGTTTACTCAAGGACATTTGACTATACAACCTACACAAGATAGTCTTTGACCATTTTTTGCCTTATTGAATGTCTTATAAGCTACGTAGTATGCTATTGTACAACCTATTCATTCATCTCCTACTAAGCAACCCAATGACATTGTTGATGTCTAGTCCTTGTTTGTGTGTCCTATTGAAGCCAAAAGCAATTCTTCTATTGCATCTTTGCAACCTTTTGCAGTTAGCTTTTCTTCAAACTATGAGTTTCACAAGAAGAAGGAATCCTTCCTAAAGGTTGGTGAATTGAGTGAAGGCACATGTCAAGCCTTAGGGCAACTTACAAAGGATTTTCATGATAGCAATATTTTTGAAATGCCTAACATACAATTTGGGTTCAATGATCAACTTGAGGAAACCTTTTCTAAGTCAAATGCACATTTCAACTTGACTACTACTTGTTCGTTTGGACCTTCCCAACAATTCATTACATTGCATGGTCATTGGCAAATGCATTTCTATACAATTGTCCTGTGTTCTAGATATGTTCTACTAATGATCCATGTGTAATTCCATCTATTGATAATCCATATATTTTTGGTCAATTTTCCTTTCTATTTCCACCTAAAATAATCATTCCAAATCTCCGTTCCCATTTTTTCATGGAACATTCACTAATTGTGGACCAATTAGGTTATGATCAAGTTGTTTTGGTTGTACGAGGAAAGCATCAGCTAGAAGGCCCTCTTTCCTCTCCATTGCCATCACATTTGGAAAACTTTACCTAATGTTACTTAGTTGATTGTTTTTCATTGTCATCTAGAAGCCAACTTTTCTCTGTTGGGAGGATTATGTAGTTAGTGTATTATGCCTTGGTCATGTTTTATTGATATGGTTATTTCCAAGAATTTGTTAATTACTTGTCACTTGTGGTAGTTGTTAAAAATTAGCTTTTAAGTAGTTGTTAAGTTATGTTTTACTTGGCAACCGTTAAGCATTTTAAATAGACTTCTTGTATTCAAGGAAAGCAATTTGACCCTTGGTTGATCATCTCTAATCTAGTTCTATAAGAACTTCATGTGAATAAAATATATTTCTGTAAGAGAGGGGTACCAACCAAGTTCAAGGCCCCAAGTCATGGAGAGCCAAGAGCAAAAGGTTGCACTAACTTACCTCAGCTTAAAGGGATGTTAGGAAATGCAGGACGAGAATGATGAGGACTATAGGGTCCTTCAATCACTTTGCAGACCCAAAACTTAGAATGGGGCTAGGTGAGTCAGTTTTTGGGTTCAACACTGTGCCTTAGGTAGCTCTCTGCTCGAGGACGAAAGTGTGGTTCTGGGACCACAACGTGGCGCGTTGGCGTTCGTACGATTAGAGGACTAAAGAGGCGAGGTCAAACATTAGAAAATAGACTAACAACCTAGCTAATTACTTCCAAAGGGCCAATACAAAGCTATGAAGTAGGCAAGATATGCACAAATATGATAAAATAAATAAACAAGAGTTAAGATGGCAAGAATAATCTCACAAAGGTACTCGTTCTCCAACTAACTCCAAGTAGCACATCCACCTACACACAATGAAGAGGAAAATTGTTGGGTGGCTATATAGGGGCCTGCCTTAGTCAGACCCCGATTTAGGTGTTTCCACCTCCACAGACAGCCAAGATAGCGATAATGGAGAAATATATGATAAAGAAAGAAATGCAGTAAAGAACACAAAAGCACTACAAAAACAGTAAGGTTCTACCCACCAAATTGTAGAGGAGAGGAGTAGAAAACTTACCAGCTCCACCAAGAGCACTCAAGGCTAATGGGGGAAAAAATGAGAGGACTCAAGCCTCTGCTGCAATGGTGTTGGTTCCACACTTGCTCTACAAAGTTGACAGAGTGTTGTTGCTATTGCTATGGAGTGTAAAGTGTTGCTTGAAGGCTGAAAGTGAATGTTAGAATGCTTGGAGAGTGATCAAGTTGAGTGCTTAGAGGATGAAATGAAAGGAGTGAATTTGAACGAAGAATGAAGAAAATGCCCATATTAGGGTCGGTTAGTCGGAGGGAATCTGCCAGGGATGTAAGCGCGTCGTGTGGGTGTCCCCGACAGTTATTCCTCTGGCAACACACAAAACAACCGCCAAGTGGGCTTATGTGGAATTTAGCCTTTGAATTTGGTTTTCTAAAGTGAGGAGGGGTAAAAGGGGAATTTGCATAAGAGGTGCAAATTTGCTCCTATACAATTTCTATTACTCTATCTAGTATGCTTTGTTACTTCCATTCTTTCAACAAACTAGTTTTATCAGATCGAAGAGTAAACAAATTAGCTTTCAAGAACACCATTTTTTAACTTGTGGAATGGGAAGACGGGAAAAACATACATCTAATACAAGAATATCCAAGACTAGTTAATAGATAGAAAATAATAGTAAGAATTAAAAATATTTAAGAAGAATTAGGTTTTATTTATAAAACCTTTCAAACACCATGAAATTGAGAAAATATTGCATTCACATCTTGTTATACAACATATTACAAACACCTAAGGCTAAGATGAAAATTTAATTCTAATATACCATCAATGTAACAAACATAAAAAACTTAAATCCTACTAACGCGGTCATGCTCTATAGAGACAAGAGGATTTGTATCTTATATCTATCTATTAGAGCTAATCTTGAATTTACAACAAACTAATAGTTTAATGTCTTTATACCTTAATCACAAGACACACAATAAAATCCTTATGATTTATCATTGTGGCTAAGCTTGAGGGTCATGAACTACTAAATACTATGATTAGCTTTTACAACCTTCACCAATCACAATAAGGCCCCCTCATATAAGTACACAAACATGAATGTTCTACTCTCAAGCAAATAAGTGTGGAAAATATATAGTTTCGCTGTTGAATATTCCAAGAACGTATGCAATATCATCAATCATCATGAGAAATCATCTTTGTAAAAAAGATTATTTTCAAGACAACCATGCTTACCATGTATAATTCCAGCATTATATATAAAGTTCCTCAATTTTTGTCTTGAGCTCCTTAGGAATAAACTATCAAGTAGTATATTTGATTGAGATTAAGAGGCTGAAAATAGAGTTAGAAAAATCATCTGTAATGACTTGACTTGAAGCTATGGAGCTACACAGATTCTGGCATTTCAATTGTATCAAAAAGATTGAATATTGCCAGATTGTTTATATTCAACTTTATAATATTATGCAAAGTACTAACTACATTGACTAACAACAACTATTCTTGCAGATAATGAAAATTTGGTTCTTAAGTTATGCCAAGAGAATCATAAATCAACTATATCTTTACTAGAAATCAAGATAAAATAAACTAGACTAACAATGTGAAGGTTAGCATGGTGCATTCTGGTTGGTGTATGGGTTAATACATATAGTTAGCTTTCTGCTTTCTGGCCTGCTATGCCCCTTCATTGGTTGTTCACATAGGCTATGTTTGTAAAATGTTTTAGCTTAGAAAGTTTGCCAGCATTTTGGGCTGAGGGCCCTTAATATAACCCCATAAATATCAAAAAATGGTTACGATGGTGCAAAACTTGCAGGTTACAAGATTAATCTGTCAAGCTATTCCATAATCCTACCCATCCATCAATGTAAAACCACCTAGAGAAAATTTTAAGTCCAGACTGAGACAAGATTCAACAAGATGTGGGCAGAGTTTGAAAAATTACTGGTGATGACTCAACCTGAAAAAATGAGCCTACATGAACTCTGGCATTCACATTGCACTGAGAGGATTGAAACTATGATGGACTGTTTATAATATTATGTGAGTTACTAACTGGATTGGCTAATGACAACTATATTTGCAGATAACACAACTCTGGTTCTGAAGTCACGTCAAGAGAATCTTATATCTAACTTTGCTAGAAATCAAGAAAAAATAAACTAGACTAACAATGTGAAGGTTAAGAACTTAAGACAGTGCAAAAATTGCTAGTTGTGGGATTTATCTCTCAAACTATTTTGTAATCCTATCCATCCATCAATGTGAAACCACCAAGGGAAATTTTAAGTGGGGATCAAGACAAGAATCGAAGCACAAGATAATAAGTGTTTAAGCTAACTGCTTTTTCTGCCCTTAAATCCATGAAGATAAAGATAAATGTAGAAATATTTGTAAAATAAATTGCAAAGGCCCTAAACCCATTCATCCAATCAAAGAGATCTTGTAAGATAAATAGAATAAGTGACAAATCATACAACAGAAGTACAGTAACTTTATAATACTTACAAATGAATTATCCATACTATCCTTCAGTCTTCACGAGCTATAAAACAAAACCACTCACATCCCACTTATGAGATCAAATCTTGTTAAGGTGTTCATCTACTATAGATTATAGGTGACTGAACTTGTGTGGGGTGGACTAAGTGACAGCATGGCTCCTATGGTCAGCATCAAAGCTGTAAAGAAACTCCTAGTGTGAAATGTCCCTGACTTCTCATGCTATTTGTCTAGTCGTGAGATGGAGCCCCCTTTTGGTCAAGGAATACTGCCCATTACTTGATGACGCCACTTATTTCTACTCATTAAAAGATGAATAGTCACACATGGAAAACATCTTGTTTCAGCTTCCATCACTGTTTTTTCATCCTCTATAATTTGTGTACTGGTGCAATCTGACTTTACCATATTCCCGGAATTTTCTTTTCCATTACTTCATCGAGCCACTCATTTCTTCTCATTAGAAGATGAATAGTCAGACATGGAAAACCAATTGTTCCAGCTTCCGTAAGTGTTCCTTCCTCCTCTATAATTTGTGTACTCGTTCAATCTGACTTTACTATATTCGTGGAATTTACTTTTCCACTTCTTCATCCCTAAGTAGCAATCATGGGTATACCACCTTGAATCACCCAGTCTAGTGTTCCTACTGGTCGAGAGTTACACTATCCTCTCAAGTATTGGTATTGGTCTAGAGTTAAGTTATACCCTCTAGCACTAGTATTATCTACAATTCAAGTTTGAGTAAGGATACTTTCGTCGCCAACATTTTTCTATCATACCTGGAGTATTCCAAATTCCATTGATCTATTTTTAAAATTATTTCTTTCATTATTCTATGAACAGAAAAACAATTGATATCCAGACTACACAAATCCGAGTGCAACCTAAACATTCAACATCAGTCCCTACAACATCAGTACCTACGCACACATCATACCTAATGGATAAGAGCATAATGTGGTAGAGTGTGTCACACATTGCTATCAGGATTCAACCTTGTAGTTACAATGTGGGTTCACTTCAATGCCAAACCCAGTAATTTTCCACGGAAAAGTTACAAAATTACCATTTGTGTCAGCATTGCATCCGGATTTTCCAAATCCTACCTAATGACCTCTAACAAGATCGAAGAAAAGAGGAGAAACAAAAACAAGCATAGATCCCACTGAAAACCTACCCAAATGCAACTCAAGCATTCAAACTCCTAGTCCTAACACTTCAAGAAGAGTGATCAAAACAACCAGAGTACTTACCATGCCATTCCAAACAGAGGTTAATGAAAAAATGCCAAACAACAGCACTGCACACGGAAGGATCAACAACATAGTCCTCCTCAAATCCATCCAGCAGTAAGTCCTAATTACCCTCGTTAAAAAAATTCCCCAAATCCTCCTCTGAATGCTGCTATGGTGGTGAAAATTATCTTGTTCCAATGTGGGTATTGTTGAGGATTGGCGAGGGGGAGAATGCTTGCGCATTTCTGCCGTGCCCATCTCTTGCTCTTGATCTTGACGGGAACAACGGAAACATTTTTTTCACTGGCAAGCACAGGTGGTGTTCTCATGGCATATTTCCAGATGGTACATAAAATGTTCAGCATAGTAGACAGGTGGCAAGTTGCTGTTGGCTGCTTGGCAGAGGATTATGGAGATTAAGGTTGTGAGTTTATTGGCATGTGGGTAAACTTCAAGTGAAGATTTAGTGGTAAATTGTCAAGGTCTATAATAGTTGGGTTAAGTTCTAGTTGTGTTTAATGGTAAAAACTTTCAAAATATCAAGTGAAAATCTTTAAAATTTTACTTATCATTAAAAGTCAGATAAATAGTTTTGATTTTTCAATTGGATGAGAACATTTTTTTTTCATTGCAATATTTTTTGTCAATTTGATGGTAATTCTTTCATTTTAAAATCAGTATGCAAATATTTGTAAATTAGATAATACTTAATTTCTTTAAAAAAAAATCTAGATTTGTTTAAGTTTATTTCATTCCATTATTTGGCGCTTATTATTAATTGTTTAATCCAGACACATACAACTAGAATTTGCTGAATATGACATATATACACCCATGCACAAACACTACTCTACAACATATTAACATACATAAAATTTTATATCAGCGTAATCCTTGAACCTCCTTAGGTGCAAGTACTAGTTAGTTATTAGTTCCTGCCGTAGGCAGGTATACTTATGCTTTCATCCAATTTCAATATTTTGACACGAATCACCCAATAGGATGCACGAATTAAATTTTGTTGACCATATTTTATAATGTTCAATTTTATTTCATATTTATTTTTATATTTAAAATCAATTTGTCTCCCATTCTATTGGTTAATACTTGTGAACAGTCATATTGGGAATGATGCAAGCAATAATACTAATATAAACAATAGTTGTGGAGTGTCATATTTTTCACTGTTCTACAATAGTATATGGTTGACTAATTGTTTATATGGCAACCAAAGGATCCCATCAAGTTAACTTTTTCAAATAAAAACAGCAAAAATACAAACTTTTTATGTAAGGCATGGCTGTATGTGTTGACGACTCATAATATAAAATTGACAATTTAATTGCCCAGTGATCATTCATGTCCCTGTCATTCACGTACATGGGCATATTCTTGTTGATATGGTCAGTAAGGGAACTTTTGGAATGGCCAATCAGATACAAAGTCGCAATTGGCACAACAAGAGGGTTTCATTATATTCACAAATGCTGCCAACAGCAGATCATTCACAAAGATATCAAATTTTGAGCCACAGGTATATTGCAAGAAAATATCTTAAATGTTGATAATGTAATGCTTTTGCATATAGTGAACAATTCGTAAGGAACTCTGTGAATGTTTTGCTTGGCCAAAGTTTAAGCCACAGGTAAGAATGCAATCCTTGAGTTATTTCTACTGTATCTATGTTTCCACCTTTTACAACTTATGGAGGGTCGTTTGTGCAATGATATCTCCTCTACTCAAATATTTTGTTTTGATTTTATCCTAAGAAAGAAGCTCCTTCACAATCTAGAATTTGCCTTTTGAAGCAGCAATGTGCAATGGAGTTAGTCTGCTGCGGTCTGCCAAATCGTCATCAGGGTTATCTTTCTTCAAATATGTTGTCAACAATTGCTTATGCAGAGCTCTACCCGTGTATTTTCCTGTAACTGCAAGCGTTGTGCAAAGCGCCAGTCCTCCTTGGACAGTATTGGAGGCGGAAGCCTAGGGTTCAGATTTACATGAGAATAATAGTAGGTTAAATAAGCAGGATCAGACCTCACCTTCTCTTCCTCCGATAAAGGGCCCTGATTGTGATTGTTTTTATTAACAGTATTACTATTAGTGTTAGTGTTAGTAGCAGCTCTAGGAGGAGTAGATCCATTAGCGGAGTTATGATTAAAAAACCCCCAACGCCGGCGAGGGAGCCATCAATAGTGGGAGGAGCACTGCCACTTCTGTACAGGCTTAATTCTCTTTCCCTTTCACTTATCTCATACCGGCGCTGCTCCCTCAGCATCATCCCCAGTTCTTTCCCTAATTCTTCACTGTCTTGCATACTCAACGGACTCGTCCCACTATTGTTACCACTACCTCCTAATCTACACACTTGCCCATCCACATATTACGAGCTGATGACATTTACTAAGAGATCGGACACCTCACAATCTCCTTACTCGTTACAAACTAATCTTCACTGTTAATCATCTGAGGCGATCTGTCGGCAGAACAAGATAGAAGCTTTGAATAGTGTCAAAAAAAACTAACTCAGATGTATCCAACACTCACATCTCTACACTTTCGCGGCTGTCAATTTCATAAAAAACAAAGCACAAGTACACAGAAACATATTTGTGAACAATCAGGCGCAGATTTGCAGCGTATTATCGAAAAATTTACGTCGCATTTTAGCCTTTGGGAGGCAGAGAAAGAAACTATAGGCATACACGCGTCCAAGATAAGCTCCAACATCGGCGCATCGAGAACCGTTTGATCTTCAATCGGACGGCGTGGGATCCCCATGCGCACCTGTTGCAAGTTTTGATCGCTTGGCCACTAGGGTTTTGTCTCCCGATTTGTTTATAACACTAATTAGTACCTATTTTGTTTTTCTTATTTCTGTTAATTACAACATTGAATTCTGTATATATCATTTTGCAATTTCACAAGTGTCGGGAATATCTGAGCCGAGCCCATGGCGGGGCAGTTGGACTGGTGGATTCACTTTCCTTTTCCATCCAACGGCTCACCATCGCCGGAGCGTACTCTTCCACTGTTACGTCAACGTACAACACGTCAGCGAATCATATTATTTGTATAAACTTTCAAATTATATGATCTATATAATACAATGCTAATTCTATGAATATCTATTTATATTCACAAATATTTATGAATATATATTTCTATTCACAAATATTTGATTCTGCTTATAATAAGTAAGGCTTTAGCTTTCATCAAAGATTTACAATTAAAAAAAAAATGAAAACTCCATGTGTAATATTTTTTCTTTTTAAGACAACACAAAGTGACATTGCATAGCTTTTGTCAAATACATCTCACAAACAACCAAACACAACTGGCAATCGGAGGAACATGACGCATATGCGTCTCTTGTTCTTAATTGTATTTCTTGATAAATTAGAAGCTAATTTTGTTTTTTTTAATTATTTCATAAGGTATTATATTTGAGTTATTCTTATATACATATGAATATTTTTTATTTTTATAAAAAGTAATTTGGATTTATTCTATAAATAGAAATGTTTGGAAGACTTATTTTATCCACCAATTCAATTTGATGAATATTTTCTTGGTCGCACTCTAAAAGATTACCTTTATATATTTTTTTATGAATACTTTTTATAAAATTTTATATTAAAGAAAAGTAAATAGTAGAATATTCACCAAAAAAAGTGAGGGTGGTAGATGGCACACCCACAATGTTTGAAATTCTAACAAAAGGACCAAGACAAAGAGACCAAGATAAAAAAACATAATTGTGTAGTCATGGCTATATTATCACCTAGTTCCCAACCACTAAAGGAAAAAATAAACAAGGTTTGGAATTCTTTGAGAATCCTAAAGATCGAGTTGATGGCTCAAATGATTACCCCTTTTGGGAGGACATATTGAATATCATTAGTTCTCTCATGACTCTCTGGAAGAAAAACACTTTCATTGGGATATTTCTCCTGATGGTAAGGTGTGTCTAGATTTGGTTTCTATAGAGTTAGATAAAAGTTACAATATGGGGATTGATCTGCAAACAAATAGTTAGCTAGTTTTTCTTGATATAGTGTCTCTTCTTTAGTAGAATATTGTGGTGCAAAGAGTGGCCCTTGCGACTAATATTAGAAATTTATCATTAGAAGACAACAAGGATGGTGAGCTCCCCTCCAAATGCACCAAGAAGATTTAGTCATATTGGTAAAGGGAGCTTCCCCTCTTCCATCAAATCTAAAACATAAGGCTTAGTTGGACAATATAGAGAAAAAATTTTAGAATGGAAAGCTTTTGAAGGACAACCTAAATTGTCCCCTTACTCCAACAATGGGGATGCTATGAAGGAGGATCCTCATGCTAACCAAGAGGGTTGGATTACAGCTAAATGTAAGGGTAAAGGCCTTGCTAAGAAAGCTCAATTGATGTAGGAGTGGATGCTAAGGTTGACAGGCCTTCCCAATAAGAAACCAAACTAAGGGAGGACACTCATGAAATTTATAATGGAAGGAAAGCTACTTTAGAAACCTCTCCAGGGAAAAACTAAAAATGAAAATTCTTTCATGGAATATTAGGGGGCTTAAAAGTCCTCAAAATTAGTTTTTAGTCAAAAGTTGCATCTTTGACAACCAAATTGATATTTTCTTTTACAAGAAGTCAAAATTTTGGAAGCAAACTTTAGATATTCCGCTAAAAATATTTGGCTAAATTTAGACTACTTAATTAGTGAAGCCCATGGTGCATCTGGAGGGATCATCCCCATGTGGAATCTGAATAATTTTTGTGGTTCATACTTTGGCCACTCAAGAAATCATTTAGAAGTTAAGTTTCATTTTTTTGACAAAGAGTGGATATGTTAAACCTTTATGTGCCAAATTTGAGAAATACAATAAAAGAGGTTTGGGAGGATATTTCTTCCATGTTTAATACTAATAAAGAATCCTATTGTATGGTGGATAGAAATTTTAATACCCCTTTATATCCTTCTGAAAATATAAGGAAAATTATGGTTTTTTTAGATAGTATGATAGACTTTGCTAATTTTATAAATGCTACTGGTTTGATGGATATTGACCTCCAAGTTCAACTCTTTACTTGGACTAATAGAATATTGGGAGAGCAACTTATCCAAGTTAACCTAGAAAAATTTCTCATTTCTTCAAATTGGGACATAATCAATTCTACCAAGCTTACAACCCTTCCTAGAATTGGCTTGGACCATAACCCCCTACTCATTGATGAGGTGGAAAGATTCCACAAAGGTCCCTATCCTTTCAAGTATGAGATAATGTGGTCCTTTCACCTTGAATTTAGAAATTATGTCACTTCCTAGTGGAATACCCCAATCTAGGGGCCTTTTATGTTCAAATTAGCCCAAGAATTGATCATAGTAAATAATAAAGTTAAACACTAGAACATGTTTTATTTTGGAAATGTCTTTGAATACAAAAATATTTCTTCTAATTTGTAGGAGGTTCTAAAAGCCATGGAAGATGGGGATAATTCTATGGATACCTCCCTTTTGGAGAATAACCTATCCAAATAATGGAAACTACTTATGAGGAAAGAGGAGTTATTTTGGAAACAAAGGTGTAGAATTCAATGGTTAAGATAGGAAAATAGGAATACTTCATTCTTTCATCAATTAACCATACAACATAGAAAAAGAAATACTATTTCTAGACTCACTACTGAAAGAGGTGTTGAGGCGATTGTTGATGACTGGGTGGGCCAACTTGCTGCTAGGTTTTTTGAGTCTCTACTTACTTCCCATTTTGTTCCCCCCATCTTTAATCTTGTTGGTAATTTGGTGAAATGCATCCCCTAAT
Organism: Sequoia sempervirens; assembly: GCA_007258455.2. Taxonomy (NCBI): domain Eukaryota; kingdom Viridiplantae; phylum Streptophyta; class Pinopsida; order Cupressales; family Cupressaceae; genus Sequoia; species Sequoia sempervirens. The sequence continues at coordinate 59,367,322 of VDFB02058242.1, forward strand.
TACTCACTCATGAAGATAATAACTCAATCACTTTCCTTATCATAGGGAAAGAAGTTAAAGCTATGGTCTTCTCCACGGGTGCCTTCAAATCTTGAGCCCATATGGCTTTCCCGCTTCTTTTTTTAGGATTTATGGGATATAATTGGGAAATATGTCACCGGTGCTACTAGATACTTTGTTAGGATAGGTAAGGTGCTTAAACAAAATCAATAACACTTTTATTGCCTTAGTCCCCAAGATCGTTAACCCTAAGTCTATGGTTGATTTCAAACCCATTAGCCTCTATAACAAAACCTACAAGGTTTTTTCTATAATCTTGGTGTCTAGGTTCAACCATTACTTGAGAAGTCAATTTCTCATTGTTAAAAGGGTTTTTAACCTTGAAGATAGATCCTAGATTCCACATAAACTACACACAAGGTATGGCTTTCAAACTTGATATTTAAAAATCCTATGATAGGGTCTTCAAAAAATATCTATACAAGGTTCTTGAGAAGTTTGGTTTTCAAAATAATATAATCAATCTACTTCGTGAGTGTATCACCATTGCCAAATCATTAATGTTGGTCAATGGTATCCCTTGGGGTTTCTTCAATACTAACAGAGGTATCAAGTAGGGGGAGCCCTTATCCCCCTACCTATGCATTCTAATGGTGGAAGTTATTGGGAGAAATATTATGAATATGTAAGAATAATAGAGCTTAAATTTAAGAAAGCTTCCACCTCTATTCACCCTTCTTCTATCCAACAATTTGTAGATGACATAATCCTTTATGGATATGCTTTTGTATTGGAGGTGAGAACATGGAAATAGTTCTTGGAATATTATGCTACTATTGTGGGTCAATATATTAAGTTTGATAAAATCTATATTTACTTCTTTAACACCTCCTTGGAGATTTATCAAATAATCAAAGTGATATTGGGGCACACTAATGGTCAAATCCTAGCTACTTATATTGTTCTACCTTTGATTATTAAAAAATTCACTTCACCCTTTTAGAACTTAGTCTTGGAGATGATTCAAAGAAAACTCACTAGATGGAAAGATAAACTTCTTTCCTGTGCTAGAAAATTCTAATTTCTCAAAGCTTTCTTGTGAGACATTCCTATTTAATTTCTCTCTTTGTTCAACATTCCTAAATACTTAGTGGAGAAATTTGAAAAAATATAGGGAAGATTTATATGGATTGGGGTTGATAAAAAATGGATATTATCTCTCATCAATGAGGATAAAGTTTGTCTCCCACAACTACATGGTGGCTTGGGGATAAAAAAAATACAATTGACAAACAAGACTTTATTGACTAGAGTGGGTTGGAGTCTATTTAAAGAAAAAAATTAATGGGGGTGGTTAATGAGGGACAAGTAATTAGGAAATTCCCTTGATAATAATTTTATTTCTGAAGTAGGCTTAACAAAAGGGTCTATAATCTATAACAATGTTCTTAATTCTATGAGTTTACTTCTAAATGGGACTAGGTGGAAATTTGGAAATGAATGAACTATTAGGTTTTGGTAGGAAATTTGATTGATCCAACAACCCCTTAGTCTCACCAAACCTACAACAGACTAACAATAATAGCTAGTCGCTTTTTTGGGGTCTGCTAGTTAGTAATTATATCTACAATAATGTCATACTTAACCAATGGAAAGATCTATTAAAATACTACCCCAACCAAATAGATTTGATCATAATAGCTAGGGACCTTCAAAAATTTCTACAAGAACTTCAAATTCATATCCTCCCCAAAGAGGATGGTCTTCTTTAGACCCCAAACAATAAAGTTTGTTTTACTATCAACTTTAATTATGGTCTGTTGTTAGACTCCCTAACAAAAACAAATTTTAGGCTAAAATATGGAACCAAAAATTAAACATCGAAAGTTATTTTTTTCTAATGGATTGTTGACCACAATAAAATTCTAACCCAAGACAATCTCCAAAAGATATATTTTATCCTCCCCAACATATGTGTTCTTTGTCACAAGATGGAGGAAATAGTGCCCCATTTTTTTCCACTATGAATTTGCTAAAGCTATTGAGGAAAAATGCATGCAAAAATTTGATTTGTTTTGGGTTATGACTAATAATATGTCCTCAGTGGCTAGTTGGTTCTCTCCTTTCACCCACCTTCTTATAAAATAAAATTGGGCTCAAATCCCTCCTTTCTTGGTTTGATGTCTCTAGAGAGGAAAAATATCTTAAAGGATTCTGCCAAGGTAAAGGTACCCAAGTCTCTCCCTTCCCCCTTGGAGCTATCTATTTCTAAAAACTATGGAATCATGGTGGACATCAATAAGGTTGATAGAACTAAAAATATTTTTAGTTGAAAACCCTTTAAAAGCCTCCCCTTATTGGTTGGTGCAAGATGAACTTTGATGGTTCAACAAAAGTGAACCCAAGCCCTGCTGGTGGGGGAGATATCTTGAGATCACATACAAATAACTTTATAGCTACTTATTTTGGTGGTCTATGCATGAAATATAGCAATGAGGTTGAGACTCTTGGCTTGATATCAGGAATCAAAATGGATCTATTTATCAAAATTATGCATCTATATCTTGAGGGGGACTCCAAACTTATCATTCATGTTGTTTCTAGTAATATAAGCACACCTTGGAACCTCGCTGACATTATCCTAAATATCTAAAAACAACTAAAAATTGTTGATAATATATTACCTTTCACACTTTAGGGAATAGAATTAAGTGGATGATGGATTGGCTAGCTTAATTATCAATTTAATATCATGGAATGGTAATTTGTTGGGAACAACCTTACTCCTATCCCCTTTCTCTTTCAAAAATATATATTGTGCTTAAATAACTTCTAAAATTTTAATTGTTTCTTGGTTAAATTTATATTTTCTAAACGATCTGATTTGTTCTTGGATTCGACCTAGGCTAGGGGAAGGTAGTTTCCTTCCCCCTTCATCAACATTTGAAGAATTTTGACATGGACTATGAGTTTTCTCTCATGATTACTAAACTATAGGCTTTATTGTATGTTGGGATGAGTTAGACTAATAAGCTTGTGTGTATGGGCATTTTGCAGCATTGATGACCAAGCATGTACTTATACTTCTTTGCTTGGGTGGATTTAGAGCCACATCCATTTTTATCACATTATTATTATATCATATCCCATTGAGTTGATCATATACATTAATTATAGGCATATGCATTAGTATTGGTAGTGTATTTCTTGGTGGAGAAACTCTGTGGTTTTTTTATATTTCCTCTTTGTCAAGTCAACATTCCTATTTTCCTCTACTCTCTGGTTTTTTTGTGAACTCTATTGTTGCCATGGAAGGTGACCATTTCTGCATTGAGTTGTGCTCTTGTGAGGAATTCAAGAAGGATTCCATGCTCTAACATATTTTATGTGAAGGAGGAATTACCCTATTCCTCGAATGCCTTAATGGGAATGCCAAGAATTTATCTATACAATTTACAGAGTCATGGAAAAAGAGACAAGTTCAAATTCATGATATCTACTTTGAATTTAATCAATATTGTATAAGTTGCACCATTAGAATGAGTTGTAGTGGAAAGAAATTTTGTTGGCATAGAAAGTCCTCATACATTGAAATCATGATGAAAATTTTCAAGGATGCTGAAAAACTAGTCAAGAGCCAAAATATGTGTGATCACCATTAGCTCCCCAACCCATGGAACCATATGTGTCAAATTCTTACTATATACTTCAATTTGAAAGGAATTTTTAAATGTTATTATCACTACCATTTTGTGCTACTCAATCACTCAAGCACAAAATTTTGATGAGATTTCCCTTCTTCCTAGTTTCCTTATTAGAAAACTCTATTAGATAAGCCAAATGTCTATCATGCTAAAAACCCTATCAAATCATTTATCCTAAACATCAAGGGTTAATTTTGTGTCCCTATTGATTCCATCTCGCCTTGTGCCCAACCAAACCCATTAAAGTGACCATCTTGGAAGAAACCCCTTTGGATCCCTCTAAATCTATAGGGGAGAAATCAAATAATTCTCTTAGGGAAAAAATACAGTTGGCTCCCCTCTTGAAAAGTGGAAAAAACACCTTTCCTTTGTGGGGTTTTCATCCCAACTCCCCACTAAAAAATAATAGAGGTGAATGCCCCCACCAATCCTATTATCATTACACTCATACAAGTCTACCTCCCATCTAAAAATGAAACCCAAGATGATGTAGTTTCTGATCTTTGTTCCCTAAAGAGATTCAAGCTCCCTACCAACATTGATACTAAAGTGGTTCCTACAAAGAGAAAGAAGATAAATTGACCAAGAAGAAAGGTAAGAAGAATAAGGGTCCCCTAATCCTATAGGGTAAAGAATTTGAGGGCTTGGGACAAACCTTTGTTACTCCCCTCCCACCCTTGATTGCTAACAAACCCCAAACCACTAGCCAGAAGGAAAAAAAAACAAGGCTACCAACCAAGATCCTAATAATTGTTCATGATTCTACTAGACTGGTTGTTGTCCCAAAACCCTCCCAAAAAAAAAAAAATCTTTATTGACTCTCAGAATGAGGAAGATGATCCTAAGGAAGACTATAATATTGAGGATTGTTCACTTGAACCCTATCCCTTTCAATTTGAGGGAAATATTCTTTTTTATGAAAGAAACACTCCAAATATTAGCTCTAGATGGTTGGAAGTGTTAAAACTAAAATTGAGGGTATTCTTGAGACTCCATACATGGGGATGGATGACTCTATTAATACCTCCCAAAATACTTAAAACATTGTGATGGAGGATATCAATACTCTTTCCATAGATCAATAACTCAATGTGTATTTCTCTTATATAATGAAGGAGGTGGTGAATTTGAAAGCTAAAATGGATGATATGGAGAATAAGATGAATATAATCATGAAATTTAGTGCCAAATTTATGCATAGATTAGCTAATTCCCTCTTATTTTTGCATGGTCAGGAGTTGAAGAAGCATGCAAAGGGTGAGGATAACCTGCAAGATTTGGATGACATGTACAAGTTCCTCTATGAGGAATGGACTTATTTAATTTCTTAGGCTTTTAAGTTTCTATTTTTTTATTCCCTTGTTGGACTTTAATATCTTTTTGTTAATTTGTTGTTAATGTGTTATCTATCTTTTTTTAGGTTGAGTTTTCTTTTCCCTCTGGGACTCTATTTGCAAAGGTTTTAGGATCCTTGTTTCTTGCTTATTGCAATAAAAAAAATAGATCTTTTTTTATTAAGGGGTAAACGCTTTTGACTTGAAGCTATGAACTAGTGAGGTTACAAACAGGGGACCTCATCCCCAATTTAAGCATTCAACAAATACACCCCAGTGGGGTTTGATCCTTGATGGAAAGAATAACACCACAACAACTTAACCATCATACCATGCCACTATTGGCTAATTCTAGATCAAAATATACCATGCATTTTTATTTATTTTTTACTTAAAAAATATAAATATCATATACTGTTGAGTAGGAAAAGTGATCCTAGATTCAATTAGGTTAACTAAGATTATCTCCATTTCCTTTGAATCCACATTCAAACATAAAACAACTATGGTTTGATGATTATCTTGTTGCCACAAGGGAGAAACAACCTTCTAAGGTTTATGTTGTCTTTAGTTGTGAGGATGATAAATTTGATGTATGATTTAACAAGCCAATTTTGCACATAACCCTAGATCTAAAAATATAATTTATCCAATAGATGAAACAAAAATCCTAAAAATTGAAGGAAAATATGAGGAGAGAAAATTACTATGCCCCTATGATATAAATTTGGGGCTGAAATAATAGATCTAATGTGTGGGGCACCCTACAATGGCCTCCTCTTTTATCAAATCTACAAATCCTAAGTTGTGGATTAAGGTTTGTACTATGTTTTTTGAGATTGTCACTTGTTGAAACCTTTATATTTGACTTGCACATGTAAAAAAGATGGGGAAAGGTTGTGTTGTATAGGGGATTTCCTAAGTAAAACCTCATTTTGGTATTTCTACCTCTGCATATAGAAAATGATGATGATCAAGAGGACATGCCCTAGGTCAGGAAAAGGCCAAAATAATGATAATTGACTAAAATTGATAAATCATAATTTTACCTTGATGTGAAACCCTTGATGAAGTAATATCACACAAGTTTCCACAAAAGTTGATTGGTGGATGTCTTGATTGCTTGATAGACCTAAAAACTTGGTTAGATCACATACACAATAGATTTTTGAAGCTAGCATGTAGAGGATAAATCAATACATCTTAATGATTTCGTATGACTAATCATAATGACTTCTTGCTCATAATTTGCCTCATTCTTCTTGACGTATTGCAAGCTTGATCTTGATTGATGAAATCATTTTAATAATGTTGCTAAATTTTCCTTTGAATTTCTTTGACCAATTTTAAAATCTTCAATCTTGGTCAATAGATTTTCTAGCTCTTCTTAGGATATAAAATGATGAAAATGACTAGTATTTATATGCGATCATTCTAATTTCTTCAAAATAAAATACTAATAGCCAACAAATAAAATTATAAATTCAAATAATTAAATACTAACATTGACATATTTAAATTGGAGCCAAAAAGAGGTAGTCTAGGGCTTGGGGCACCCTAGACCAGACCCATTCTTTTCAGAGCCCAAAGTATCTGGAGAAAATATTAAATTCTTACTTTTATTTCCCTTGTTTGATTTTTCAAATATATTTATAAAATAGGAAATTAAATGCATAATTAGGTCCAAGCACATAGGGGGGAGCTAATACTAGTGTGAAATTATCAAGGGTGACAATTTTTGATGCTACATTTATCCCCTACTTTAGTGAGAGTATGAACTTATGCTCAAACTTAGACTAGAGTATGGACAAGCCAAGAGGGGTTCAATTATCCAAATATTGAAGATATGACGACATTAATCTAGGGGATGTGCTAGCCCCACGATTCAATACCCTATGACAAAACAATGTAAGGACAAAGGAAAAAACATGAAAATGAGGTGTAATGCAACATGACAAACATTAAGCATATAAACATAAGACAATACATGAAGAAAAAAACACGAAAAACACACAAGAAAACATGATACCATACACAAAGTTGACACACCATAAGACACAAAGCAAACACATAGCAAACATAAAACAAAAAATCAAAAACTCTCCTACTAGGGTAGATATTAGGGCACAAGAGAATGAGACCTTAGAGAAAAAGAATGAAATCATGGAAAATCATAACAATCAATTGGGCCTTCTCCTAATATCTCTACTATTGCTAAAGAAGATATTTTGATGTTATAAAATCCAATTGATAGGAGTCATGAGAATCTTATTTGTCTCTCTTTTCCCAGGTAAAACCTTGTTGAACAAGAGAGCGCCATCATTGATAAGCAAGAAAATCCAACCATTGATAACTCCCTTACTTGTGATGAAGTCATTATAGAAGAACCAACCTTTGAATGCCATGAAAATCTAGTTTTTAGCTCTCCTAAAGACTCTCCTACTAGGGAAGATATCATGATGCAAGAAAATGACAACATTGACAATAGTGAGTAGTGAGGTGACTTCCTTAGATGAAGATGATGATGTGCCATTAGACTCTCCTTCACTAAGAGATCATGAAAATAAGGATAATTCTTCTGAGGTTATGCACATTAGATATCCCTTGAAGTACTCTCCTAAGCCTAATCTTATCCTTTACCCACCCTCAAACTAACCACAAACTCAAAAAAAACCCATCCTCATCCTCGAACCACCTAAGAATAATGTTTTGCAGCAATCGAATTATAGTATTGATGCTCATACATATAACACCAAAAACAATCTGTAACCAAGAAAAATAACTCCAACATCCCTCCCATTACCTAACCCTATCTTGCCTAGTTCCCCTCGTTTTCCTTTACATAATGGAAAGGAGTATGATATTGTTGAACAACTTAAGAACACTCTCGCTATGATATCATTATGAGACCTTATTCAAATCTCCCCTCATTATCATAACATGATTCAAAGTGCCTTACAACAAGTTTCTAACCCCCCTAATGTGCAATCAAATGATGTGGTAGCCCAAATTCAAGCAATAACACCAAAAAACTTAGACATTATGTTCCATCAAGATGAGTTACCTTTGTTAGAAGAGAAAAAGAAGAAGAAGCTTTCATGATAATAGCTCAACATAATCAAATTGGGGTAAATAGGACCCTTTTTAAAAATAGTTTTGCCCTTAACGTGTATAGCATAAACAATTTTGGACAAGATTAAAGCAAACAAAATCCAAATACAACTTGACTCTTTATCTATTCGTGGGTTTGATAACATAGGAAAGCAACTATTGGTGTGATTACATAGCCTATTAAAGTTGGAAAGGTTACATCGCAAACACCAATCCATGTTAAGCCTCATGATCTTTCATATAATCTTCTTTTAGGCAGACCCTGGATTCACATTATGAATGCAGTACCTTCAACTCTTCATCGTATACTGAAGTATGTCTACAACAATAAAGTGTATACAATTGAGGCTGAACTTGAACCAAACAGTTGTTTGAACATTGAGAAAGTTAAGGAAAATCCTTTGAAAACACTAACACCAACTATACAAGTGGAACCCATGCAAGAGAAAGACATTGAAAAGCATATTGAAGAAGTTACAAAGTTATTAGAAGATGATTGGGGTTCCTTAGATTTCACACCAACATTCATGGGAGAATACAAGATAAAAAACAAAGAGTTTGAAAAGGGAAAAGAAAAAGTGGTAATGTCAACACAAAATTTGAATGCATCCACCTCAACCATTTTAAAAGAAGAATAAAATTGCACAAAAAACTTTGATGAAGTCAATTATAAGCAACCATCGAATTTGAAAGAAATGAAAAAGCTTTATGGAATATTTTATGAACTTATGAAACAACTTGGGTATAATTGAAAAGGATTGGTGCTAGCGAACAAGGTATCTATGTCCCTATAGAGCATAACACACAAGAAATGACTAATGATCTTGGTTATTGTCCTTTGGAAGAAACGAAAGAAACAAACAAGTAATCAATCAATATCAACACTCATACAAAGGATTCTTCTAAGCCAACTTTTAACATTAGTGCATCCTATTCATTGATAGAAACTAGTGGTCTTGGTTATTGTCCTTCGAAAGAAATGAAAGAAACAAAGAAGTCTTCACTTAAGATTAATGCCATCACACAAAGCACTCCTAGGACATGTCTTAGTAATGATTGGAGTTCATTATATTTTACGTCCTCCTTTCAAGGAGAGAACAAGATCTTGAAATCTAAATATTCTTGTGTAAGTATGGCATCTTGTACTAAGCAAGAGATATCTTTGTCACAAAATAAAGGAACATCTTCTACTATTGATCAAGAGGGTATCTTGTTGAGACTCCTCCAAGATCATTTGATATCCCTCCCTCCAAGAACATGAAAGATATTCTACTACAAGAGTTCATTTTGTGCATATCATAGAGTTCATGGTCATTCTACTAATGAATGTAAGGCTTTGAGTAATAAAATTCAACATCTTAAGGATTGTGGTGCTCTTCCTTGTGTTGAAGCACCTAGTTCCTCTAATTGATACTAATTTTCATTTTATCATGTTTCTCATCCATCATCTTGACTCATCCTTGTCTTGCACTAAGTGGGGGCAAGGGGTTAGGTAGCCTTGTCCTCATATGGCACTTGTCATTGTCTCTATTGGCTAGTTGACCACCTTCCATGTATATATAGGAGCAAGTTTGAGATGTGGACAACATGCCTTAATATTGGCTCACATGTGACATACTTTCTTCCTATGTTTAGCATTTCATTTTGGGGGCAACCCCTTATCCATGATGTAGTTTCATTCAAGAACATATGACTTGGAATAGGGCTTTCCAAATAATCTCCCATGTCTTCTTTGTTGGCTACTTTAAAGCAGATTGCTCACAACAATGGTGTTAGCAATCACTTTAAAGTGGGGGCATACATTGGCATTATCTTTCGACATTTCTCATGTTTCATTGTATGATTTTATTTCTTCTTGTGATGAATCCTTTTCTTGGTGGTGTCATTAGGTTTTATTTCCTCTAAGAGCATGATATTTCTTTTATTTTTCCTCTCTTGGAGACATTAGGCACAATGTTCCCTAAGAAGGTACCTTACACAAATTAAGAAAAGATCCCTTTGAACAATCCTTTACATGCATAAATGTTCATAAGTGTTTAACACAACTTGTTAGGCCTTATGAAGCTCAAAGTTCCATTTTGTGGTGCCCTATTGAAGTTATCAGAAGGATAGCTTTGGTATGCTTAGTATGATGAGAAGCCTAATCGTGGCCATGGCTTTCTCATTGTACGGTGAGAAGCTGATACAAAGGCATGACTTTCTCACTAAGCCACCCTTTTTGAATACTCACCTAGCAAACAACCTAAAGTTTCATTGCCTTAGAGTGGGCATGCGTTTTGGACAAATATATGAGGCTTGATCCACATCATGTTGGACAAATAGTCAAGGCTTGATCCACCCCTTTTTCTTTTTTCTTTTTCTTTTTCTTTTTCTTTTTATTTTTGTTTGTCATTGACATTGTATGTTTTTGTATCTTGATGTTGCATATCATACACCTTGTGTGTGTCCCTTTATGCTTATGTTGGCTTGACGTAGAATCTTGGATCCTAGGGGCTTGACCACCCCCTTGATCTTTATCATCCTATACCATCCATATTTGTACACTTGGACCCCTCTTGAATGTCTACGTTAGTGCAAATTTGAAGCAAGTTCCTCCTCTCACCAAAGTGGGGGCTAAATGTAGTGTAGGAAAAAGTATCCCTTTTCCTCACTTAATTTGAGAATAATTAATATTAAAGTGAGCCTAATGTTGCCTAGATTTAGTGTTGTAATGTGTTTTACACACACATTAAGTTTAAGGCCCTTTTAAACTAAATGGACCTAATTGTGCCTTATTTAGGGTGTTGTAAAGTGTGTCTTTACACTTTCACACTATTCTAGGGATTTATTAATTAATTGGAGTTATTTATGCCTTATTTGGTCCTATTTTGCATCCACAAGCCTAATTAAATGCATTTTTCTATGGATAATCCTGATATTTAACAAAAGACAAATCATAATTTAATGTTTGAGGTTGTGTGTTCCAAATTTAGTGATCTAGGACTCATACACCACCTTGGGCATATGAGTCCCACCTAGGTCTTGGGACCTGATTTCAAATTTCACATTAAACAAGAAACTTCTTGGAGTTTGTGTCCCATGTTTAAGACATTGGGACTCATACGCCCCAATTGGCATATGAGTCTCACTTTAACCAGGACCTATTTTAAAATTATCAAATTATTGGCAGAATTTTATTATCCTAGATCTAATGTCAACTTGTAGTGTTGTAATTTCGAGAAATTTGGCATAAACAAGTATAAATACAAGGTTATTTCACTTAGTTTCACCTAGCAATTTTGATTCAAGAATCCTAAGGTTTCACAACAACATCATAAAGTATTCAAGATAATTCAAGAAGGCATTCAAGGGTAGATTTGTAGAAGATTATTGCAGCAATCAAGGTACATTATCATATCAAAGGCTTGATGCATCATGCATGTGGTTTTGAGCTAATGTTGTGATGTATTGTTCAAGATCAATTCAAGTACTCAAAGGAATTACATTTCATCAAGAATCATGATCAAGATATAAATCCATTGAGGCCACTTTATTCTTGTGTGCAAATCTACAAGGTTTCAAACAAGGTTCTATTGTTTCATCTTATGTTTCATGTTTCATTTCTTTCATGCTTCATTTCTCATTAATTTTTGATTACCAAAATAGGGTTTGACCAAGGAAAACCCCCATTCACTAACAAAACAACACTTTTTCTCTCTCTTTGTATGTTGTAGGTTTATAGGTTGAAGAAAAAGTGGATTTGAAGCCTTCAAAAGTACCAAAATGACAAAGTTGCAAAAGTTGTCATAAAAAGTTGTCAAGGCTCACAAAAACTCAGATCTAGAGCAAGATATCCAACCTATTTAAATGAAACTAGTGGGAAAGTGCTCATTTAATCCATCTTTAGAGGCTCACAAATTTTCATCTCAAAATTTTTCTCTTGGGACACTTTGCAAAGAAATAAGACACTCTGCAGCAGTCTAGGCATATGAGTCCTAGTACAAGCATTTAACCAGTTTTTAGAGGATCTTGATCAGTCACCTAGATATTGCAAATCATGCCCAGAAACCATAAACTAGGACTAAATCATCCAGTATAGCATATGAGTCCCAATACACCTTAAAAACAACAATTTTTAGGGTTTTCAGGCCTTACTTAGTCATCTTCATTTATCTAGGTACTTCTCTGTTTTATTTTGTTTATCAGTCTGATTACATGCTTTCAAATCCTATTTTCTAGGTCACATAGCTAGATTTTCATATTGCTTTCATTTCCATCTTTCTAAGCATTTGCTTAGTGGTGAACACCTCTTTAATCACACCTAAGGAGACCTTGTAGCAATCCTTTTTCCTAATTCGATCATTAGGTTGAGATCTCTAAGGTTTCCTTTATTGAACTAAGAGTGAATGCTAATGGATGAAAGTGTGGATGCATTTCAACAACTTTTCTCAAATGATTGTGGATCCATTTCTCATAGAAATGAGGTGTATTTATAGCACAAAATGGTGAATCAAGGGTCAAGATTGATTTGATCAATCAATGGTTGAGAAGCCATGAGAGGTACATGCATGGATCAAGGATTCTCATCAATGGATGAGAATGCAAGTTCACATGGATCAAAGAGTTAATCAATGGCTCACAATGATTCAAAGAAGCACACTTCCAAAGTTGTTAGGAAGTTTTTACAAAGGAATATTCTATTTTGGAGTTCAAATGGAAGAATATTCCAAGGGAATATTCCCATGCAAGTGGGAGGGTGAGGGAAAATAGGAATTAGATAATTAAAAAAAAGTTTTAATTGTGCAAGTTGAGTGAAATTAGGGGGTCAAATGGCATTTAATTCAATAATCAAAGATTATTTAATGAAATGAGATGACATGAGCAATTTAATCAAATAGCATTACCTAATTAAATAAGATGAGAATTAGTGTGAAAGAGGGTGAATTAACCAAATAATAGTGACCATTTGATTAATAGGAGAAATTGATGCATTTAATTAAACAACTAGGATCATTCAATTAAACAGTCAAAAAGAAGGTGAATTTAGGATGAAATGGTGTTAGTAATAAGATTCAAGTGTGCAATATCAGTGAGGACAATTTTAAGTGTACAAGTTCTTTCACTAATTAAAAATAAGGAGTTGATATTGAGATTTTCACAAGTAGTGGTTCACAAGAACCCATCAATACAATTTAATAATGAACATAAACAAACTTTTAACGCCAATTATTCTTAAACATCATCCAATTCAATAGTCAAAGATAATTTTTGACTAATAAAAGTAATAGAGAACTTTTTACTAATTTTTTGGTGTAAATGAACTATAAAATTGCTATTGACTATTTGACCATTGAACTAGATGTTGTTTAAGTAGAGCATGTAACACCTAACACTTCTTTTTTAAATAGAAACAACCAAATTACATAGATATCAACAATTCTATGTTTATATAATAGACTACAACATTTGAAGGAGCATACATACAAACCAAAAGTTGTCCTCTAGCTAATCTTTTACAAGTAGGGGGGTCCAATCCATTAAAACTAGGTAGGGACCAAACTTGGTACAATCACAACTCTTGAAAATTTTGAACCTAGGTAGATGACATAATCAAGTAACATACCATTGTCTTCACCAATTGAACTGCTACCCCTTAATAACACCTAACACTTTTTATTTTTAATAAAAACAACTAAATTACATGGATATCAAAAAATTATCTTTAAATAGTAAACTAAAAACATTTGAAAGAGCATACATCCAAATCAAAAGTCGACCTTTAACAAATTTATCACAAATAGGGGGATCAAATCCATCAAAATCAACTAGAGGCCAAACTTAGCACAATTACACCTTTGAAAGATTTGAATCTTAGTAGATAACATAACCAAGAAACGTACCATCATCCTCACCAATTAAGCTACAACCTCTCAATAACACCTAATACATTTTAAACTAAAAAACGTAACATTTTAAACAATTGATAAGTAGGAGGTATTTTCCACAGCATGTCAAATTGTGATATTGCTATTAGGATTCAACCGTGCAATTTTACGAGTCAAATTGAATGACCCATGTTTCATGAGTAGTGATTCACAAGAACCCATCTCTCATGATAATGAATGGTCCACTTAGCATTCATTGCATCTACGTGACCTCTCGGGAAGGCCAAGTGCTTCACCTATGTGAGCATCACCTAGATGCAATGAGTGCCAAGTGGACCATTCATTATCATGAGAGATGGGTTCTTGTGAACCACTACTTGTGAAACATGAGTCAATGAGTTTGTCTCATAAAACTACACGATTGAATCCCTATAACAATATCACAATTTTAAACAATAACAAAATTTAATTAAAAAATCACATAAAATTTACCTAAAACATTCTTAATTGCATTAATGAGAACAAATTTCCACAATCCATGAAGATTATTGCCAAATGTTTCTGGATTTGATTGTGTCCGTACTTTTTACATCAACGTTTTGAATCACCCTCTGTGATCCATCATCAAGATGCTCTTGTTCATCCTGATGATAGATCAAAGATGGTGATCCAAAACATTGATGCAAAGTACACGGACACAATCGAATCCAAAAACATTTGACAATATTCTTAATTGCATTCACTTAGTGCCAAAATATCATGTGAATGTTTTGTGAATGTTTCCTAGCTCTAAGGATGTGGGGTAGGCATCACATCCCATGAAAAGCAATGATAGTAGCAAATCCAAGTGTCTTAATTCCATGGGTCTTGTGATATAGGTGGTTAGTATTGCCCACATGATAAGAAGTTAGGCGTTGGAAAGAGAAAGTAGTTGACAAGGAATTACAAGTTTCTCCTATTTCTACGTTGTCCTCTATTTGCAGATAACGTCACCATGGCAACAACTAGAAAGCATAATATATTTCTAAAAAAATAATATAAGTTAGAAACGGCCAAGGGAAGTCAAAATGTAGATTTCTTCCATACCTACTTCAAGACTACGGTTAAGTACAAAATAAATAGCACTATCATTTTAATTTTAATAAATATAAATGATGGCGTGAAACAAAACAACTCCTCATATCTTTTGTTCACATTCATATCTATTATTCTTCATAGTATGTAGAAGTTGTCACATGACTAATTTACTTTTGCAAGATGAGATAATCAATAAATCAAATATCTTTGTTTTAACTATGGTATGTAAACAACAAAATTGAAATCTATACATTGAATTGTTCACATATGTATTTTGTTAAAGTAATTCTCATTAAATTTATATATTTTGTAAACCTCGTATGAAGTTTGTAATCCATATTTAGCATACATGATTATGACAAATAATATGATATTTAATCTCTTACATATGATGGAGAATCCATATACAAAACTATTTAACTGCATTCTTATTTGGATATCAAGTATTCACAATTTTCTACTATAGCTTTCATAGATTGTATAAATGACATACTAAATATGATTATTCTAACTACATCTAATTATATAAATTGGATTTGTATTGTAGTGGAAATTTATATAGAACAAGACGTTTGTTACTTTATAAAGATGATAAATGATATATTGCAAAATGCATTCATACTACAAAACATTTGAGACTCTAAATTATTGTTCTGACAATGTCACCCTATCTAGACGATTAGATATGCACATTTAGAAGATTCCAAAAACATAAGAAAACTATTGGTAAAGTTTATCATAAGAATACTATGCTTCAAATTGTATTGTTCAATACGAAAAACAAAACATATATGGAATTGTGCGAACTAGATAGAGCTTCCCTATGGAGAAGAAACATTAACAACTTCCTCAGAAGCAATTGTATCTAAAGTGAATGTCGATACTAGAGATGTGGCAGGAGCTGGAGGAGGAACATGTTTCTTCATGTAAATCGATGTACAAGTAGTACCAACTTCATACAAATTGCTAATATCATAATTGATATTGTTTTGCTCCTTTCTCTCAAAACTGTCAATTGGAAATCGAGAATCTATCAAGAATGGGAATGTATCTTGACTTTCAATTTCTTTCAGAAAATTCAATTTCTCAGTATTCATTGTTGAAGTCATATCATTTTTGGAACAACTAACTAGAATAGTGCTATCAGTAGAGCTAATATTGGGCTCGAAGCATGGCAATGAAGATGGGCTTGCAAACTTGGGATTTTGACAAAAGATATCAAAATTGACAGATTCAAATGTACTTGGAAAAGGCATGCCAAAGTTTGTAATAGAATTATCAAAGATATAGTCTTGCAATGGTATTCTAGTATCAATATTGGTACTACAGATGACACTAATATCTTTTGGATCAGAAATAGGAAGATCTAATTTGTTGTAATGATGGTCAAGAAGGGATTGATTGTCATCCATCATATTTGGAAAACATTGTATATCATTAACAATGTTCTCTTGAGAAATATTGTTATCAGTCATGCGATCTGATCCTACTTCTTCTATTCTTAAACTGCTTGAGCTCTTCTGAAGCAAAGTTTGTTTCACAAATTTACTGGATTGTGATAAGTCTCCTGGGTCTGAATTGGTATAGTTGAAATTTGTCTTTGCCTTATTTCCTTTAATGGATATTGCAGCCATATCATAAGCATAGGCAGCTTGTTTAGCAGTTACAAAACTTCCCAGCCATTGTCGTTTTTTCAATTTATTATTCCAAATTTCTGCAATGTAGGTACCCCAGGGACGCTGCCTAACACCTCTATATGACCTATTTTTTACAAATTGTTTAGACTCAACATAACTCAAACATAGCTCTTTGTTTTCCTCTACTTTCTCTTTGCATCGATCAGATGCACACTGTTGTCCAAATATATTCTTTGACTTCTTTTCTTTTATTCTCAACTCAGGTTCACATAATTCAGTAGTAGGTTCCTTTGACAAGTCACTAGATGATTTAGAATCGATATAGAGGAAATTGGTGATTGCATTCTTTCCTGCAATTGCAATTGCAGCTTTATCATAAGCTTGGGCTGCTTCTTCTGCACTGTCAAAAGTTCCAAGCCATTGTTGCTTCTTTAAGTTGGGGTTATAGATTTCTGCACCATAACTACTCGATATTTTTCTAACACCTTTGTATCTTTTCTCCATTGCTTCGTTTAATTTTCTAAAGCACAATTGACACCTTGTCAAAACATTTCCCTATCTAACATATATGCATTGCTAATGTTTTATCAAGTGCAAATTGAACTTTCTTAATGCAAATTTGATAACAAACAATTACGTATAGGAAACACAACATAGATCAGAATAGAATAAATTCACAACTTATTTTTTTATCTAAAAGTCTTTACCATATTCATAGAGTAACTGTATTTTATTTCTAAGAAATAGTCAAATGCCAAATATATAAAATATGAGTAATACACTTGCTACAGCTAATATTATAAAATGAGATGTTTTTTTTACTAAGATGAGCAATGCAAAGAGGATCAACATTTTTTTTATCAAAATTGCAAATCCCATTATCATCATCTTGTCATAGCCATTGTCAACATTTGTATTCCTTTTGCATAATTTGCTCATTCTGTTGCCTTGATGTCCTTCAGCTGCAAAAGATGATGGTTTTAAATATGCATTCTAATGACAAATTGCTTTCTCAAAAATGAGAAATTTTCACAATTCCAATGACATAACTCCTAGATTGTTTTTGTCAATACAAAGAAATCTTAGGAAATTAAAAAATTTCAACTATGGCCCACTTTGAAATCTGATGTGAAAATGCCTTTGATGATGGTTAAATACATTGGAACAAATACTAGTAGTAACTCCACAGACCTAAAAATTCTAGAAACAACACAAAATTTATTGCTGTGAAGAAAATCACACCGTGATATATATAAACCGCACAACAGACGGATTGAAGACCTAAGTCAAGTGCGTTGTAAACATTCCAGATGTTAAACATATGTTCAAGTCCTATTGGATGTGCTTTATTCATTTTCTACTGTCGACTGTGCTAACAGCTGTCAAGTTTGACCATAATTTTATCTTTTGTTTACCTCAAGCCTTTTGATGTTCTTCAACAAAAGACACTATAGATTCATATTCTGAGAAGCATATGTATTATATTTCATGACACAATACTCTTTACAACATAGTGGTCAATGTGAGCTTCTCTATCTATGATCATGGCCATTACACTTGTAAGGCAAACCAATTATTTCAAGTCTCTTGTAGATTGAAACTTCATGAAATGATACCCTTTATGCCATAGTCATCAATATGAGCTTGTGTAGCTATCATAAAGGTGCTTGACACACATATATTGCATTCTTTGCTATATTTTTTCATTCACACTAATTGTCATCTTCTATTTTTCTCGAGGACAATTTTCGCAAATACATGGATAGATGTTGGTACTGAAATACCATTTCCTCAATATTTAATGAACTATGGTTTGCATTCTTCAAATATGTAACATCATGTTTACGATATAGATAGTTGCATTGGACAACTTTTATTTCAGCCAAAGCATTTTTAGTATTAAACCATGTTGCATATACTATCAACTTCAATAGTATAATGAAACAAAATTTAACACAAAAATGCTTTTGCTAAAACCAAATGTCTCCAATTCTACATAATCAAACAATGAATGATGTAAATAATATATGCTTCATCTAGTTCCATGATAAGAATATAATTCCTAGGCTGTCAATGTTGTTCTACATTTGATGTAATATCGATTGAACTGTCTAGTGTAGGTACATTTGATATGCACTAGTATGATTCATTTGGTGATACCAAATGACTCGTATATTCATTCAACAAAAAGTGTGTTATGTGCAAGTTGATAAGATAATGACAAATCTAGAACAATCAATTTATAGTTTGAAATTTCAAATGTAGAGTATGGTGCAACATAATATATCCATGATGAACCCTAATTAAAATCATTAAAACATAGTCACATTGCAAAACCTTTATATACTCTAAAATACTTACTCATATTGGAAAAATTACATTTGTGATTGTAGTTGTATTCTATAAGAAAATTGAATTAGTACAAATATGCATATAGTAAAAAATGTTTGAAAAATATTACAATATAAAAGTTTATTAAAAAAAATTATATTTTATTGCACAAAATTATACTTTCATATTTTTTTAAAATTTAAATATTTAAAAATGTCTTATACATAAGATTCAAAGTTTTATTTTAAAACTGAACATTGTTTATTAATAATCAAATAGAAAATTCATGAACAAAATGATATTTTTATCAAAATTTAAACATTATTTTTTATTAAAACTATCAAATTTTCATATTTAAATTAATTTAATATAAATAAATTTTTTCATGATTTCAATATATTTTTTATATTATATATTCATATGTTTTACATTATAATAAAAAAATAATTTTTTTTTCATTTAAATAATATTCTAAATATTTTACAATTTTAAAAAATTATAATTTAATATTTAAATTTTAATATAAAAAATAAAATAAAAATAATGTATATTAAATAAAAAATTAAAATTAAATATAACCTTATCATTTTAAATAAATGCTAAGTTTATAGACCATTCTTCAATGCAACCAATAAAGGACATGGCATAAATATTTCTATAAAAATGTAGCGCCAATTGACACACGGGTAATGTGGAAAACTTTTCATGTCCAGAATGTGGTTGCTTCAAACAAGGCTGCACTCGCTGGAGCCTTGACACGTGTCACGGCCAAGAGCGTTACGCGCAGGCTGTGAAAAATGTTTTAACTAGCTCGAGTCTACTAATAAATTTTGCTTTAACTGTAATCTCGCCTTCACCTGAGGACACTAATAAATTTTGCTTTTGAACCACGTCTTAGACAGGCAAAAACCTCATCAAAACATCATTTGCTAATAATTGTGGTCTTAAATTAATTAGATTTAAAAAATGATTTCTACGATTCCGCTGATAAGTGGAGGGGTGTTGCGTTGTGGAGTTGCTTGGTGGGTGGGGAGAGTGTATTCAAAATTTCATCAAACAAATAAAATGTTATAATAATAATACTAATAATAATCATAAAGCTGGTTTTAGGAGAAACCCTGTTGACGCCTCGCCTTTTGCCCCAAATTTGGGACAGTTTTCGCATAGATTTGATCGTGATTAAGCCCAGATATTCACAATTTGGTGCTCATATTGACAGATCTACTGATAAATATAGTGATACCATTAGGATGATCTACAAATGTGAACATTAAACATATTAGGACTAAGAAACTATTGGATCGGTACAACTTTGAATCTTGCTCATATAGAAAAATGCCCCATTACACCTAATTTTCCATACATCTTTGTGAAATACAAATTTAGCTTTTTGTCTTCAAGGGATTTTTTTTAATTTTCTCTCAAAATAAACCCCTATTTTTCAAAATCTCATCCAAAAAAATTGAATTTTGATTTGGAGGAATTTTTTTTAATTTGACTATTGTTATTTGATGAATTTGTCACATTTTTGGTTCAATTTCTTGTTTGACTTTTAATATTGTGCAATTTCTTCAAAATATTTGAATTGTCCAGCTCAGAATACTTTGTGATGGATAAATTAGCTAATGAGTCTGCTAGATGGTTTACCTCTTAGCATGATAACTTGTTTAATACAAATGAAACCAAACCCTGAAAAAGAAAGCAGCACCCAGATTATCTCTATCACAAACACATACTCAGAAGAATTTCTTTCAAAAATCGCAATACCTAAATGAACTTCCTAAATATAGAACCCAAAAATATAGAATGCGATGTCTCAACAATGGGCAGTCCCATACTTCTTAACATATGACTTGTCGTCGGCCTCACAGACCAAATTAAGGGCTTTTAACAAGGGCAGTGCACACATAAGAACATGTATCCTGTGCACTATGACCTTCTGTTTCACGCACACATAAATCCAAACTCCAAGAGAAGCAAGGTACAGCAAAACAAAACAAATGTAGAGTTTGGGCATCTGGGTCTGACCTGCAGGAAGGAAATCTTTCACATCACCCTCCATATTGTACATTTCAGTATGCACATTCATTGAAACCTGGTATTGATGATGACAATTTGCAAAAAATAGGCTGTATTCATTAGGATCTGAAATCGGATATGAATGATTATAAATTATTGATGCATCTTGCTCCTTGAAGCTAAACAACGGCTCAATGAAATGGCTTTGAAGGACATAGTAATGGGTTTCTTGCTCTAATTCAACAAGGACCTGCACTAGGCCCTCGTCAAACAAAAATACTTTAAATACTCTAAATCATTGGATGCGCTTCTCAATGCGGGCGCATGTATCCATAAATTTAATACTTTTCATATTTGTTTGGTCGTTATCTACTTTCTATTTTCTTCTAAATATATATTCCTACTGTACTCACCATTTTAAATAGCGTTAGCTGTTTTCACTAGGGTTCAGCTAATACAGAATTAGCAGGTCAAACAAAATCTTAAGAGCTACAGAAAGAACAAACGTTTGCTTACACAGCTTTTTTCTGCTACTAAAATACGCGCTTTCTAATTCGTGTTTTTTTCTTGTGGAGAGCATTTTTTGGGCAAGACTTATGTTCCTCCTCATTTGCGAAATCGAGCAACAGGGTCTACTGAAACGACTATGCTTGCTGCTCCCGTTGAATCTGCATCAGCATCTAGGCCTGGTTCTGATTCCCCTTCTGCATATCCCCCATCGCGCTCCACTTGGGGAAATTGGGACAGTGGAAGGTTGGGGTCAGGTTATGGAGGAGGGCAAAGTTATGATGGCTATCGTGGTGGCGTTGGTGCTGCCAGGGGCCGTAGCTAAATATCTTTAAGGATTTGTAGTATTTCTTGTTGGTGTTGAATATGGTCCTCTACTGCATGAGCTTTAGAATGAGATTGTAAATAAGGAGTAGAAAATGGAGGATAGCCATAAAGAGCCTCAAATGGAGTCATTTGAGTGGATGTGTGAAATTTTGTGTTGTACCACCACTCTGCTAATATCATTTGTTTGAACCATTGTGTTTGTTTATCAAAGGTAAAACAACGTAAATATCCTTCTAAGCATTTATTCACAATTTATGTTTGGCCACTTGATTGTGGATGATAAGAGGAACTGTGTGCTAGTTTTGTAACCCATGTTGTAAATAAGTTTGTCCAAAAAATGCTAGTGAAGATAGGGTCACAATCACTCACTATTATTTTAGGAAGTCCATGAAGTTTTTGTATATTTTCCATGAATATTTTGGCCATGGTACTTGCTTTAAATGGATGAGAGAGTCCACAAAAATGTGCATACTTGGTGAGTCTATCGACAACAACCAAAATTACATCAAGATTATTAGATTTTGGTAGACCTGTAATGAAGTCCATTTATATTTCCTCCCAACATTGTGTTGGAATGCCTAAAGGTTGTAAGAGGTCAAGATTATTTATTGTTTTACCTTTATTTCTTTGGTATATTAAACATTCAACCACAATTTTCTTGACATCTCCTTTTAGACCTTCCCAAAAGAAATCTTTCTTTATATGATGATAGGTCTTTAGAAACCTTCCCAATACAATAAATTATATTTGTAGATCTGTGACTGTTATTCCAACCACCACCGCTACGGCCCCTGGCAGCACCAACGCCACCACGATACCCATCATAACTTTGCCCTCCTCCATAACCTGACCCCAACCTTCTACTGTCCCAATTTCCCCAAGTGGAGCGCGATGGGGGATATGCAGAAGGGGAATCAGAACCAGGCCTAGATGCTGATGCAGATTCAACGGGAGCAGCAAGCGTAGTCGTTTCAGTAGACCCTGTTGCTCGATTTCGCAAATGAGGAGGAACATAAGTCTTGCCCAAAAAATGCTCTCTACAAGAAAAAAACATGAATTAGAAAGCGCGTATTTTAGTAGCAGAAAAAAGCTGTGTAAGCAAACGTTGGTTCTTTCCGGAGCTCTTAAGATTTTGTTTGACCTGCTAATTCTGTATTAGCTGAACCCTAGTGAAAACAACTAACGCTATTTAAAATGGTGAGTACAGTAGGAATATATATTTAGAAGAAAATAGAAAGTAGATAACGACCAAACAAATATGAAAAGTATTAAATTTATGGATACATGCGCCTGCATTGAGAAGCGCATCCAATGATTTAGAGTATTTTTGTTTGACGAGGGCCTAGTGCAAGTCCTTGTTGAATTAGAGCAGGAAACCCATTACTGTGTCCTTCAAAGCCATTTCATCGAGCTGTTGTTTAGCTTCAAGGAGCAAGATGCATCAATAATTTATAATCATTCATATCCGATTTCAGATCCTAATGAATACAGCCTATTTTTTGCAAATTGTCATCATCAATACCAGGTTTCAATGAATGTGCATACTGAAATGTACAATATGGAGGGTGATGTGAAAGATTTCCTTCCTGTAGGTCAGACCCAGATGCCCAAACTCTACGTTTGTTTTGTTTTGTTGTACCTTGCTTCTCTTGGAGTTTGGATTTATGTGTGCGTGAAACAAAAGGTCATAGTGCACAGGATACATGTTCTTATGTGTGCACTGCCCTTGTTAAAAGCCCTCAATTTGGTCTGTGAGGCCGACGACAAGTCATATGTTAAGAAGTATGGGACTGCCCATTGTTGAGACATCGCATTCTATATTTTTGGGTTCTATATTTAGGAAGTTCATTTAGGTATTGCGATTTTTGAAAGAAATTCTTCTGAGTATGTGTTTGTGATAGAGATAATCTAGGTGCTGCTTTCTTTTTGAGGGTTTGGTTTCATTTGTATTAAACAAGTTATCATGCTAAGAGGTAAACCATCTAGCAGACTCATTAGCTAATTTATCCATCACAAAGTATTCTGAGCTGGACAATTCAAATATTTTGAAGAAATTGCACAATATTAAAAGTCAAACAAGAAATTGAACCAAAAATGTGACAAATTCATCAAATAACAATAGTCAAATTAAAAAAAATTCCTCCAAATCAAAATTCAATTTTTTTGGATGAGATTTTGAAAAATAGGGGTTTATTTTGAGAGAAAATTAAAAAAAATCCCTTGAAGACAAAAAGCTAAATTTGTATTTCACAAAGATGTATGGAAAATTAGGTGTAATGGGGGCATTTTTCTATATGAGCAAGATTCAAAGTTGTACCGATCCAATAGTTTCTTAGTCCTAATATGTTTAATGTTCACATTTGTAGATCATCCTAATGGTATCACTATATTTATATGGTAGCTTTTCTAACATAACATATACAAGGGTAGCTACGGTAATAGGTCCCAACCTCAAAGGTAATACTATATTTCCTAGGGCTTGTCGACCGACATTATTGAACCCACAAATGACAACCAAAGAAGTGTTAAGAGAATATGAGTCAATATTAATTTTAGGCAATAGATCAATACTACATACATTGAGCATCAAACCGTAATCAATAAGAGTACATCTAATGCCAATTTTATTAATGTTAACTATGATCATTAAAGGTTATGCTTGCTTATGTACTTCCGGAGATAGGATTTCCTGTGGATAGAACATAATATTAGGTGAACCCACACAAATATATGCCATCAATGCATTAGCATATGTCGGCCTAGTGGAAGAAGGCAAGAGGATCCTTTCCAAGGCTTCCCAAAGCATACCTTAATAAACTTGAGCAGACTGAAGGAAGTCCCATAGTGAAATCTTAGTTGGAGTAACCCGAAATTGCTCGACAAGATCGTAACAACTAGGTGCTTTAGTTATAGGTTTAGGTGATGAAGGAAGACTTGGTTGTTTATTCATACTATTCTCATAAGTATGGGCTACCACTCTATAATAGGGAGCCTTAGAAGGATCAAGAGAACCACCATCAAATGGAACACCATTAATAGAACAAATATTTTTAGGAGAAGGACTAGTCGGAGTCATGTAAATGATCGGTCTCTTAGGCCTTTGAGGGGTAGCGAAGACATAGATCGCATTTACTGAATCATCACAACTAGTAGAACAATTATTTGAATACATATTCTCAACATCAATCCAAATAGGATCAAATGTGGAATATTTATTTGAAGGAACATTTTCAACATCAATCTAGGGAGAATAAGATGTGGAAGGAAATTCATCATGCGCTAATGCATCATCTCTAGAAGAGAGTGCATTAGAACAAAGATGAAATTCATCATTAACCAATGCAACATCTCTAGAAGAGAGTGCATTGGAATGGAGAGGAGATTCATCATTCACAAATGCATCATCTCTAGAAGAGAGTGCATTGCAATGAAGAGAAGGTAGAGTAACATGAAGAAAGGTATCAATGATTTCATCTTCTTGCAACAAAATAGCCTCTGAAGCAAGAGGAATTTCATGAGAAGGATCAAAGATATTGAGTGACATGGGCAAAGCCAAGCCACTATCACATGCATGAAATGGAATATCATTAACATCTTTAACAAAATTAGATACAAAACTAATAAACGAAGATATTAAATCTATTACAATTTTTTTTGGTATTTTCTATGTTCTAGTAATTTGCATTTTTGGAGGTCTTCGAAGCGGAATTTGAGGTTGGAACTTGCGTTGGTCCCTAAAATTTGATTATTGAAGGCACTTGTATTTTAGGGACTGAACTAGTTCTCTAGGAGACCTTTCCAACAGTGCAAACGGTTCTAAATTCTGAGCACCGAGTCAAACGTTATGACCCTGCCAAGTAGGGGTAAATAAATTCCTAGCTTTTTCGAAGAACACTATTCTTCACATCGGGTTCACCAAAATGTAATATAGAGGGATTCGCTACTCACAAGTTCTCTTCATTCAAAGAGCCTCATGAGGAAAACTTCCCTAAACTGCCTCAAGGAACAGCGAGGAAGTTTCAGAATCCAAAAGAGCAAGTCACAGAGATTTTTTGGAAAAATTGACAAGCTCTCAGCCACAGGATGTCAGCATAGAATACGGATGACAACACGACACACTGGCGTCCTAGAGGCATGCTGGCGTCTCATACAGACTAGAGAGTGAGTTTATCACAAAAAATGCCTAAATCACTGCTTCTACTCTAATTGTTGACAACCATAGAATAGAGGAAAATAATAGAAAGTGATAGAACTGAGATAAAGTAAAGAGTAAATGATAAAAATAAGGAGAAGGAAGGAAAGAAATACTTACAACCACGTGAATAATGAAGCCTCCACCAAATGAATGTCTTCAAAACCTACATGCGCAATATCTGGAGAGAATGTTGGGGTTGTATAGGGGTTTGCCTCAGTCAAACCCCCGTTTTGGTGTTCCCACCTCCATAGACAACCAAGAAGATAGTGAGAAAGAGTGTGGTGAAAGAAAAATTCACTCAAGAGTAGAACCCACACCACCAAGTAAGCGTGCGATAAAATCAAACCCCGCTTGAGGAGAACACATGTCACAAAAGAGGTGATAAAAGAAAACCCCACTCAAGGAGGATAACCTGTATCACCAAGTATGCAAATAGTAGTGGATATGGAGTCCCAAGATGCTCACAAGCATGAAATGGAGTTGCAAGAGCCAAGAAGGCTACAAAGCGTGTTTCTAAGAGAGCTTGAGAGAGCTTGAAGCTGCTACAACAAGTTGTATAAAGTTGTGTAAGAAAGTGATGGAGTGAAGCTAAAAGATAGAATGAAGCAAGAGAAGTGATAGCAAGACTTGGAAGAAGTTAGAAGATGCAAATGGATGGAAATAATGGATTAAAAAGGCAAAAAAGAAGGTTCTCGGGTGGTTATAAAGAATCCTGAGATGTTTCCACCAACAAACTTAGCTGACAAGTGGAAAACATGCTCAGAAACAGTCATTTAGAGACGCATATGCGTCATGTTCCTGCCGATTGCCAGTTGTGTTTGGTTGTTTGTGAGATGTAGTTGACAAAAGCTATGCAATGTCACTTTGTGTTGTCTTAAAAAGAAAAAATATTACACATGGAGTTTTCATTTTTTTTTTAATTGTAAATCTTTGATGAAAGCTAAAGCCTTACTTATTATAAGCAGAATCAAATATTTGTGAATAGAAATATATATTCATAAATATTTGTGAATATAAATAGATATTCATAGAATTAGCATTGTATTATAGAGATCATATAATTTGAAAGTTTATACAAATAATATGATTCGCTGACGTGTTGTACGTTGACGTAACAGTGGAAGAGTACGCTCCGACGATGGTGAGCCGTCGGATGGAAAAGGAAAGTGAATCCACCAGTCCAACTGCTCCGCCATGGGCTCGGCTTGGATATTCCCGACACTTGTGAAATTGCAAAACGATATATACAGAATTCAATGTTGTAATTAACAGAAATAAGAAAAACAAAATAGGTACTAATTAATGTTATAAACAAATCGGGAGACAAAACCCTAGTGGCCAAGCGATCAAAACTTGCAACAGGTGCGCATGGGGATCCCGCGCCGTCCGATTGAAGATCAAACGGTTCTCGATGCGCCGATGTTGGAGCTTATCTTGGACGCGTGTATGCCTATAGTTTCTTTCTCCGCCTCCCAAAGGCTAAAATGCGACGTAAATTTTCTGATAATACGCTGCAAATCTACGCCTGATTGTTCGCAAATATGTTTCTGTGTACTTGTGCTTCGTTTTTTATGAAATTAACAGCCGCGAAAGTGTAGAGATGTGAGTGTTGGATACATCTGAGTTAGTTTTTTTTGACACTATTCAAAGCTTCTATCTTGTTCTGCTGACAGATCGCCTTAGATGATTAACAGTGAAGATTAATTTGTAACGAGTAAGGAGATTGTGAGGTGTCCGATCTCTTAGTAAATGTCATCAGCTCGTAATATGTGGACGGGCAAGTGTGTAGATTAGGAGGTAGTGGTAACAATAGTGGGACGAGTCTGCTGAGTATGCAAGACAGTGAAGAATTAGGGAAAGAACTGGGGATGATGCTGAGGGAGCAGCGCCGGTATGAGATAAGTGAAAGGGAAAGAGAATTAAGCCTATACAGAAGTGGCAGTGCTCCTCCCACTGTTGATGGCTCCCTCGCCGGCGTTGGGGGTTTTTTAATCATAACTTCGCTAATGGATCTACTCCTCCTAGAGCTGCTACTAACACTAACACTAATAGTAATACTGTTAATAAAAACAATCACAGTCAGGGCCCTTTATCGGAGGAAGAGAAGGTGAGGTCTGATCCTGCTTATTTATCCTACTATTATTCTCATGTAAATCTGAACCCTAGGCTTCCGCCTCCAATACTGTCCAAGGAGGACTGGCGCTTTGCACAGCGCTTGCAGTTACAGGAAAATACACGGGCAGAGCTCTGCATAAGCAATTGTTGACAACATATTTGAAGAAAGATAACCCTGATGACGATTTGCAATGTTTTTTTGTCAATTTGATGACAACTTTCTTTTTTCATTTGCATTGTTTTATGTTATAAATTTGTATGCAAACATTTCATAAATAGATAATACTTGTTCTATGTTATAAATTTGTATACAAACATTTCATAATCAAATAATACTTAATTTATTTAGGAAAAACTCTAAATCTGAACAAGTTTATTTTCTTCCATTTTTTAGCACTTACTATTATATTAATGATATCAGATTTCCACAATCTATATTGTATTTGTTCAAGGATTTCTAAATTTGATTGTATACAATTTTTTTCATCAATCTTCAATTTCATCATCCCACAATTTTTTTCATCAATTTGAGATATATATGGGCATAATCCTTGACCCTCCTTCAGTCCAAGTGCTACTTAGTATTGTCTGTACGATTTATTCTCTGCTCTAAGTTTAGGAAGGTCAACTAAACAATTACTATTATAAGGGGGTGGGGCCATTCGAATTTACGGCCTCGTCTTAGTACAGAACACGTCAGCCCATCCCACTTTAGGACCTTTACCTTTTACGTCTAGGCGGGGCGGGGCGGGTTCGGATAGATGCATCAGGCGTTGAGAGGAAGGACAAGTAGTCAAATGCGCACAGGGAGTCGATCTCCTTTAGTTAGTTGCTGGTTTCTTCTGATCCTTTTCTATGCAACGCGCAGTAATTATCTTTTATTCTTCTTTGAAGCCTGCAAAAGCGGGATTCAAATTTCCTGTGATTGCACCATTTACTCTAATATGTGGTAAGCCACATGTCGTAGATCTCCAGATTGTTTCCTTGCTATGGGTTATCTAGGATTTGCGGCACATCATTATGGCTATAAATGGAATGGGGAATCCGGAGAAAATCTTGACAAGAGATAAAAGATGCATTTCTATTTAGGATTTCTACCAGCCTCTGTTTCAGTTGTGGACAATGATAATACTGCTATTTGATGGAAGCAGCAGGTATAACGCCTTTTTTTGTATTTTTCTCGTTGGAATATACGTTTATAAATTATGAAATGCTGGGAATCAGTTTTATATTCAGCGGATTCGTCGTTTTCTTGCCCTGGATCTTCGTAAAACACAAATGGCGTGGCGTTTTAGTCTTGAATCATCCATATCACGTTTTTGATTTTGTAGATTAGGATTCGGAGAAATTTTAAATTTTTTCATATCAAAGGGTTTTCATCGAGTTATGAAGAGTGCCCACTCTGAGATATATTGAAATATGCTTAGTTCGAATTTTCTGACAAATAAACAGTTTCTGTAGGAATTATTGGGCACTCTATTCCAGGTAACTGTTAATTGGGGAGGGCAAACCCTACTTCTGGATATGCAGAGCAGCAGAGGTGAGACTATTATACCGACTTTTGTTACTTGGCGAGAGCTTTCTGCTTCTGCATTTTGTTTTAAGGCTATTGGTTTGTATTAACCACTGAATAATTATTAAGGAAGAATTTCTTCTGGTAAGTTTTTGCATTTTTCGCAGTCTGGTGTCTGTGTGCATCTTACACGCTTTACTTACAGTATAAGGTCCTACAAAATAAGTTCCTTACAAAAAGTTTGTTTTATTTTTGGTTGAGACTCAAATTCAAAGTATTTGGTTTTGAGTTTGGAATTTAAGATGAAAAATATCGGATAGTCTGCCGAATCAGTTGCCTATCTCTCTTTAGTAGTTAACATCGATCACCACTAGTGTGGATCACGCAACTATCCTTTTTATTTTCTTTTTCAAAATTTTAAAATGTATATTAAGTAGAACTGTCTAAACTACCGAGGTCAAACTGAACTTCAAATTGTGTTCCTCTTAGCAGGGACTGCTCAGAGAGTTTTAGAGAATTGTACAGTGAAACAATTTCTGGAAAACACTGTTTTTTTGACTCTGCACCTGTTTTTAGGGTTCTACATATCACTTTACCAGTGAATAATTTTAACCCTGCACATAAATTGCAATTTGTCAGATACCATCGTTAAATCTATGAGCAGCAATTGCTAACATATGGCTCCTAGCACCAGCCAGAATTATATTTTTCTTAAAACAATATCTACTAATTTCGAGTTAAAGATTTTGAAATTTGCAGTTGCTCAAATTTTTATGCCTCGGGAGATTACCCGTAAGCTTGCAGCATAATAACAGGGCCTGCAGCCGTCCCCATTGAAGCCCAATATAAGTCCAACCAGATTTGAACCTAGACCTTGGCTGAACATAGCTTAAAGTCTTTTCCTAATCTGTGCGCTGTGGCCTTATAATGTTCAGCTATAACTTTCGGTTATAAAATTATATTTGAATAGAGTAATTCCTCCATCGGCGCTCACAATTGGCCCTAGCAGTGTAGATGTAAATCATAAGGACTTTTTTCAACCACGCTGATTTTAATGTTTCTAAACTTCTATATATCTATGTACATCACAGTGTTTGTAGAACCTAGATTTTTGAATAGGTGATATAATGTATTTCAGTTCCTTAACATTAGAGATAAATTTTAGATCACAAATTGACAGACATGACTTCCCAGAATTTGAGTTTTTAACAAAGATATTGAATTTTGGCTCTGCTGTGCACAGGGGGCCCTCAATAGTAGAGATTCTTGAGAGGTATTGGCTCCCTTTTCATCGAGAGGTTCTTGAAATGTATTGACCCCTTTTCATCTAGGGTACTTGGAGGCAAACCCCTTTGATTGTTAAATTATTCTAACACCAACCTTCAGTCTTACATTTTCAAAAACAACCCTATGGATAATGATAACATCCTTGAGATTATATTGGTTTGTAGCATCTATCAATGTCTTATCATTTAGGGCACGAGGGGTCAACAGGGGCACAAAGGCTGCAAGCTACCTGACCCAACTGAGTCTTGAACCCATGACCATTGAATCTGAGCGCAACTTTGAAAATCTTTCTACTTTTACCACTTAAATGAATCCTATTGGACAAGTCATTCTATCATGTTAACTAAAAATCTACTAAAATAATCTTATGCAAAGCTCATTACAGGTTCTATAGCATGAGTTCGCTAATTTTCCTTTGCAGTTTTACTTTTTGCTGCTGGAATTAGGAACATGCTTCTCACAGGTAAACGTAATATCATATTTCTGTATACAATTACGATTTTTTTTATTCGATCTTTATTAGGCATTTTTAGAAGTATTAACTGCACCTATCTTATTTTTTTATTCTACTTTATCTATCTTTGCAAGACGATTCAACATCGACCTATGCACAACATGTATATTCCATATAACATTTGGGTAAATGATTGCGAGAGGGAAGCTGCAATATTTTCCTCAGCTGGTGCTGTTTGAGAAAACACTTTGCATAGACATGGTTCCACATGATCCTATATTTTGTGGAATCAAAAGCGCAATGACATGGCTGCCATTAGACATAAAAGAAAGCTTAAATGTCTCATCTAACTATCTTCCCCTGCATTAGCTGCCTAAATTTCTTATGAGAAAACCTCACAGGTAAAATGAGCTCCGTATGGTGTTGATGAAGGTTTGAAACTTTCTCCTTAATTCTTTGTTTATTATATATTTCAAAATTTATTTTCTAAATGAGGCAAATTTGTATTATTTAAAAACTTGAAGATTCATCATAGTTGTTGCAGAAAACATTGCTGCCACTAAGCAAATAAACTTAAATGAAACATTAAAAAACCCATGCACTATTGTAGTGATGAAAATCCCATACCAATCCCTTTTTCTCATATGGTTTTGACTTGCACTGATTAGGTTGCCCTTTTTGCATTGACTAGTGTGTATGTTGGCATTTTTTTGTGTGGAAGTTGACAAATGATCTTATCCTACCCTGCCCCCACCATTTGCTCATTCCTTGGTATGTTGTATTTGCCTGCAAATCCTTCACCAGATTTAATACAAACCTTTTCAACACCCTTTAACCTGCCTTGTTCATAAACTCAGTCCAAAGATCATTTTTCCACACTGAAGAATTGCATTTTATATCAAATAATTCTGACCCAGATTTCTCAAATAGATGACATCTGTTCATTTCCCTGCCTTTTCTTCACATGCGCAATCTGAAGAAGAGAATACCTTTGGTTATGTGCAGGCCATTCTGCTTGTCTCTGAATGATAAAAAATATTTGCATTTGAGCTCCAAAGGGGAATAAAAGAATTATGAGTTTTACTGTGTAAATACAGGCCCTGAGGGAGATAAAAGAACTGTAATTTTTTGTGTAAATACGTGGCTTGAAAAAAAGTAAATTTTTTCATTTCCTGCATATGGCTTCTATGTTCACTTTAGCAAATAAGAAATATATGCTGCTGGGCCAATGGCCTATAATATTTAAATAAAATATTAAAACCAATATTACTCTTATGTCCCTGATAGAATTTTCAATGGTTGCTTGACAAGGCGATATTCGGATATCCCTTATACAGTATACCTATGTGAGACCATCTTAATTTGGAATCAAGTATCCATAGGGACACACGGTTTTGTCAACCTTAGCCCAGGCATCACTTGAAACGAATCAATGGTTCAAAACAAATATCGAAACCTCTCTAGATGAAACAGAGCAGCCATTCTAATTCATAGATTTATAGAAAGTGAGCCAGACTGCCCCATGTGGTACACATTCAAGGACTGAAGGCTATCATTTAGCTTATGTACAAAGGCCATCACTCTTGGATTTCCACATGGCATTGTCTTCCTGTTCATACCTTTCAACACTATCATACCACAAACCTTCATTACCACCACCAAAAGCATACATGCATTTGTTGAGAATACTTACTGCAGCATATGAGTGAACACAAAGTATTGTGGTGATTATACATCAGCTATGTTCACCCACAAATCTCTGTTCCCATTATATCCTCACAGAATAAAACTTGAGGGCTCGAAATTCTCTGGCTCTTCATGTCAGAGATGTTTCATAATTCATCTAAGGACATGAGTACTTACATTCTTTCCAATAATTGTTCAAGTGCTTAATTTGCTCCTTTTTTGTATCCACTTCGTTATAAGGATAATTTTGATGGTTCTTTGAACTGTGGAAAAGATCGTGTTCTTCTTTTTGGAGTTTTCTGACTAGGTTGAGATTGCAGCATAGCTTCCATCATGCTTTCTGCCATAGTGGACCTCCTTTCTGTCATAACAACTTTATTCATGATATCTTCAAACTTCACCTCAAGCAGATAAATGTAGCATGTCATTGTATAGCTGCATCCTTTTCCAACTCTATGTGCATCCTCTGTAAGCCTTTGCGTCTTTTCTACTTGCAACATCAACTGAAGCATGTTATGCTCTTGCTCTTCTTTTTTCCATCGAAGCTTGCTTCAGATTTTCTATTTAGATTCCACCTGCTCTAGCTTTTCACTAAGAAGACACCTGTTGTCCTCATTTTTATTAGCATACAACTTAGATCCAAGGCCTCTGGAGTTTTTCCATATATTTTACTGTTTTGATTGTTGTTCAATAGAAGTCAACACAGCAAGATGGTTTTTTTCTCCCAGTTCCTTTAGCCTTTTCTCAATACCAATATATCATCAATACCTTCTAAACCTAATAGCATGGACATGCCATGGATATGTAACGAACAACATTCGATGTACTATCCCCAGTTACAGTAAACTATAAATCCCTTATTCCAGAATCCAAACAATTGTGTTCAGAAACCTTAAAGTGCACATCAAACTGCCTTGATCTCTAAGAATGGACTCAGAAGTTAAGCATTTAACCTGAATCTTTAGCCAAATGGATTCACACAACCTTCTTTTAATAGTCTGCAATTTCATTAGCCACTTTCCCATACCATGCTGTTGTTGCTTTTGCACCAGTGTCTGGAACAGATGAAAGAACATCACCTGGTACATATGTAAACCAACTAGCCTGAGCTTCCATATTCTTTGTGGGCTTGCCTCAGATGAAACAAATTAATCAATGGATCAACCCCTACATCTAGCCTCTCTTGCAATGCAAGGGATTTAGGGAACAGAGCATCTAACATCATTCAATAGCCTGCTACAACACCACCATACTTGCAGCAGCTACAGCAACATCCAGTTCAGCAATCCTATTGTGTGGCTAGGATGCTTGATGAAGTGTTTTCCTTCAACTTGGTATATGCAGCTTTGCATAATATATCATATAGTATCTCTTGTGCCACCCATAACTATTCAAAGAGTGAATCCAACTTCATTTACAGCCTCAATTATGTCATTTAAAGGATATAAATTGTTCATATCGTCAAGAATTGCACTTGCTTCTTTACACATTGCGGTCCCACAATATCAATCTCTTGTCCCACTCATTTAAAGTGTCCTTAAGCTGAATTAGCTCCTGAACACTAGCCGTGATAAAAATTTCAAGAACTTTACCTTGCACAGTCCGATCTTATGGCTGATAAGGAGCCTTATTTGCTTTGATAGGATGAGTAGGCATAGGAACATGTATTGTTATTGATAGGTGAGGTCCATGAACTCCAACAGGCCAGGAAGGTGCCTTTGTGTAAGCATCTAAGCATGGAAGAATTGTTGAATCAACCTTAATAACAGATAAGGAAAAACCTGCCATATCAAAAGAAGTCATAAAGAAACCTGTCTAAACCTGTTGCACAGCAAGACCCTGGTCTAGTTGTGATCAGCAACTGACTTTCTAGCTACAATCATTATTTCCATAAAAGGTGTGGCACCCAGTCCATTCACCAATAATGCAACCTTACTTCAATGCTTTGTTGGAATGTACTGTGGTTCATTGGTCAAAATCTGTTTTAAGAACATGAGAAACAATGACATCAACTGGTTTTAAATTAGCTACAACTCTGGGTTCACCATGCTCCAGATGTAGATGATTTTGCCTTAGCTCATTAGCTTAGAAAGCAAGTGCCAGT
The DNA here is from genome assembly GCA_007258455.2 of Sequoia sempervirens. NCBI lineage: Eukaryota > Viridiplantae > Streptophyta > Pinopsida > Cupressales > Cupressaceae > Sequoia > Sequoia sempervirens. Next base: position 59,402,587 of record VDFB02058242.1, read on the forward strand.
ACTTGAAACATTAATTTCGTCTTTCCACCTGTGCATTACTCAGGTTAACTTGATCATCGGCATTACACTTGTGAGGAAAGCCAAAGTTTTCAATTCTAGCTCATGTTGAAATTTGATGAAAATATGTTTTATAGCATAGTCATATGTTTGAGCTTCTCTATGCATGCTAGAGTTGGCTAACCACAGATATATTGTTTAAGGGAGTAACAGCAAAATGCTTTCTCCTCAATCCGACTTAATTACAAAAAATGGCAGCCGTGGGGGAGACGTAAATTGTTAAACTATCATAACTTTGTTTTGTTGATCTTAGAGATTTGATGAAGGATGATTAGTTGTAGAATGCAATTGACAATTGAAATCTAATTTATACAATTGAATCAACATTATCTACACTTTTATGAATATGCGTAGAAAGTTTGCTATGCTTGTACATAAAGTCATGCATAGTTTGGTTCTCTTAGCATAGTTAAACCTCAATGGTGTAGATTTTTTTTAAGTTGTTGAGTTCTAAAACCTTTGTGCTTGCACTTTTACTTGTGTCTAAAACTTAGTAATGTTGAAAGTTCTTTTAGGGTCCTAATATACGTAGGCGGGAATACTTACAACTTCCTTATAGTAGTTAAGTTTTTTTGTTGATAAAGAAGTTGGGAAGACACACCATGCAAAATGCAAGATGTTTTGATGATAAATCAAATTATAGTATGTGCTAGTGTGAGTATTGATGTAATGTAGACCGAAAAGTAATTTTAAAAACAAACAATACTAAGCCATAAAGCCACAAATAGAGACTAGGGTCCACCAGATGGAAATGTCATATAGAGACTGGGGTCCACCAGAAGGAAGTGTCATATTCTTTGTATGAGACTTTGGTGGGCACATTAAAAAAGAATTTGGTATTGTTTTTCTAGTTTGGGATATAGACGGTGGGGCCCTCCCCTCGATAGGTGTCATTAAAAATCTCAACAGCACCGATATTCACACCTTCATTGAAACACACGTTTCATTAGAATCAATGAAGTGTAGTCGTAGGTACATGTAAGGTCTTCCTGCACGGGAAATTTTGTTTCTGTAATTCTAATAAAAATCGGACACAATTATTTCTAAAAGCTTTGAAAATAATTTGAGTTCACGTCAAATTTAACATAGAAAGTGTTTCTCAGAAAAGATTTCCCTGCTAAACGTTGTGATATTGGGATCTTTTCAAGAGTTTTCAAATCGACCCTTTTTTTTGTTTTTTGTCCATGCCATTATTCTCATTCGTAACTACTTACATTCGATTGGCAAATACGTAGGCATTGCATCTGAGGAAAAGGTGAAAAAGAAAGAGAACAACAAAAGTTTTGTTTGGTGTCCTCCATGAGAGAGATAATTTTAAGCTGCACTTAACTTTGTTAATAATGTCGATCACAGCAACCTTCTTAGATTTCGAGAAGAACGCCTTTCTGCAGGTACATACTATATGTTTGCTTTCTTCTAATTTTAAGTAGTATTCCGTATTTAGAGGCATTTTAGCATCGTTTTTGCTTCCTTCTATCTGTCACTAAGTTCCATGTTGCCTAAAGTTTATTCGTGCATGTAACAATGTTTAGCCTCTGTTTTTATTTTGGTTAGGCTTCGTTCTAGTCTGAAGTAAAATCTGTCTTCGTTGAAGTTAATTCACAATTGACATTTTAAAGCAGTTATATCGATTTTCTTTAATGCTTTGGTCTTGATTGGTTTAAGAATTCACATTGTGTTGAGATGATGCGAACGCTACCCCACTCTGTTTTAAGGAAATCTGTAGTTTTAAATAAGAATTCTGGTTCCTATGAAAATATTACAGATACATGACAATTTTTAAGATACATCTTCTGAAGATTTTACATTCACATTGGAAATGAATACAAGAAAATGATTTTGACACAGTCAAATCTATGCAGGGGTTTTCAATTGTTTTTGATGGTGCAATTGCGTGCAATTTGATCGCTGCTTGATATTTGATATGCACGGAGCAGTTTTGAAAAAGGAATTTTGCAGCTCTACGAGAAAAAAACACGAATTAGAAAGCGCGTATTTTAGTAGAAGAAAAAAGCTGTGTAAGCAAACGTTTGTTCTTTCCGGAGCTCTTAAGATTTTGTTTGACCTGCTAATTCTGTATTAGCTGAACCCTAGTGAAAACAGCTAACGCTATTTAAAATGGTGAGTACAGTAGGAATATATATTTAGAAGAAAATAGAAAGTAGATAACGACCAAACAAATATGAAAAGTATTAAATTTATGGATACATGCGCCTGCATTGAGAAGCGCATCCAATGATTTGACTATAATATCGTAGAAAAGTTCGACCACCCACACATGGGATTTCTTCTAATTTTAAAGTCTTAATGCGTGTGCCCCATTTATCAAAGAACCGTAACTACTTTAAGTCGGGTTAAAAATCATAATTTCCACTTTCTAATCTCTATCTCTATTTTGACTCTACAGGCGGTAGAAAACATATTTTATGGACTTATTTTTGCGACCCATTTTTTCATTTGGTCAGAGAAGGCGGCCATAAGGAAAGTTACAATTCAGGGGGCCGAGTAGGTAACCTATACGCGGTTGGATTGCGGGATTTTTCCAAGATCTGCCGACCATGGTTGATTTTTTTCGCGGTTGGATTGCGGGATTTTCCCAAGATCTGCCGACCATGGTTGATTTTTTGCGTAATCCTTGAACCTCCTTAGGTGCAAGTACTAGTTAGTTATTAGTTCCTGCCGTAGGCAGGTATACTTATGCTTTCATCCAATTTCAATATTTTGACACGAATCACCCAATAGGATGCACGAATTAAATTTTGTTGACCATATTTTATAATGTTCAATTTTATTTCATATTTATTTTTATATTTAAAATCAATTTGTCTCCCATTCTATTGGTTAATACTTGTGAACAGTCATATTGGGAATGATGCAAGCAATAATACTAATATAAACAATAGTTGTGGAGTGTCATATTTTTCACTATTCTACAATAGTATATGGTTGACTAATTGTTTATATGGCAACCAAAGGATCCCATCAAGTTAACTTTTTCAAATAAAAACAGCAAAAATACAAACTTTTTATGTAAGGCATGGCTGTATGTGTCGACGACTCATAATATAAAATTGACAATTTAATTGCCTAGTGATCATTCATGTCCCTGTCATTCACGTACATGGGCATATTCTTGTTGATATGGTCAGTAAGGGAACTTTTGGAATGGCCAATCAGATACAAAGTCGCAATTGGCACAACAAGAGGGTTTCATTATATTCACAAATGCTGCCAACAGCAAATCATTCACAAAGATATCAAATTTTGAGCCACAGGTATATTGCAAGAAAATATCTTAAATGTTGATAATGTAATGCTTTTGCATATAGTGAACAATTCGTAAGGAACTCTGTGAATGTTTTGCTTGGCCAGAGTTTAAGCCACAGGTAAGAATGCAATCCTTGAGTTATTTCTACTGTATCTATGTTTCCACCTTTTACAACTTATGGAGGGTCGTTTGTGCAATGATATCTCCTCTACTCAAATATTTTGTTTTGATTTATCCTAGGAAGGCTCCTTCTGTCACGGAATTTACTTGCTTTTGAGTAGCAATGTGCAATGGAGTTAGTCTGCTGCGGTCTGCCAAATCGTCATCAGGGTTATCTTTCTTCAAATATGTTGTCAACAATTGCTTATGCAGAGCTCTGCCCGTGTATTTTCCTGTAACTACAAGCGCTGTGCAAAGCGCCAGTCCTCCTTGGACAGTATTGGAGGCGGAAGCCTAGGGTTCAGATTTACATGAGAATAATAGTAGGATAAATAAGCAGGATCAGACCTCACCTTCTCTTCCTCCGATAAAGGGCCCTGACTGTGATTGTTTTTATTAACAGTATTACTATTAGTGTTAGTGTTAGTAGCAGCTCTAGGAGGAGTAGATCCATTAGCGGAGTTATGATTAAAAAACCCCCAATGCCGGCGAGGGAGCCATCAACAATGGGAGGAGCACTGCCACTTCTATACAGGCTTAATTCTCTTTCCCTTTCACTTATCTCATACCGGCGTTGCTCCCTCAGCATCATCCCCAGTTCTTTCCCTAATTCTTCACTGTCTTGCATACTCAGCGGACTCGTCCCACTATTGTTACCACTACCTCCTAATCTACACACTTGCCCGTCGACATATTACGAGCTGATGACATTTACTAAGAGATCGGACACCTCACAATCTCCTTACTCGTTACAAACTAATCTTCACTGTTAATCATCTGAGGCGATCTGTCGGCAGAACAAGATAGAAGCTTTGAATAGTGTCAAAAAAAACTAACTCAGATGTATCCAACACTCACATCTCTACACTTCCGCGGCTGTCAATTTCATAAAAAACGAAGCACAAGTACACAGAAACATATTTGCGAACAATCAGGCGCAGATTTGCAGCGTATTATCGGAAAATTTACGTCGCATTTTAGCCTTTGGGAGGCGGAGAAAGAAACTATAGGCATACACACGTCCAAGATAAGCTCCAACATCGGCGCATCGAGAACCGTTTGATCTTCAATCGGACGGCGCGGGATCCCCATGCGCACCTGTTGCAAGTTTTGATCGCTTGGCCACTAGGGTTTTGTCTCCCGATTTGTTTATAACACTAATTAGTACCTATTTTGTTTTTCTTATTTCTGTTAATTACAACATTGAATTCTGTATATATCGTTTTGCAATTTCACAAGTGTCGGGAATATCCGAGCCGAGCCGAGCCCATGGCGGGGCAGTTGGACTGGTGGATTCACTTTCCTTTTCCATCCGACGGCTCACCATCGCCGGAGCGTGCTCTTCCACTGTTACGTCAACGTACAACACGTCAGCGAATCATATTATTTGTATAAACTTTCAAATTATATGATCTCTATAATACAATGCTAATTCTATGAATATCTATTTATATTCACAAATATTTATGAATATATATTTCTATTCACAAATATTTGATTCTGCTTATAATAAGTAAGGCTTTAGCTTTCATCAAAGATTTACAATTAAAAAAAAAATGAAAACTCCATGTGTAATATTTTTTCTTTTTAAGACAACACAAAGTGACATTGCATAGCTTTTGTCAACTACATCTCACAAACAACCAAACACAACTGGCAATCGGCAGGAACATGACGCATATGCGTCTCTTGTTCTTAATTGTATTTCTTGATAAATTAGAAGCTAATTTTGTTTTTTTTAATTATTTCATAAGGTATTATATTTGAGTTATTCTTATATACATATGAATATTTTTTATTTTTATAAAAAGTAATTTGGATTTATTCTATAAATAGAAATGTTTGGAAGACTTATTTTATCCTCCAATTCAATTTGATGAATATTTTCTTGGTCGCACTCTAAAAGATTACCTTTATATATTTTTTTATGAATACTTTTTATAAAATTTTATATTAAAGAAAAGTAAATAGTAGAATATTCACCAAAAAAAGTGAGGGTGGTAGATGGCACACCCACAATGTTTGAAAGTCTAACAAAAGGACCAAGACAAAGAGACCAAGATAAAAAACATAATTGTGCAGTCATGGCTATGCGAAAGGGTCCTAATCATTAGGTTTCACCCAAATATCATTGGGGATCACTGGGGGTGGTATCTTCAATCGACTTCTAACCAGTGAAACAACATCCAACAATGGTATCCTTTATATTTTGCAATCAATAGAGCACTTCTTCTTTTTTCACATTCACAACAAATTTATTCATCAAGTAAGGTAATTAACTTTGTATACTTATGTTTTCCTTTAAGATGAACCAAAACAACACTCTTTTATCCTTAGAGGCCTATTGTATATTTTTATCTTATAATGGACAACCCTTCCAAAATCTAAACTTGACCCTCCCTATCAAACAAATCTTTATACTATTATTTAGTTGAAATTACCATTCAAATATTAAGATATAACTTATTTTAGAAAAAAGAAATATAATAATATAAACTAAATCTATAATAATAATTGCATAGAAATTTTGACAATATATCTTAAATATCTAATTTTGAAATAATATATTTTTCTTAAAATTTTATTTATATTTTATATTAAAAATATCTAAATATAACCATCCAAACATCAAATTTAAAATGTATACCCTCTTTATACCAGTCACCAAGCGGAATGTATCAAAAATTTGAAAAAGGAGATAAAATCACTAACATTCTTATTCAACGGTATAAACAAAAGTTTCATTCGTCAGTTTGCTTTGCATTTGAAAACACAATCTATTTGGTGTGAGCAGACACTTATGGATTACTTTGGTCTAGATGATTAGTGAGTTCAAGGTATTAACAACACCTACCCTTCTTTTTTCTGTAGAGATTTTTGCCTGTGCTTCATCCTACTCAATGTATCTTGTACATTTTTGTTTAATACTTTTCTGGTCGGACATGAATTCTGTTTTTAAATATCAGGTTTTCTTCTGCTAGAATTGATAATACTCTGAATCTGATCTTAGTGTTTTTGCGAATTTATTCAGAGGTTTTCAGTGAAAAATAACTAGATTCTTTTTTCTCTAAAAAATTGTATGTAACATATGAGGTCCAACTCTTCAATCAATACTTGTCACTTATATGGAGCTCTCACTAAACTTGGGTTCTTTTTTTCTCTAAAGATTTTATTCGGTTTTTCTTCAAACCTATTACAGATCTTGTCTCTTTTGTTTAGTACATTTCCTGCCCTTACCTGAATTCTATTCCAAGATACCAGATCTTGATTATACTCTGAACCTGGGCTCAGTATTTTTCCAAGCTTATTTGGAGCAATTTTGTTTGAAAAATAACTAGTTTTGTTTTCTTTCCAAAAAATTGTATGTTATGTATGAGGTCAAACTCTTCAATCAATACTTGTGACTTTTATGGAGTTCTCAGCCTGTCACCGTTTGAACTTGAAGTTTTTAATATTTATCCTGGCCATGTTCCATCTCAATAATTTGGCCCACAAAAGAATAATTAGAAATTGATATTAATTTGATATTTTGAAAGGAAAGAAAGAAAAAAAAAAATTAGTTAAGTTATGATGAACTGTTTACATGTTTGGAATTATTGTATTGTTTTCACTTTTCAGACATAAATTAGAAAATATTTAGATAAAAAGAAAGAGTGAGTCTGGATAACTGGTTATAAACAATTCTGATATCATCAAACATTTTTGATAGCATCTCGATCTTATTGTAATCTGTGATACTTTTTTATATCACAATTTTTAATGTAACACATAAAATGATTGTTGAATTCAATATCTTTTGTATTTCATTTAAAAAAAATATTATTAATATACAAAATTATTTAACGAGGTGTTGGTCAAGACTTGACCACATTTACCACATTCTAAGACATGATATAATTGTTTTATCATAATCCCACATGGTCATGCATGAAGTTATTTTCCACCCTAACTCAGAGGAGAATTCAAACAAGGGTCACACTCCTCCACGTGTCATGGTTTCATAAAATGTAGAGGTGGATATGGAATTGAGGACATAAAATGTTTATTTGATCAAAATGTCAGAGAGCAGAGTGCCGTCGTCTCAGCTGCCTTGGTTAGATTTATTTTGAAAGACAATCCATTATATTGCAAGAATGACTCTGTGGCATTGTAGGAAGCCATTGCAATTTATTTAATTATTGTTTTAAATTTAAAACTAAATAAAGCTGCCATGTAAATGTGCATCTGTACCCTTGGTTCCCCCGTTACTTTTATGCCACAACACCTTGGAGTTTTTTTTTAATATTACAAATTTACAACTGTTATCTTTATTATTATATACTGATTAGAGAAGGCTACAGGGCAGGGCTTAGATTGGTCAGAAAAGGACGAGAAAGTAACGTGGATGTGGAAGAACTGAGCTTTTGGAGTAGGAAGGAACTCGGCATTCAAAATCAATCAAGAACACTGCTAGGCTAGATATATGTTGGCTATTCCACTTTCTAAGAAAAGGATTAAATTTAAAACCCTAGATTCTAAATCCCACCTTACAAGACAAAGGATTCAAATCCTACATGCTAAATTATAATCCAACTTTCCAAGTAAAAAGTATTTAAATTCTAAACTTTAATTCTCACATTCCAAGTTATATGATTCAAAAAATTCTTACGGGCTGTGTAGAATTATGTGTCTTCTGATGTGTTTATAAATTTTGTCGCAGAATGATGAGGCAGAGATCAATTTCAGGCAAGAACGGTACATCAGATCCCAGTTTGAATTCCAAATCAGGATCTGAAATCCAAAAACAAGTTAGGGGTGGCAATGGCAATAATCAGTTCTGGACTGAAAGAAATATTTTCATAGGCTGTTTGGGATTCAGAATTATCAATGCTTTGCTTGTACAAACATATTTCAACCCTGATGAACATTGGCAAGCTCTTGAAGTTGCACATCGTATTGTTTTTGGGTAAGACTAATTTATTTTCCTGCAATATCATTTTTAACAATTTGGGTGTCAATAGTTGGTTGGTTTTGTTTACCAATTATTGGTCGAATTCGATGGACCATATATATAACATAAGGAACTCTAGACTTGAAAATTTAACCTAATTTGTAGGGCCGGTCCTCAAATTTTAGAGTTTGAAGACCTACCTGATCTATAACATCGGCTCAACAATCAGTTTTGGAGTTCTGCTTATCATCGATTTCTTCTTATAATGTCGTACATTTTTAATCTACTGAAATTTTCAAGATGTATAAGATTTGTTATTTAATTTAACTTTGAGTGGGAAGAAATGCAAGTTTTGTTGCATCATATTATTTCTAGCTATTTTAACAATATATCTAACTCATCAGATACGGTCATTTAACATGGGAATGGGAGAAGGGTATTCGGAGCTATCTTCATCCTTTGATATTTGCTTTGTTGTACAAGATGCTTGCGATATTTCAGCTGGACACAGTTTGGTTCATGGTAAAGCATTCCCCTTCACTATCAAGAGAAAAGATATACTATCTTTATGCCAATTTTGTTTTTTTTACTGGAAGCAGATGTTTGTTCTAGTCCAGAAATATTAAATCTTATTTTATTAGGTTGTATAACTTTGACCATGTATTTTTTTTATTTTCTCCTTTATAAAATATTGATTCAAGTTTAAATTAGAATGTTGGCCTAAAAGCAAACGGACAATGAAGAATTCTGCATCGTTGTTTCTTTAAGTGATAATGATAGAGGACTCTGTAAAAGATTGCAAGAAGTTAACCATCAAAAGTAATGTCATTGTTGTTGGGTTTGTTTTTGCTCTCAGTAGAGTGTAAAGAAAAATTATCTTTTTGGTGCCCTTCACATGTCATTGTCTTTCTATTGCCCCCCTAGTCGTAATAATTATGTCACAGGTCACCATAGAGATTGTAAACTTTTATCACCTTCTATGTTCTCTTTGATTTGAGTGGACAAGAGAGTAATATTTAGTAAGTTATATGTCCCTGTTCTTGACTAGTCCCTGATTTGGATTAACTTTCACCCCTTGTGATCAAAATTGTGCAGAGAGCACTGTACAATGTAAACATCCAAGATGATTCTGATGTTTGTGAGAGAGATCATTGCCTAACTGCTTAAATCAACCTTGTCAAATTTAAATGCTTTTTTTCCTGTACAATCTATTGGGATTTCAACTATACTTGTAAAAATTTCTCACATGTTCACCAATCAGGCATTCTAATTTCTGTAAGAGATTAGCAATTCATAGCTATAGACAGAATTTGAGAACAAAAATAATAAAATTAATAGAGTTACTGTTGCAAATATTGTTGCTAGCATCGCTAACCTGCTGCACATATATAGTTTGTCTGATAACCCCAGAGTTATTCTTGGCATGGCCATGTACATGGTTTCACAGCAATCTGATTCTTATCTAATCCATTTACTGTCCCAATCCTAACACTCATAATTATCTTATTCATGTTTATAAGCAATTTAATAGAGGACAAATCTATTTCAAGCATGAAACAGTAATCTCTCAGTTAAAATCCAAGAAACATAATAATTGTAGCTAAATTGCCAATGTAAGTTGTACTTGCATCTTTTAGTGGAAGATTTACATAGTCTACAAAAGGAAAGAAAAGAGAAAAACACTATGCATAGCTTGGTCATAGTAATCCAAACAGGCGTGAAAGATTATTGACTACTTATATGCGTAGTTGTGATACATTGTTTAAGATCAGAGGACTCAATGAAAAAGCAAAGGTATTCAATCAGGACTGAAGTGAATCACATGTTGGTAGATGCAAAGTCATTAGCTGACATTGCAATGTAGATTTATTGATAGAAATATAACTAAACCAAGAAAAGGGTAGACCAATTGACTGTTGTACAAATTCAAACTCATGAATCTATCTTTACCACATTGGAGCAGATTCAGGTAGCCATAGGATCATCTTGTCAGTTTTCTGTGAGTAGTTTCCATTTTAGCTTTCCTAACAAGCTGAAATTCAAACCGGAGGGCATTTGTCTATACAAAAATCTCAAGACCTTGGCATGAACTAGTGGCTGGAGATCATATGTTAGGACTTGGATATTCTCCAAGGTAATGTCCAGAACCCTGTCTGTTGAGGAGATATAGGAGATGCTATAGATCAGTAAATGATAGATAGCATAGCAGCATTATACTTATGTGACAGTGGCACGGATTTAACACAGGAAAAACCCAGCAAATTAAAAGATCCTAAAGTACTTAGAAAAACACGGAAAAAAACAGCAAATGTTATTTAATGCCAAATAGAGTTTGTAGAAATAGAAACAAAGTCCAAACTTCAATTATAAGACATAAATAAAGATTCAATGTTGCGAATTACTCTTGAACTCTCATTAAATATCATTTTTCAATCATAGAGTGCATTTTGTCATAGACTCATTAGGCCATGAGTCATATACAAAACACTCATTGGGATCTCAAAAACAACGTATTAGAGACTAGGTTTAACAAGGTTTGACCACAATAAGAACTTGGTGAAGTTCCTTCAAGATGAATTCAATTGGAACCTCCCAAAATGATTTGAAAATTGGGTCAAGTATGTTGGACTAGTGGGGTTAGTTGGAGTTCAACTCTCAAAACTTGCACTAGTGAGAACAGCCCTTTACCAAAATTGATGATACATAACGTGTAATGTCCCCATTCTTTCGTGAGCATCAGAGTTGGTGGATTAGCCTATTATGTCGATCCTCGTAGGCTAATGGTTCGGGATAGAGGGTCACTTGAACAGGCACTTGGTTAGTAAAATGTAGTGTTGGTATCCAGAGTATGGTGATGTGGTGAATTTGTGTGTTTGGCGTGTTATTGGAGCTTAAAATGATGATCTTCACCATTTATTTCACTTCCTCAGGCTTAGGGACCATGTGTCTATTATTTAAAGGGGTCACTTTCTATTTTTCAGTTACTATTCATGGCTAAAGTGAAAAAAGACATAACTTAAGTGAATAGTGTTTTTTTTAATGAATAGTGTTTTCAATGAGAAATTAGAAGAATGCAAGAGAAAGTTCGACCCATTCATGCTTGGATATGTTTAGCTGATTGAAGTTTGGAAGTGTGGAGTTTGGGAGAGAGGGAAACTAGGGTTTCTTGATTTCTGCAGTGGGTGAGCCTGGACGGGGCTTTGTTCTTCGATTTTGGCTTCTTGATGGTGTGAAATACCACCCTAAAGTTGCTGGCCAGTTTCTTGTTGACTCATTTGGAGCTATAATTTGCTGATTACAAGTTGTTGGAGGCATCTTCTGGAAGGGTTTTTGCTGCCAGCATCTCCATTCGCCATCTAGAGGTAGTTATTTGCATTTTGGAAGATTTTGAAAGCTGATTTTAACATCTACAGCCAGCCGCCTTCTCTTGAGGGTTTCTACCAGCCAAAGGAAATAGAACGCCTTTCCTTATTGGCTGCTTTCACACCAAAAAGGGGCGCCCTTATCATTAGAAGACATTCCATCCAAATTACAGTGGGAGAAGTTCGTATTTTGGGTTGTATGAGCAATCTACTAGGCGTGGGTAGTGTAGCATGTCACTATTCACAGTGATGTTTGGCTATAAGTTAAATTAACTCATAAGATGTATTGTCTTTTGAATTTGGTGCAAGTCTTCTACTACATGTAAGCTCTTATATCATGAAGAATGCATCTTGACTATCATTTTAAATCTTGCTCGAGTATCTCTCTGAAATGAATGTAAGCCGTCCACTTATGTACTCCCTCTTATGCAATGAAGAAAGTCACTTAACTATGAATTGAGTTATTGCTTGAGTATCATTGAAGTTTAGTTTGTTTTCAGTTCATATTATATGCATATGCTTGTTAAATTCATGTATATCATTGGCATCAAACATCAAAACACAAAAACAAGAAAAAGCAAAATACAAAACCACAAATCAGACCTACAAGCACGGTGAAATCATCGCAGCAGAGTGTCGGATCATCACAGTGGTATCAAAACATTTCACTACAGTGGTAGCAGAGTGGATCACCAAAGTGTGATTCATCGCATAACGCATGACAGCTAGAAAAGTGGATTTGATGGTGTCAGGGATGGTCTGGAACATCTTTGTTTCCTTAGATTCAAAATGTAAGTGTAAAAAATAATTGGGAAGATAAGTTATGCAAATTTGCTGCTTATGCATGGACGGAATGCATCAAATACCATGTGAATGCTTGTTTGCCTTGAAAAATGTGCAAATCCTAGTAGTGAATGACTATTTTCCTCAATAAACTTGTTCTGAAGTGGCAAACAAAATATTGATAAGTCAGCAAATTCACATTGGTACGGGCATAGTGTGGAAGATGAAGAGTTTTAGATGTTGACTTGTTTCATCAGATATCTTTTTTGCTTCCTAGGTGCCATGGAAGAATGGAGGTCTATAACTTGTGTTTTCACATGGTTGGAAGTGTTGGCTCTTTAGATAAACTTCATTTTCATGGTTGTTCAGTGCATGTGCATTGGAAAATAAGGTAGAACAAGTATGAAGAGACTCAAAAATGATGTCAAAGTTTCAGTTAACCTTCAAGGTGAAGTAACACTTGTAACAAACAACTGAGATAGTGATATGAGAGGCATTTGCATACTCTTCATGGAGTTTTTCACCCCTCTTGGGTTTTCTTGAGTTGAAACTTGGTGTTTGCTCCTCTTTTGATGTGTATTTGATCTTTGTTCATGTTGTTTTCCATGTGGACATCAGTTTTGATCATGTTACTATTGTTTATCATGTTCTAAATGATGTGTTAAGGCAATAGACATTGAAGTAAGCATTGTAGAGCTTGCATAGGTTTATAGATCACAACACTTGTAAGCAAACAGAGAATAAATTACCCTACAATAATTTATTAGACAAATAAAGGTTTTCAAGATTTGAAGGTGATTAATTGCCATCATGTCTAGTACCCTATCCATTGGTGACAGAGTCAAGACTTAGCAAAATATGCAAAGACAAACTGAATTCCATGCAATGAACTAAAATGTGCCTAATAATCTAGTCACTCTAGCTGCAAGTTCATCTTAGACAGCGTTCAATCAAATGAAAACTTCATGCAAAGGAAAAATACTTAGTGATCCTAAATAATCCACAGTAACCCTTATGTACATTTAGAAAAACACATTGATATCCAACAATCAGGCATTTCTTTTCCAAGGAGCCCACAACTGATACTAGAGACTAATCAAGAATATACAAGAAGTCAACAAATGTGACACCAAAATTGCTAAAACAATCATATCCTAGAAATACAATACTGTTTATAGGGAACTTGTAGTCTTAGATTGATTTCCTATAGACAAACTTTCATAAGAAATTACAAACATGAATTTGCATAGTTACCACTGTTAACCTTACAGTCATTGACAGCAAAGAGTATAAATAGACACCTAGAAGCATGAATTGGGCCAAAAGGATCCCTTGCACAATAAAATAAGTGAGCATATATTGCCAAATGAGCAAGATGTGCTGATGATTGACACTACTCTTCCTGCATAACAGTTAATAATTTTCCTTCACAACTAAATCAGATCAGATTACCACTCATGGGAATGATTACCTAGAAATTCCAGATGTGGCACTCCAAGTAACATGTGGAAGTCCCTTATTAAATGCCTTTCACACAAGAGGAAGCATAACCCAAACACATGGCAACTAGCAAAATGACCTCTGAATAAAAATTGATTCACCATGGTTGGGTACCACAGATATAGATAATTTATAGTCCTGGGACCCCAAGACAAATTGCTTAATTCATTTGAAAAAACAGGAAGAAAGATGACCAAGATTTTTGTGGGAGAATCACATGTTGAAAATGATTCCACATTGCTTGAAACAAGGTGCATAACCCCATAGATGAGATGACATCATCTGTAACTTTCCACATGATAGAAATTTGGATGTCTTAGATAAAGAAACAATTGTTTCAAAATATCTAAAAACCATGGTGAGCCCGAAGAATAGATCTCCAAATGCTAATGGGAAACAACCATGTGGCAGCCATTGATGAATGAAACCAGGAGATCAATGGATCACTTCCCCAAAAGTCACTGTGGGCTCCACAATGGAACCCTTAGATACCTCAACCAATAATTAGACTTGAAAATATACTTAATCAAATTCTATAAGCATCTCGGGTCCATTCTCATTTCAGAATAAAATAGGGACAAAAAGACACCAAAGTCCTTTGAACAAATCTGGACCCTAAACCCTGAATGAATCAGATTAAAATCTAGTTTGAATCCATTCATTTTCCTATTTGGGCTAAACCAACCACAGGTTGCCATGTCATTTGTAATGTCCCCTCTATTGGATCTCAGTTGTGTTTATGATTTGTCCTTGATGTCAAAATCTCCTTCAGTTGGTTCTCTTTGGTCTAATGATTTATTATGACACTTCTTTGGTTCTCTTTGGCTATCACAGCAAGATATCTGTTATGATTCAAAGTCTTGGTGATGAGATTTCTGGTTCATGTTATGATTGCTATTTCTTTAACTGACAGAGTTTGAAAGATGGTTTCTTTGTCAGGATGGTTCTCTTTGCATTTCATGCTTATACATATCGGCTTGAGTATTGCAGGATCTCCCCGATCCACTTTGAAATGTCTGAATTGCCTATTGGCAAGACATTTCAGATGTCATGGCGACTGAATTTAACTTTCAGGCTGCAGTCGGCAAGACTCCTCTTTGTGTTATGGCATCAATAGAAAGATCATATCGGCATATGCTATACCGTCGGGATAAGGTCTTATCGATTTCTTTAAGTCACACCGACCCGCTTCAGATTAAGTATAATGGCATGAGTTTGGCTGTCGGGCTAAGGTCATAGCGAAATCATATTGTCTCACCGACTTATGCTTATGGAGTTTCTTCGGCAAGAGCTGAGCGGTATCAGTATAAGTCATGGCAAAGTGTTTTTTGTCTTACCGAATATCATGGAGGAGTTTTCTTCGGCCAAACATAATGCATTCAGTATATTGTCCCTCCGAAGATTTTATGTCTCACTGATCGTTGCATAGAATGTCTTATCGGCATAAGGTTACTGCTTCGGCGAAATGTTATATCGAATGTGTAAAGTTACACCGACCTTGGTGGATGGATACTTTTCGGCAAGAGCTAGTGATATTTGAAGGGAGGTCTTAGCGACTCCGAGTGAATGAAGATTCTCGGTATGACTCCAACTTTCTACAAAAGGTCTCTCCGATATTGGTATGGTATAGAGACCCTCATAAGATAGAAGGGTGCATCGGCGAGAGATCCATTATGTTACAGCGACATCACTCAAGGGGTTTCTATCATAGGCTCATCGGTGTGAGATATTTTCTTCGGAATATGGTCTTATTGAATACCTTGTGTCTCGCCGATAGAACAAAGATCTCCATCGGTGTAAGAATGATAGTGTCTTGGCGATCTAGGGTGAGCTCGGGATGTTTCGGCAAAACAAAGGGTAGTCTATATAGTGTCTCCCCGACTATGTATTGTCTTGGTGACTTGATATTGACAAAGGCCTTCGGCACAGGTAATGGATTGTCATGGTGACAATGTGTATCGAATGTCTTTCAGTAAAACAAAGACCTATCTTCAAAATGTCTCTCCGATATCAAAAGCTATAGCGATAGAATGATGGTTTCATTTCGGTGAAAGAACACTTTTGTCTCATCGACCAGAAGGATGTTATGTGCTCTCGCCGTGACATTATGTATTCGTTATGACTTCTCCCGACTCTGATGGGTCTTGGCGAAAGCAACAAATATAAGGTTATCTAGCGACGTTAAAGTTGCCTTCGGCATAACGTGTCATCGATGGAAATAAAAAGGATTAGAGCAAACATTTTGAGTTTATTCTTTTAGCTAGGTATCAAACCCTAGCCTGGCCGCCATCATGAATGTTTTCGTTTCTGTTGTTGCTGACTGTAACGGTTTCTACAGAGGTTATGGAAGGTTTATTTGGTGCATTTCTGACTGGAAGCTCAACAGTGGATAATGGAGCCATGGGAGTTGCAGATCTGTTTGGTACTTTTAATTATGCGTTTCATGCTGCTTATACTGGTTTATAATCACTAGTTTCTTTAATTGCTCTCTGCATCTCTGTTACTAATATGACAAATGATGCCTTGACTGAGTATTGTCTATAATACATTAGATGTTATGATTTTTTGTAGTGGGCAGTTGTGCGTTTTATGCAGAAAAATGATCTCATTAGCTTCAGACTTGTTGAGGACGGCTCTTAGCTGGGTGAAACGGCTCTTGTCTTGTTTGGTTGATTCAGCCGTTACTTCTGAAGACAGTTACCTATCTTGCATGCAAATCAAGATATATTTATAGAAGCAGAAAACTTAGTTTTCTGTTCGACTGTTGATGTAATTATGAGATTATCAATTCCTTGGCTGTATGAAATTGTATGGATAAACTCTGCAATAAAAGAGGCAGAGACTTTGTAAATTTCTTCTCTATGTAGTATTTTGGGGATTCAGTTATTGAATCTTTAAGGTACTCTGTAGATGAGAAAACAAAGAGATATGTGCTTAACTGAAAACAGAGAAATCCTCTGAATCATTATTATTGTTCAAAACATAATTTGAGGGGTTGGTACTCCTTGAGATAGATATCTCTAAACGAGGGGTTGGTGCTCCTTGAGTGGGTGCTCAAAAACAGCCTATAAGGCATTGTGAACAGTTGATTAACAGATTAAGCCTGGAAGGCATTTAGGGAGTGGTTTTTATACCCTAGGAGGGTTTTGCACTCGGCAAAACTTTGTGTCTCTTTGTTCTTCTGTGTTCTCTTTGATTTACTATGCTGTTGTTGTTTCAATTCGCTGTTGAGTCATTATTTTTCTCAATTTTGTTTATGAATGATTACATTCAACTCATGAATGCTTTAATCAAAGTGATATTGAGATCAAATCTGAGCTGTGTGTTTGAATATTTAAAAAATTGGTCATATTGTTAAGACACTGATTCACCCCCCCCCTCTCAGTGTCATTTTAACTCCAACACCCTCCTTGCCTCTAAGTAGTGGAGTTTTCCATTAGCTTATTATAAAGTTCCCCTAGGCTAAGTGGAGTTTTTAAGGGGATTCAGTGTCTGTTTCCTTTTGTGGTAGTTTTCGGTGTTTCTGGCAGGACTTTCTATTCTTAGCAAGGGGCCAATTTCATTACTTCCTATTCATAGTAAGTCTCATTGTTTCTCAGTTTTTATGCCAGTTTGATGTTTTGGAGTATTTACTATTTTTAGCACTTGCTATAAATAGTAAGTCTATTTTCGGTAACTGGTCCTAGCCTAAGATAATTCAGCAATGTTTATTTCTAGTTTGGGCATTGACTTGAGTAAGGTTTGATTTAATTGTTATTTGTATTTCTCACTTAAGTCATTCTATTAAAGTTACTTTAACTTAAGTGAAGGGGTTAGGGGGTCATGCAAGGAGCACCTTGGAGCCTAATGTAATAACTTAACATTGTTTTAAAAAAGCAATAAAAGAAAAATAGTTTCCTTATCAAGTTGGATGCCTAAGGGAGGTATAAGGTGTTTTTCAAATAATTAAAAATAAAGTGCTCAAAGGGGGTCGTTGGCTTTTGGAGGGAAAGATGATTTGGAAATGTTTGCCCTAATTTCCTCTTAATTCTTTAAAACTCCTTTGTGGGCCTCATTTGCATATGACTAAGTTGACGACATTACAGGATGCTGCTGGATTATTTCTAGAATATTGTTGTTGTGTGTTGAGGATGAAAACCCTCATCATTTGGAACTAGTTTCGGTGGTGAGAGGTCCACCCTAGCTAGATTTGGTGTGGTTCTATCGTAGGAATCACCTAGGGCTTCACAAAGCTTCTGATTTTCAATATTTTGTAGTGGAAAGATGAAGATTTTCAAGTTTTTTTTAAAGTGGGTTTTTGGTATTTGGTGTGTTGGTTTATTGGATCATTTTAGGGTGTGGTTTGGTGATGATTTGGGGCTGTTTCAAAGGTTTGAAGGCTATCTTATTGAAATCTGGAAACTATTTTTACCAGGGTCTGAAAACTGAAAACAATTCATAAATTTGTGCATGTTGGATGTTTCATTCTGAGTGTTTCACCATTGAATTCCTCACTCCAAGGCGACCCATTTAGAGTTAGAGAGGAGAACGTGGAAAAGATTGCATTTAGATGCCATTTTGGCCATTTGAGTTTCTTGTCATGCCTTTCGGTTTGACAAATGCACTGGCTACTTTCTAGTCATGCATGAATAGGGTGTTTAGTAAACAATTGTGTAAGTTTGTGTTGATCTTTTTTGATGATATCCCTATTTTTAGTAGATCATGGGAAGAGCATTTGAAGCACTTGGATGAGGTGTTGGGTATTAATCAATGTAATTAAATTTCCACAATCCATATGAAATTAGTTATGCTGCTTTTGGATTTGATTGTGTTCCAATTTTTTCATCAACATTTCGGATCACACTCAGTGATCCATCATTAGGATAGAGAGCTGAAGAGGATGAGAAAAATATAAGTTGTAGACTAGCAGGTTAAGATCTTAAATCAGAAAGATCTTAGTGAAAGGTAGCAGAAGTGGGTATTCTTGAGAGTGAGTCTCTTTTTGCAAAGGAGTCCAAGTGTGAGTTTGGGATGATTGAATTGTTATGTCTTGGGCATAATATTAGTGCTAATGATCTTCATGTTGATCCTGAAAAGATCAAAACGATACTTGATTGGCCTCCACCTACTAATCTAACTCAGCTTAAGGGATTTTTTGGCTTGTTTGGGTTCTATAGAAGGTTTGTCAAGGGTTTTTCACAGGTTGCTGCCCCACTTACTGATTTGACTAAGAAATGCCTTCTCTTGGCTAGAATCAACGCAAAAATCTTTTGATCAGTTTAAAAAATTGATGAGTTCATGTCCTATCTTGGCAATTCTTGACTTTTCTAAACCATTTGAGCTCGAATGTGATACTTTGAGGGATGGTATTGGAGCTGTCCTCACGCAAAATAAGTACCTGATTGCATATGAGAACAAGAAGTTGAGGGGAAGTAAAAAAAGTTATTCTATTTATGATAAAGAGATTTAGCCATAATGTATGCTTTGGCTAAGTACAAGTAGTACCTTGTTGGGGGCAAATTTATTGTTAAAACTGATCATAACAATCTAAAATATTTCTTAAATCGGAAAGATCTTAGTGCAAGGTAGCAGAAGTGGGTTAGCAAACTCCAAGCTTATGATTTTGACATTGAATATGTCAAAGGGAAACGGAATGTGGTGGCTAATGCATTGTCTAGGAGACCTCATTTATGCTCTTTTTCTAAGATAGCAGCAAATTAAAAGAAATGGATACAAGCTGATTATGCTAAAAGTGCCCTTACCAACAACATTTTAGATAGGACTTTGCAAGACGACAAGTACAGAGTAAGGGATGGTTTGATCTTCTATAAGTAGAGGATAATGTTGGTCCCTAAATCCAAGATGAAAGAGTAGATTTTTAGGACTTTTCATGACACTCCTATGGCTGATCATCTGGATTTTTACAAGACAGACATGCAGATTTGTGAGAGGTTCTCATGGAAGGGTATGAAAGATGACATCACAAAGTATTTTCGTGAGTGCCAAGTGTGCCAACAAAATAAAAATGAACATACTTATCCTGCTGGTTTGCTACAATCTTTACCCATTCCTACTCAAAAGTGGAAAAGCATTTCAATGGACTTCATTATAGGGCTTCCCAAGGTGCAAGGGAAGGATTGTATCTATGTTGTGGTGTACTATTTGACCAAATTTGCTCACTTTTTTGCTATATCAGTAGGTTATACAGCATTATAGGTGGCAGATTTGTTCTTTAGGGAAGTGTTTAGATTTGATGGGGCACCTAAGAACATCATTAGTGATAGGGACAACAAATTCATGAGCTTGTTTTGGCAGGAGTTGTTCAAACCATAGTTGAAAAACTCGGACTCGGCAATAACTCGGCAGACCCAAAATTTTTAAAAACTTGGGACTCAACAAAAACTTGGGGAAAAACTCGGCAATAACTCGGCAAATTTATCGAACATTTGAAAATGCACAATTTTTTAAAATATTCTTAAAAACACACATAGAAATTGAACTTTTAGAGCATATTATTGATTTCATTAGATAACTAACAAATATATTTCAAAACCTTAAATTGAAATATATTTATTGCTTAAGCCATTAAATTTATAATATTATACTTAAGCCTTTTAAATTTGATAAATAATATTTTTTATCAAATTTAAAAGGCTTAACTTTAAATATAATATTATAAATTTAAAGTTTTAAGTAGTAAATATATTTAAATTTAAGGCTTTTAAATATATTTACTACTTAATAATAAATAATAAATATTATATTTATAATTATATAAGTATTAACTATATTGAAAAATTAGAAATTTTAATTTAATTTATTTTTAAAAAAATTTAATTAGAAATGCTGAAATATTATAGATAGGAGGCATTTTCCAAAAAAAAAAAGAAATATTATTATAAAAAAGTAGTATTCGTAATAGAATTTACAAATATTATTATAAAAAATAATATTATAAAAAAGTATTATTTGTAATACAATTTAGAGATATTATTATAAAAAAACATTATTCGTAATACACTTTAGAAATATTATTATAAAAATATAATTTTTAGAAATATTAAAAAACCCTAGAGCAAACTATGGAAAAAACACAGGAAGGAAAAAAATAGAAAAAAATGTGGACAAAAAAACGTAGAAAAACCAGACGAAAACAGAAAAACAATGAACTTTTCAGACATGCGCGCCCTGATTGGATTTTCTCCTGCCCTCGTTGGATTTTTCCTTGCTTAGACGTCGTCGTTTTCCTTCCTGCTGCTCTCAGATGTCGCCGTTCTTTGTCGGGCATGAATAAATATGAAACTAAATTGGCGTCCAATTAATATTAAACGAAAAACTTAGGGCAAGCATTTTCCACCAATTTTTACTACTATTACACGTGATTTTTCGCGATTTTTACCTGTTGAATCGCTGCGATTTTTGGGTTTACTCGGCCACAATTTTTCTGGCGATTAACTCGCCTCCATAAAAAAACAGCGATTACTCGTGCGTTTGGCGAGTTTTTAGCGATTTTTTCAACTATGGTTCAAACTATGTGGTACTGAGTTGACTCCTAGCCAGTGTTCCACATAAATGTGTTCCCCCCCCCCAAATTGGTCGCATTTTGGAAACAGGGACGGGGGGATGGGTACTTGGCATTTCCCTCCGTCCCACCATCGCCACTGGTGACAGGGAGACGTCTCCGCGTCTCCCAAGGAAACTTGGAGACATGGAGACATCTCCAAGTCCCTTGGGGAGATGCCTAGGCGTTTCTCGGGAGGCTGGGAGATGCCTAGCCGTCTCTTGTCAAGAGACGTGTCAATGGGCGACTTACACCAAAAAATTAAATAAATTTTTATTTTTATTTGTTTTATTGTTGCCCTAATTTGGCGTGGGCCTCACCCCTTCCTCTAAAACAACACAAAACCTCTTAATTTGATCATTTCAATCACATTTACAAAGACTGATTTTTTTTGCAGCCAGCTGAAGAAAAGGAAAAACAGTGAAGAAGTTTGATTGAAGGAGTGAAAAAAAAGATTGCAAGTGTGATAGGAGTGAGAAGGAGCAAGAAGAAGAGGAGGAAGAGGATTCTACTTCATTTTGGAGAGATTTTTCAAGCACAAGGTAGGGTTTTTGAAGTTTTTTTCAAATTTCTTGTTGTTTTTGTTTTATTTTCTGAGTTTAAACTTGTTTTTTTTCTTATTCATCTCAAAGACTCAAAATCAGATTTGATGTTGAATCTTGAGGGCAAAATGATGAAGATGAATGAATCATTCATCATTTTGCCCTCAAGATTCAACATCAAATTTTTTATTTTAAAATTTTAATATTAAACTTGCTTTTTTTCTTATTCATCTCAAAATCAGATTTGATGTTGAATCTTGAGGGAAAAATGATGAATGATTCATTCATCTTCATCATTTTTCCCTCAAGATTCAACATCAAATTTTATTATTTGTTAATTTAATATTTTTATTTAAATTTTTAAATAATATAAAATTAAAGTAGGCTGATTTTTAAATTATAAATTGTAAATTTTGTTTTCAAAATTAAAATTTCAAATTTGTATTTCATTGTTTCAATTTGTTAAAGTAGGCTGATTTTATTTTAATTTTGTGAAATGCAGTGTCACTTTCACGATGAGCACCCAAGACGTGAGTGGGGATGACATGGAAATCCATTCTCATAGTGAACATGATTCAGATTTTGAACCTGAGAATGAGGGGGATGACCATGGGGCTGATCCTGCAGCCCAATCTAGTTCCATGGCGAGTGCACCAGCTAGTACAGGTTGCCCTTCAGAATTGTTGGCAAAGTATGCTAGGGGTCCTTTTGATCCGAAGTCTCCTCTAAAACAGTTTGCTACAAGAATACAAGGCACATCACAATCAGGTGGGGGAACAAGGAAGTGGAAGTGCAACATTTGTGGGACTGATTGGTTTGGTAGCATCACTCGAGTGAATGCACACTTTCTTTTTTGGACAGGAAAAGGTGTGGAGCCTTGTAAGTTTTTGAAGGAGCCTCAAAATATAAAATATAGAATGGAGTTTAACAAGCTTTGGGGCATTCCAGAGGACACAAATATTTCAGTCCCTACTACTTTGACTGCTAGGGCAGCCCTTCAGCAAACCCATCATGCATCAGTGCCACATACTTCTCAGATGGGAGGAATGATGTTTGGATCTTCATCCACTTCCACTTCTAGTGTCGCTAGGGGGACAGCCACAGGGAAACGCAAGTTGCAGACATCACAGAGTAACCCCATAGCTAATATGTTTAATGTGCAACTGAGAGATGAGATAGATGAATCCATTGGCAAGTTCTTCTTTGCCAATGGCATTCCATTTCATGTTACACGGTCTCCTTATTATAGGGAGATGATGGCTATGGTGGCGAAGGGAGGAACATCATATGTGCCACCAAGTGAGACGAAAATGAGGACCTCGATCTTGGATAAGTGCTATTCCAAGATCAATATTTTGATGGAGAAGATGAAGGCATGTTGGGTGGCATCTGGGTGCAGTATAGTTATGGATGGGTGGACGGACATTAGCCATCATCCACTCATCAACATCATGGTCACATGTGTAGAGGGCCCATACTTCCTTAGAGCAGTTGATTGTACAGGGCATCACAAAGATGGTGATTTTCAGTTTCATGTGCTCAGGGAGGCTATTGAGGAGGTTGGGCCACAAAATGTGGTCCAAGTATTCACAGATGCAACCCATGTGTGTAGAGCAGCAGAGAAACTCATTGAGGCAGCCTATAGACATATTTGGTGGACCCCATGTTGTGTGCATGCCATGAACAATGCACTCAAGGACATGGGGAAGATTGATTGGATTAGAGGAGTGGTCACCGATGCGAGAGATGTGCAGATGTTTATTTGCAACCACCACACTTCCCATACACTCTTCAGGACCTTCGCGAAGGAGTTCTTGAAACTGGTGGAGACCCGATATGCATCATATTTCATTCTCTTGGAGAGCATGATTGAGTTGCAAGAGGCATTGCAACTCATGGTTATGACTAATGAGTGGAATTGGTGGGCCAAGGCCAAGACAGCACAGGGGAGAAGGGTGAAGGAGATAGTGAAGAGTGATGTGTTTTGGACTGATGCGAAATACATTGTCTCCATCATTTCTCCAGTATTCCAGGTTATCAGATATGGGGATGGGGATGCACCTAACCTTGGAGAGGTGTATGAGTGCATCGACTCTTTGCTTGACTAGATGAGGGCTGCTGT
Organism: Sequoia sempervirens; assembly: GCA_007258455.2. NCBI lineage: Eukaryota > Viridiplantae > Streptophyta > Pinopsida > Cupressales > Cupressaceae > Sequoia > Sequoia sempervirens. The sequence continues at coordinate 59,426,850 of VDFB02058242.1, forward strand.
GTGAGTGAAGGACCCCTCTCTAGCATTCTACAATGAGCACATCTGACCAATCATTTAGTGCAAATAGGACAAGTTGGTTAAGAAGGCACTTGGGCATAATGTGACTCCTTCAACAGAGTTGCCCCCATTGGATGAGGAGGGTAAATTGGTGCTTGTTCCGAAGGCAGTGATTAATTTCAAAGAATGGATTATCATGAGGAGAGTTATTACAAAGTATTTGGTGAAATGGCGAGATTTACCAGTTGAGGATGCCACTTGGGAGAGTGAGCAAATTTTATAGCATACTACGTTGCGATTGATTGAGGACAAGCAATTTGGGGATGGAGGACTGTAATGTCCCCTCCTTGCCTCTGAGCAATGGAGTTTTCCATTAGCCTATTCTAGAGTTCCCGTAGGCTAAGTGGAGTTTGGTAAGGGGACTCAATGCTAGTTTTCTTTTGTGGTGGTTTTCAGTGTTTCTAGCAGGACTTTCTACTTTTAGCAGGGGGCAATTCCATTACTTACTATTCATAGTAAGTCTTGTTAGTTTTTATGATCAAAATTAACATAAAGCAGAAAATGCAACACATGAACAATAAACATAGCATTTTTACCTTGGGAAAACCCTCCTACTCGAGGGAGAAAAACCCAACAAAATATATCTTCAATATATTGAATGAAATAAGAGCAAAAATCTGCTTACAAGTTTGGCCTTACTCAAGGCTGAATTATTACAATGACTAATAGCATCACTCCTTGATGCAAAGATACAAATGAATATGGTCCTCCTTGATTAGTTCAATCTGCTGCTATCAAATGAAGATCTGCTACTGAGGTGGGAACTTGAAGTTGTTTGTCATGTCCCCTTCCAGTTGACATCTCTCAGAGCTTATGATTAGCCTATTATGCGACCCTCGTAGGCTGATAGGATGGATAGAGGGTCTTGATGGAGCTTGGCTTGGCTTCGGAATTGTCAGGATTTACCAGTTGGCTTTCGTTCGGGCTCATTCGAACGTCTTTTGCCTGACTTGCTATTTTTAGCAGTATTTGGCATTCAACGGAGCACCCCTGCTATTTTTAGCAGTATGGTTTGGTCATGTGTAGAATCAATCACTTCTTCACTAGCTTCAGACGGTTCGTGAATCAGACATATTTTGAGGGAGATATTAATATTTTAATTGTCAAATTAAATATTAATTATCTGGAGCTTATATTATAAAGTTATAATATTATTAAATATTATAACTTAAGTGATTTGCTAAAGGGGTCGACCAACATTGAAGGGGGCCACTTTTTAATTATATTTTATAATTAAAAGTGCTTTCGAAAACTATTGAAAAATTAAAAAGAAAAGTTCGAATTTATTTAAATGATGCCTTATTGAGAAAAGTCGAACTTTTGATGGATATAAGGGTTTTCATTGGGAATTGAGTTCATTATGTTGAAAATCGAATTTTTGATCAAGTCTTCTTCTGAGAATAGAGCCAAGGGGTCCAGTTTTCGTTTTGGCATTGGAGAACAAGCCATCTTTAGTGTTGCAGTTCAGAGGCTGTGAAATACTAGCTGATCTATTGCTTTCAGAGAGATATCTTCATCCAGAAGTTATCATAGAGCTTCACAGTCGGAAATATTATTAGGGTTTTGGTTGGAAACTCTTCTGGGAAGGGTCATTCATTCTAGGCGCCCATTTTCCAAGCTTGGGACACATCTTTCAAGGCCGTACAGATTTCCTTTACTGCTGTTACAGATCAGTACTGTCATTTATTGCTCTGATTGAGAGTCGTACCAGCTACAGAGGAAGGCGTCCTTGCATCTGGACCAAAAACGCCTCTTCTTTAAGCCCTTTCACTTCATCAATATTGGCGCCTAGGCAAGTGGAGGCATTTCAGGCAAATACAGGCAGGGGAAAGACATTGCTGAGATCTGGCCATACCATTCATGCTTAATCTAGGAGGCTGCAAATCAGGTTTTTGAAATGATATTTTTATATTATCTTTGTTTGCATGTCAGAGATCTTTTATTGTAATCATCTGGAACAAATAATAAGATCATAGATTATCCATTCCAAAGGTTTTCTGCTTCAGTATTCATTTATTTGAATTTATATGAATTTCTTTCAAAATCGCACCTTTACTATTGCATGCAAAAAACACCAAAAAATCAAAATACACAAAAAAAAAGAAAAAACCAACAGAGTCAGAAGTCAGTGAGAACAGGGGTTTCTACAGTGGTATCAGAGCTGGAGGTCTCGAGGTCGAGACTCGAGCGTGGCGTGGTGAAATGATGTCACGATCCCACCGGTTTTTGCATGCGAAGTTTACCTATGGAAGCTAAGAGGGTGTCGTTCACTAGTGCGGGCTTTTGGTGCAGCGGTAACTAACTCCGTTGCAGTTAGTGGCTAGCTCCGTTGCCATCAGACCCATCTCGACCTCGGACAGTTAGTTGGTTGCACCAAAAGACTAGTAGTGAACAACACCCCTCTTAGCGTTAAGGGGGCATCCCCAAGATAGGTACTCCCGCCGAAGACCTCGGACACGTGGCTGGGCAAACCGCTCGGACAGACCTACGTCACCTTCTGATAGGGGCCCACATCGAGACATCACATTGTTGAAATTGATAATAAAATGACAAGTCTTCTCCTTGCTTATATACAATGATAGGTGACCTTTCCACTAGGTTAGGCCCCTTAGGAAATAAAGATTATAAAAATATTGTTTGTTACAAGAAGGCCAACCTGCCTTAGACAAAGGAAGAAAAGCTCCCGAAGCTACCAAACACTAACAAGTCTCAGTGTTTCTTAGTTTTTATGCTAGTTTGTTGTTTTGGAGTATTTACTACTTTTAGCAGTTGCTATAAATAGTCAGTCTATTTTTAGTAATTGGTCTTGGCCTTGGCTACTTCAACAGTGTCTATTTCCAATTTGGGCATTGGCATAACTAAGAAGTTGGATGCGCAAGAGAGGTATAAGGTGCTTTTTAAATAATTAAAAACAAAGTTGGACGCTAGTTCATCTTTCCAATTTGGGCGTTGGCATGACTAAGAAGTTGGACTCCCAAGAGAGGTATAAGGTGCTTTTTAAATAATTAAAAACAAAGTGCTCAAAGGGGGTCATTGGCTTTTGGAGGGAAAGATGATTTGAAAATGTTTGCCCTAATTTCCTTTTGACTCTTTAAAACTCTTTTTTGAGCCTCATTTGCATATGACTAAGTTGACGACATAACAGGATGTTGTTGGATTATTTCCACAATATTGTTGTTGTGTGTTGAGGATGGTTGTTGTGTGTTGAGGATGAAAGCCCTCATCATATGGAACTAGTTTCAATGGTGAGAGATCCACCCTAGCTGGATTTGATGTGGTTCTATCTCAAGAATCACCTAAGGCTTCACAGAGTTTCTAATTTTCAATATTTTGTAGTGGAAAGATGAAGATTTTCAAGTATTCTTGAAGTGGGTTTTTGGTATTGGGTGTGTTGGTTTATTGGCTCCATTTTGGGTTGTGGTTTGGCGATGATTCAGGGCTGTTTCAGAGGTCTGAAGGCTATCTTATTGAAATCTGGAAACTATTTTTACCAGGGTTTGAAAACAGAAAACAGTTCATAAGTTGGTGCACATTGGAGGTTTCATTCTGGGTGTTTCATCATTGAATTCCTCACTCCAAGGTGCCCCATTTTAAGCATTTGTTTGTATTTATTGGTTGGAAACTGAATTTCTAGGGACGATTGCCCTACCTAGGGAGCCGCCCTATTTTGGGGCGATTATTTGGTTTTTGGGCCTGCTGTTGTATAGGCCACCTTTTGCGTTAGTTGGAGTTTGTGCAGCTGGTTATTGGCACTGGAATTCAAGGAGTTCATTGGCATTCTCATTTCTGATGAATGATGCAGAGTTTTAAGTGATTATGCTGCTGTTAGAAGCCATTATCAAGTCTGAACTTCTAATTATCAGATCTGATATATGTTTGTAATACGTCTGATTTTGAGCTGCTATCAAATGTTCTATTTATGAGTTGATTTCCAATATGAAGTGCAATGTTCATTTCCAGTTTTCCTTCTTTGTGCTTTCTATATTATGCATGTAATGAAAACTTGTAATGTCCCCTTTCCAGCATGATCCTGTTTGATGATGGTTAGCCTCTTACTCGGACTCTCGTAGGCTGACAGGATTTGGTTAGAGGGTCAGTGGCTTTATTTGGTGGGTTTTGTTGTTTCCATCCTTTGAGTTTAGTGATTGGCTCACAATAGGCCTTGGTAGTTCAATGATTGATAGTTTTTGACAGCACGTCAATAAGATATGTTATGAGCAAGATATTAATATTTTAGTGAAATTAAAGTGTTTTAACTCTATTTGACGGAATATTATAAAGTTGACTTGACTTTATAATAAAGTAATCACTTAAATTTATTTAAGTGAAAATTAAAACACTTTATAAAAAGGGGCGCCCATTTATTTTAATGATTGACTATTGAAAAGTGCAAAATACATTTAAAATGAGAAAGTGGGTCACTTCTTGGGATGCGTTCCTTTTTGGCCTTATAAGGCAAAGCAAAGCAAATTAAAACTCATTATTGATTATTTGACATTTCTCTTTGGCTTTTGCTGAGCTTGGTTTTCTAAGACAAGGGTTTTCAGGAGATTATCATCTTTGGAGAGCGACAATTCTTCACAGATTTGTGATTGTGAGACTATGAAAGATCAGTTGAATGATTGCATCAACGGGAGCTTCATCCAGAAGTTCTACAATATTTCAACAGAGTTCTTTGGTTGGTTTGTTTTAGAGGTTTCAATAATTGATAGAGGGTTTGAGAGTTTGGCGTCTTCTTTCCTTTGGAAGACAGGTTCCTTTTCATGGCTGTACCCTTTATGCTGAAGCTGTACTTTCTTCTTGAAGTGCCTGGCTCATCTGGTAAGGGCTTGTGAGTTTCTTGATGCAAACGTTTTCCTTTTTGGGAGTTTCCCTGCTTCATTATTGGCGCCTAGCTTCTACAACTCTTTTGCTTCAATTTCCAGGCTAGAGAAATCATTCTATTGTCTTCTATGCTTGGATTTGTCAGTTTTCATCATTCTTGGTTGGCAAACTAGAATATTTTCTTAATAAAATAATCTGGAGCATTTCAGGTATGTCTAACATATGCAATCTCTTTGTTACAGTTATTTAATACCTTTTGCACTTTCATTTTGTCAATTTTAGCTCAGATCTGAGTTTTATAAGCATTTATATCTTGTATGGCCCTTCTCTTCTGTCTAGAAACTTTCTTGAAAAAACTTAAAAACACAAGAAGATAAACAAAATACTACAGGGATTTAGTTGGAGCTAGCTGGGCTCATCACAAAACCATGAAAGATACATGAAACAAACATAAAACCAGCAGCAAACACCTACAATCAGCAAACATGGTTACCTTTCAAAAATAATTAGGGGTGACCATTACATCATCATTGGGGGAAGTTGGGTGTATGATGAGTAGAAAGCCAACTAGGGTTCTTCACACTCAAAATTGGAGCTGAAACTCACCACAACAAAGAAGTAAAGCATCCTCAGGTCCAACATCCTCTTGGAGCAACTCAGCAGTTGGAGCAACTCAGCAATAAAAGTGCCATCATTGAGGTTAGAACAAAAATTAGATGTGAAGTTCCCTAGTGATCTGTTTTCAAACATACTTTGCACCCACCCCTGATTTTCCTTGGGAATAATGAAAACTAATTTGAGATTGCCACTTGATGGACCTCACCCTAGGAATAATTTGGATCCAATAAAACCTTTGGACCCAAAAGAACATTGGAGCATCCAAATGCCAAAGAGGGAACAAATTGATATAAAGAAGATCTAGATGCAAACCAATTATTAGGCCTGGTTTAACATATTTGATATTTTGCATCTAGGATTAACCTTACTCTTTGGCTAGATTTAGATCCAAGTTCAGCATCATTATTTGAAGTAGAACCAAGACCAGCAGCATAACCAAGTTAGATGTTTTTGTTGAGGAGGATTCGTCTTCCCTGGCCACTTTTAGGTTCCTCATTGAGGCCTCATCAAAGAATAGAGAGAAGCCTAGTCTAAAGAGATGCGGGATATCCTTCTTGGGTATTTTTGTTTTCTTAAGAGAGTTGTGATTGTGATTAGCAGCCTCCTTTGAGAGGGACTGTACCATGTTAATAGTGACCCAGGACGAGGAGCTTTGATCCTCAAAGATAACTAACTTTCTTGCTTTCGTAACCCTTCAAAAAAGATACTAGTGAAGGTGTTTTACAAAAAAAAGGCCATTGAGAATCTTTGTGCCCCCTTTGTATAGAGTCGGGGATATTAATAGCTTCTTGAAAGGAAGTAGGGACAGATATTTGTGGCACACTGTTGCCTAGAAGACAATGCCAAACATCTTTAGCAAAAACCTAAGTTACCGGTTCAGGTTTGAGGACGGGTGCGGGTATGAGAACCCGGTACGTGGGTACGTGAAATTTTTTTTAGGGGTTTGGGTGTGTGTGTGTGTGTGTGTGTGTGTGTATACACATAAAAATATAAGAGAAATATACAAAATTGTAAAACTAAATCATTTCATAGTATGATACTTGATCATTGACCAATGCCAAATGCCAAAGATAAATATTGAATGCCAATTGATAGTTGAAAAATATTCAAATAAGCCATATCAAGTACCCGCAAATACCTGTAGACGAACCCGAACTGGGTGCGTACCCAAACTAGGTTCGTGGCCTGCAGGTACGAACCCTACATCTATGGCAAAAACACAATGGATGAAAAGATGGTCCCTACTTTCTTCATCTTGCTTACAAAAAGCATACCAATTGGGACCCACTATATATGCTTCCATTTGGGCATTGTGGGGAGGTTACCTTTGAACATCTTGTAGCCTTGGTTCACTATATATAACTTTGGGCGTTTGATACTACCCTAGATAAGTTTACCTTCACTTTGATATTAATAGGAAAGAAGCCCACCATTTGTCTTTATTGGAGATCATTCTCTAGACAAGTTTAATAGCCAAAGCCTTTTGGTGATCTTGGAGACACCATAGGCAAGGCCCCCTTCCTTCATGCTCTCAATAATTTGGTCTTACTAAACAAGGTGAAACTTTCTCTTGCTATCATGCTTGCTTCCTTCCTGCATTATTTTTTTTATGAGTTGCTCCATATTGCTCATAATAACCTTAGGTGCATGAACAATAGTTATCTGGTATATGAGGGCAGAAAGCACATCATTTATGAGCAAGACTTGGGCAGGAGGAATCAACCAGAAATTAGCCTAATCGCTGATTTGGGCTATTTTTTGCTTTCATTTTACATAAAATCTTTTCCCAATGTTGAACTTTGGGAAGGTTAAAAGAGATGGGCACCCCCACATAGAAAATATAATGTTTGGGACTTATGTAGAAACCCAATATTCTGGAAATATTAGCAGCTTCCTTGAGGTGGGAATGAGAAAAATATATAATAGATTCATTGTCATTCCCCATGCAAATAGTTGCAATCGAGTAAACTTTTAGAATAGAAGCAAATATCCTAGCGATTTGAGGAGTGGCTGTCCCCACCAAAGTGGTGTCATCTGCAAATTGAGCATGATTAAGCTCCTTTCCACCTTGGAAGGTGGGAACACCAAGGAGAGTTTTTTGTTCAAGAGTTCAGCCTAAGAGCTTGTTTGAAATCATGTACCAAAAGGGAGAGAGACACTCTTGCCTCAAACCTCTAGAGACATTGAAGAAATTTGTTGGTTTGCTGTTCACCAAGTGGGCAATCTAGGGGCAATTAATACTTTCCTTAATCCAAGACACAATATTGTGATCAAATCCTAACTTATGCGGAGTACTATATATTGCTTCATGGTTTCCGTTTAGCCGATGAAAAGCAATAAACATATCCATTACCATTGATCCTTTCAAGCCTTTTGGAAATGACTTTGGTAATAACTTTAAGTGATCCAAAGAGAAATGGGCCTGTATTGTTCGATACTCATTGCTTGCACTTCCTTGGGAACCAGGGCTAAAAAGGAAAAGTTAATTCCTCCTTGTGGAGGCTATATGATGTAGCTTGGAATCTTCCACCATTGTCAATAGCTCATTGTTGATAATCTCCCAAAAATCATGGGCAAAATTTACATAAAATCCAAATCCATCAGGGCCAGGGGCTTTACCTCAGCAGATGTCGAGGATGACCCCATTCAATTCCTCCATTTTCACTGCCTTAAAACAATCCTTATTTTGGTCCTGAGACATGATATGAGGGATATTAGCTAGGAGATTGTTTAGCTCAGAGTTTCTGTCCACATGTTCCTCTGGATAAAGCTGCTTAAAATGGTTGTAGCCCTGCTCTTTAATGTCTTTCACTGATCCAAAATGATGCCCATCAGCAGATTGGAGTTTCATTATGGTCTTAGAGTTTGTTCTATGGTAGATTTTCTGATAAAAATACTTTATTTCTGTCCTCTCCAGTAAGCCAAAGCATTCTAGATTTTATCTCCATATAGTCTCTTCTTTTTGGAGAGCTTTTAGCTGATAGGAATAGCTTTGCTGCTGCACTATAAGGTCATCAAAAGGGCCCTCTGTTTTTTTTTTAGTTTGAACTTCCTCAAACTGGAGCTTAAGGGCAAAGGTACTTTGAATGTTACTGTGAGATTGAAACTGTCTTCTTATGCAAGCCCTTTGTAGACTGGATTTTATTCACCCACTGCTGTCTTGGAAAGGGGTGTGTAGGTGCTTTCTACCAGGCCTGTTTAACAGCATGTTCAAAACCATCATCCATGAGCCAAATAGAGGAATATTTGAAGGGAATGGGACCACAATTTATCTTCTGTTTTAACTTATTAGAATTTCTGATTGGGAAAGTAGGAACAACTCCAAAAGGCCCCTAGAGAATAATAATTTGTTCAACTTGGCAGTTATGTATGCAGAGTTGGTCCTCTTGTTGAAGTAGGTGAATTTCCCTTTCTCCAATTTTAGGTTTACTAAGTTGTGAGTGATCATTATATCTTTGATCTCTATCCTAGATAGGAAGACGCTTCTCTTTTCATTTTGACTTAAAACAAGATTGAGGTCTCTCCTCAAGGACACAATTTATAGGATTGTTTTGGCTTGCTTTCCCATTGATAGAGGCCCAACATGCACTTTTAATTGAAGGGTGATAAGGAGAGCATGCATTAGTGATATTGAGCAATTAAATTTGAGGTCTTTTCTCTTAGGATGGTTCTGCTCCAGTTAACATTCACAGATGATTCATCAAATGTGAAATTGGCCGATCAGGTTGTGATGATCCCACCTAAGTCTCCATTTGAAGGCATGATAATGTTTTCACAAGAAGGCTAAACTTTTTAAACTATAGAGCTTGCATATAAACTCACAAATTTAATTTCCTAAATTAACAGAATATCTGGTTTCCTATTGTGTAAGAGGTCTTAAGGCATTTTTTATGGTTATCCCCAAAGCCTCTTATATTCCAAGAGAGAACTAGCACTGTTTCCCCCGTTTGCGTTTGGCTTTGGTGGCCAATTCCAAGGTAGCCTGTGTGTCAGCAACAATATTTTCTGCTGCCTCTCTTGAGCACACCTCCATTTTCTTTTTCCTATATTTACTAGATTGGACTTTGAGATTGGAAGAAGGGTATGAGGGAGGCTCCTCCTCATCCAGACTTGCTCGCTGCCTTGAATTGGGATGCTTTGTATCTTGGGTTGTATGGGAGAGTTGTGCTCAGATTGCTCTTTTCTCATATTCTCATCAGTCAAAATCTCTTCCTATGATTCATTATTTGCCTCTTCTTCCTAAACAATTTCATCTAAAGCCATAAATGGGTTAGAGGGGGGCTCCTTCTTGAGTTTCCCTGATTTCTTTGTAGTTTTGTTGTTTCTACCTGTTGTGACCTAATTCACACCTCGCCCCATTGCAAATGGGGACCCTTGTTGTCTGCTTTTTAGGGTTTTGCTTTCGCGTGCCTCGTTTTGTCGGCTTTTCGTTTGGGGGTTTTGAGTCTCAATTTTGAATGGTCACCCGAGTTGAGTCAGTGAGTTTTAGCCTGGATCAATGTATGGACGTCGCCATCGTGCTTAGAGGGCCTGGGAGACGAAGTTCGACTGTCGTTTCAGTCAAATCCGACATCTCCAAGTTTTTAGGGTTTCTCACCCCGGGCCCCCTATTTTTTAGGACCTACTTTTTTGGCACTTTTGGGCAATTCTGGGATCCCTATTTTTTAGGGTCTATTTTTGGAAAGTTGCTATTTTTGGAAAATTTCTAGTTTTAGAAAGTTTCTATATTTGGAAGGGTCATGAGTTTCAAAAATCCACTCAGAAGTTCGAAAAGATCAATGAAATTCTCAGAAAATCGATTCGAAGTTTTTTTGAAATTTTGGCAAAATTCTGGAAAATCACATAAAAAGTTCAAAAATCTGGAAAATTTTCACAAAAATGGTGAGAAATTCTGGAAAATCACAGAAAATTCTGGTAAAAATCACAAAAATGGTGAGTTAGATGAAAAAACCAGTCATGAAATCATCAAGAAATGGATAAAAGTCTGAAGCACATGTAAAAATCTGAGAAATTCATCCGGAAAATTCATGAGAAGTCTGGAAAATCTGAGAAATCTGAACATTCATGGCACATCAATGGTGAAAATCTTCAGCCAGTGGCAAGAAAGAGTTGGCAATGGCCAAAAAATTCTATGAAGTCCGCCTGGTCAAAGATGGTAAATGGCAAGCTAACTAGGAAACTCCGCCCAGCAACATGAAGACAATGGTTGGCCAAATGATGAAGTCCGCCATCCAATGGCAATGAATCTGCTGAAGTCCGCCCTGTCCATTGGCAATGAAATGCATGAACTCCGCCTTGGTGAAAGAGAAGATGGGAACAAATTCAAGCAAGTCCGCCCTATCCATGTGGGGAATGGCAATGTAAGCAAGGAAGTCCGCCTTAGTCAAGGATGTCAATGGCCTAACAAATGATGAAGTCCGCCCAAGGAGAAGAGGGATTTGCCTAAGGAAAAGAGGAAATGGCAGGGAAAACAATGAAGTCCGCTCAGCCATAAGCATTAAATGGCAAGAACATGCATCAAGTCTGCCCTTAAGAAATATTGAAATGGCATCAAACATGGGAAAGTCCGCCCTTGTCATGGCCTAAGAAGTAACAAAGTCCGCCCTAAGTTGGAGTGAAGATGGCTTGACAAAGGCTGAAGTCCGCCTTAGTCTAAGAGGGAGTGGCAAACAAAGTAAGGAAGTCCGCCCTATGAAGTGGCTAGGAAGATGCTGAAGCCCGCCCAGCTAGAATGGTTAATGGCAAGCCAAGACACAAAGTCCGCCCTCAGCCAAGAAGTCAATTGGCAAGCATAAGGAGAAAGTCCGCCCTAGGCATAAAGTGAATGGCAAAGAAAAGACAAAGTCCGCCCCTTGAGCAAAAGGAGAAATTTGGCTAAGGCATAGACAAAGACAAGGTTAAAATGGCAAAAGAAATGCTAAAGTCTGCCCCTTTGAAAGAAGAATTTGTCTAAGTCAGATGAAAGATGGCTAACCAAGTGACCAAGTCCGCCATAGACATAGAAGAAATGGCAACAAAATATATGAAGTCCGCTTTGGACAAGATAGAGATGGCCAAATTATAGCTAAAGTCCGCCATGTATTGGAGAGTGAGAAAAAATTAAAATTTGCCTAAGTCTAAACCTTTGGGAGATTAAAATATGCATGGCACTTTGAAGATTCGCCCAAGTGTTTAGAGAAATTTTTGCCATGGCTAGATAAGTTATGGAAAGATCAAGCAAATGGACAAAATAAAATCGGACATGGCAAGATAAATTGTGGAAAATCAAGAGAATTTGGACAAATAAAATTGGACGTGGCTAGAGAAAAATCGGACATGGCTAGAGAAATGTTGGACGAAAAAATACTCGTGGCCAAATAAAGTTGGACATGGCCAAATAATTTTGGAAAAATGATTAAAAATCATGGCCAAACAAATTGGACGATGGAGATTATGGCGAGAAAATTTGAGAAAATAAAAATTCGCCTAAGGCATTGGCAGGGAAAATTTTGAAAATCAAATAGCCAAGGACAAAATTATTCGCAATGAAACGAATGGGTTGGAATGGACACATAAAATAATTATTTTAATCATTTATTTCCAACAACCAAAAGGATAAGTCTTTCCAATTTCGAAATTGGAAAGAAGGATAAAGAGCTTTGTTAAACTGGAAATAAAATTAGAAACTTTCCCGGACGAGATTATTAAAGATAAAACTTGCTATCCAGAAACAAAGTGAAAGATGAGTTCGAACTTGATTCAAAGGAAACATTGCAAATTTACTAAAATGATCGATCTTCTCACCTCTATAAGTGATTCCACTTCTCATTTGTGCAATCAGTCGATTTGAGAAGAAAAGTTGTGAGAAAAGAATTGTTTAAGGCAAAAGGTTGAGGAAATTTGCAGCAAAGTGAAGGAAATATTCTGTTATCAGCTTGCATTGTGATCGTGATCACGTCTCCAAGAAGTCACAAGGCAGATTTGTTTTGTCCATTTCATTTTTAACATGAAGCTTCACCATTTATTTTCTTTCCAGCTTCTTGTTTTTCACGATGTCTAATTTGATTATCAGCTGGAATATCCTTCCAATTGATTTAAATTTCAAATTCTGATTATTCTCTTTGTTTCCTTTTGCAGATCCATTTTTCGAAGCAGTCAAGATGAAGTTTGCAAGCAAAGGTGTGCAAACACAATCAAAAATCAAGTCCAAGTGGGAGCACGTTCTAGACATTGATCTTGGCCACGTTGATCTTGAAGACTTCTGGAAGAGAATGTACGGGACTGACGGACGTCTGCCTACACCAATTGCCATGAGGATGATGCGCAATGGAATTGTCCATGCAGCTGGATTTCCACCAGCAAAAGAATGTCCTGAGCTGATGGTAGAATGCGCACTACATTACAATGCACAAGACAGACAGATAGAAGCTCCTGACGGAAAGGTCCTTGCCTACTTGTCCGAGCCGGCAATCCAGGAAACTTTTGGGATTCCAGTGTACAATCGAACATCCTATCGCACCAAGCAGGATGCACTCAAGCTTTATCAAAGTCAGCGAGATCTCTGTGCATCCAACATAAACAAGAATTGGTTATTAAAACCAAAGCCTACTGCAAGCAAGATGCCGAAAAAATTGATCAGAACCCACTTCAAAGAGGAATATGGTGATATTGTTTTGCTGCTAAACAGAATAGTAGGCAGTGCCCACGGTGCTCCTTTCGAAGATTGGATGTACTATTTTATTGATGAGATAATCACTGGAGTCAAGATGTTCAATTGGTCCAGGATGATTAGTGAAAGCTTGCATGAACAGTTGGTCAACTTTGAGGAGACCAAAACTTTCCACATGAGCTCATATTATAAGTATCCTGGCTTGACTTGCAAAGGCGTGGTCGGCAATGGCGAGGGGAAATTGAAAGTCTACGATTGCTATCCGCAGCTGCAGCTGAAAGAGAAGTCTCATTTCCGGAGGGCTCATGATGCATTTTTGATGTATATTACCCGGCTTCTTCAAGGCGGAACTCACCAAAGACTATCGCATGAAGCCAAGAGCCTAATCAGTCGGTATGGATTCTGGTTCATTCAGTATCCTAAGTTCACCTACATTAGAATCCAAGGATTTTCCGGAAATCCTTATAGGCTGCCTGTCTATCCGACCAACAAGATGGTATTGCTGGAAGTGTTGAGACAATTAGAAACGTATCAAAATATCTAAAGGCCTAAGCAGAAAGCTGCCGTTACCTTTCCGTTTTTCATCGGCAACATGGAGGAGTCATGCCCGACAGCACAAGCAGCGGAGGTTGCTCGACTAGAGATTCAGCAATATCCATTCATCTCATACAAATGCAGGAACAACTTCGATCCGCTCCATCACATCAAAACTGTGGACGGAGAAAGGTATAAACATCGGGTTGACTTAGAGGACTTTTGGGCCAACGCAGCCGATGAGTATGATGTAAGAAGAAGGTTATGGTCAAGACTGCCATTAAGCATGATAAGGGCGACAGAGCTCTTCAAAATACCTGATCAACTGCAAGATGATGGAATATACGTGCAGCCAGGCTTGAAGGAGAATGAGCCGCTTCCACCTATAAAATGGTTCGAGCCTGAGATGGGTGATCTAACCACTTTGATGCGCCCTGTTTTCAAGTACTCTCAGTGGTGGATAGATCGGCAGGTGGAAGTCCTAAAACAGAGAAATGTGCAATTTACCTACGAGTTGATGGGAGACACAGAGTCATGTTCTTCAAACGCCGGTGCATCTCGTGGAGATGGACCAATGGATGCTGCCAACTCAAGAAAAAGGAAGTTGATAAATCCGCAAAGCAAGGCAAGGATGAAATGGTAGAGGAGGGGCCTTCTCGGAAGAAGCACAAGTCTAAACCTCTTCAGTCGGCTACTTCCCGGAACATAGAAGAAATGCTTGCCATGGATAGAGAATCTTTGGAAAATGCCAGGATCCCTTCTCCAGTTGAAAATGTAGAACCAATCCAAGTAGAAGATGATGATCAACCTTCTCCAGCAGGCACAGAAATCTTGGAATCGGATAATGATACAGACATTATGGACGGAGAATTCGAGGAAGGAATGATTTCCGCCCTCAAAGGCATCCAAGAAGACCCATCTGTCCAGGAAATCCAGGGTATGCAATTGGCCCAAGAATTTCAAAGTATGCCAGAAATCCAGGAAGAACAAGAAGCTCAGGACATACAAGATGTCCAAGATCAAGAGGATGTAATTGAACAGCCAACAGTCCCAGAGTGGCTGAAAGAGAGATTGAAAAGAAAAGCGCCAGTAGAAGTCCCTGAGGAGGACAATGACACAGATTTTCTGGCGAGGTTAGAGCAAACTGCCCCAAGGAAAAAGGCCAAGAAATTCTCAACCATCCAGAGAGATGAAGCTGGAAATCGCACGGTGCAAATTGCAGTGCCTACAGCCGACAAGTTTCAAGACGAGATTGCTCCTGAGGAATATGCTATTACGACTGTCGACATGGGTCCAACATCAAAAGGGCAGGAAGTCGAAGACTTGGACAATTCCGTGGCCACCATCAAGGCCAGGTTAGAAAAAGAAGTTGCCAAGAAAAAAGAGTATAAAAAAGAAATCCAGCGCCTACAGGACTACATCCAGCACCTGACCAAGCCACTAAACGAAGGTGAGCAAGTGGCGCCTTTACCCCCAAATGCTTCACAAGAACCAAGTGCAAACTTCGAAGAGGAGTTGACAACAGCGAGGGAGGCTAAAGACTGGATGGCTGGAAAGAAAGAAGAGGCGTTGGTGTTTGCAGAAAAGTTGGCACAAGTAAATGAGCAGGCTTCCTTTATGCTTTCACGAGTTGCAGATCTTGCAGAGTCATGGAGTAGTCTCGAAGATATTCAAGGCAAGATCATCCCATGTATTTGAGAACTGAAGGGCATCTCAAAGCAAAGATTGATTGAGGACAAGGTTATCGAGGCTGGAGCAGCTTATGACTTCAATGGATGGTATTACGCTTTGATCTCAAGAAGAGGAGTCCTCGAAAAGGTGAAGCAGGATGGTGTTAGAATCGAGGAACAAATAAAAGAAATTCAAAGTAAAATTTATGAAATGGCTGCAAATATGCTCGAAAAGGATGTTGTCAGAAAGAAACACTTGCGGCCAAGGGTTTTGAAGGAACAAGTGCATAAAGTTTTCTCCACCACCGGGCCAATCATGAAAGAAGGCTTCACCAAAGTGTTCGATTTCATGGCCATCAGAAGTTCTTTCTTGTTGCAGGAACCAGAATGGGTGAATATTTTTGCAGAGTGTGCCGAGAGCTTGGATTTGCTGGAGTACAATGTCAGCGTGCTGCCCAACATTGCCATGGAAGAGGTCGACCTGATAGTGTCCAGGTTCGCCGAACATGAGGCTGCACAAGTGGATAAGGATGCCACTCCAGATGTCTAGAGCTCTCTTCAGTTAACTGATTGTGGTTTTAGAAACCCTAATTAGGGTTTAGTTCTATTTAATCTTGGCCATTGATCCTGAATTAATCTCGGCCGTTCTTTGTAATCTTGAAAAACTATATAAACCCCCCCCTCACTCCCTCATTTTCATTAGAAATTAATTAGAGGAGATTAGAAGTTAGATATTCATTAGAGATTAGAGGCTAAGAAGTTAGAGCAGATTTAAGATAGTTAGGAATAAAGAGAGAGTTCTTATGAGATTGTTGTGAAAACACTACTTTGATAATGAAGTTCAAATGCATGAGGTGCCTTGAATACTTGATTGTTGAATAGTTGCATGGTCGCATATTTTCTTTCTCTCTTGGTAAATTTGAGTTAAAATGTATGTTAGAAGAATGATTGATTGATAACGGAGATTGGTGAAACCGAGCTCATACTTTCTTTGGGTGGATGATTTCACTCAATGTGCAAAGTTAGATTGAGCTCCATTGTGGATGCTTAACTTCTGTTTGAATAATTGTTGTTCGAGTTGATGGTAATTATTCATTACATGAAAATCACAAGCACATTCCTAGAAGATTGCACTTGCTCTATGTAGTTATCGTTTAACGTGGCGAAGTAGAGTATGGTTTATTTGGTTTCATTCAGTCCTCGTCTTCTCTTGATTTCTTAGGAGTAGTGTAGGATCTCTAAAACCCTACTCTTTTGCCCTTTTTTTTTATAAAATCAAAAATCTAAAATGATGTTGCATCTATGTCTCCGCTTTTCAAAATAACTTGCAAAATCTTAATTGTGCCCACAGCAAATCACATCCACACCACAGAGCCTATCCGCGTTCATCTTAAACATTGGAATTACCCTATGACCTCACTTGCAATCTTAGCATAGGAAGTAGTTTTTCAAGAGAGAATAGAGCGTCTGTGACAATTTGTTCTAAAATGTTTTGTGTGTCATAAAACACGCAACAACACTACCCTGAGGTAGCTGGAATCCCTCATTTTGTCCTTTATGAGATTTGGTTTCCTTTAAGTTTTCTAAACAATCCATTAGAAAATGACCATGTTCATGGCATAGATTGTATTTGAAATGAATTTGTCTGTAATCTAGTTTTTGAGATAAGATATGATTATTCATCCTTAAGTTGATAGCTTTAGGGAGCCCTTTGATGAGGACCACTTCCACAGAGATGCATGTTACTGAGCAAGCATTTTCTTTGGGTTTATCCTACATTATGTAAATCTCAATCGTGTTTCCAATGGCTTTGAAAGAATCTTTGTGCCATAAGTATAAGGGGACGAAAGGAAACCACATCCAAAATTGCATTCTAGAGGGAGTCTCCTCAAGGGGGTCAAGGTTAGGGTTCTAATTATTTAGATAGAGGCCACGAGGGCCCAAAAACTAGGGACCACTTTTGAAGATCATTTTTGTTATTCTATTTATTAGAGAAGGAAGCAACAAAAACCTCCTAACACAAAGAGATTCCATTGTTGCATGTGACTATACTTCTCCATTCTTCACCAACCCATTGCTCCAATGATTTGGGAGAGGGCCATGCATTAGAGAATTTCCCCACCAATGCTAACTTAAAGAAATCAATTTGTCTTTCATCAATTTGATCATGAGGGATATACATTGGGGGGACTTTGTCTCATCATTTCACAATGTGTAAATCAACTCTTTCTTGACAGGCTTGTTGTTGGCCACAACATTAGAAACAATATTCTTTAGCAAAACATTCTTATCTTCAATGGAACAGGAACAAAGAGCTTTTCCCCTATAGGAGGGAGGAGCTATGGTAGCCCAAGTGACCAAAGGAGGGAGTTGGTGACAATAAAAGAAATGTAGTCATAGCCCTAGCTCAGCATTGAGGAAAAAAGTAAGATCCCTGAGATTTAAACACCTAGCACTTTTGATTTCTTTGTAGGAAAAATATCACAACTTAAGTCAACTAAGGTATTGAAACAACCTAGATGCAAAAGGTTTATTTACTAATAACAAAGTTATTTGGATCCAAACTACTATTTATCAAAGAAATGGCAAAATGTTGAAAACTTGGTGTAAGATTTCCTTGGATACAAAAATTTAACTAGTCACCTCATCAAGGACTTCAAGTCCTCTTATAAACAAAGATTAATAGAAGGGTGTGATCCAAAGAGAAGGCACCACCTAGCACAACCACACCATTAGAGAAAGAAACTAGCCTCCATGATGCAAACACTTGGGCATCATCTGATGTACTCCAAGACTTAACAACCCAAACCAAAGCAAGCACAACCCACACCTAACCAAAGGAATTGATTGTGCTCAAGTGAACCAGTCAAGTGATCCAGTCATCATATTGGATCAAGGACGAAAACCCTTGTTTCCCATTTTGGGTGATTCCATCTGAGGATCACAATTGTGCCAATCTGTTGAAGATTCGAAGACATTTTTCAATCTGCTACAGTAGCGCTTAGTGTGTTTGGCAAGCAAAAAGCATCTTTTCATCACCCACACATATTTGAGGGTCTATATATTGAGTTTTAGATTTTTGGGTAATTTTTGGGCATCCTAAAGGGCTGGATCTGAGTTGTTACAATCATATCAACTGCTGGTTAACATCATTGGAGGATTTGACACTATTTTTGGAGGTAGCCCAACTGCACAAAATGTTCAGAAATTATTTTTCAAGGGTTTGCATGCACATTGGTCACTGTTTGCCTAGCATTTATTCCAGATCAGTGGAATACCAACCCTTGTGGGTCAAATTGCATCAGCCATAAAGCCTTTGAACACCATAGCAGCCATTTCTCATCTTTCTGTATTGTGTACCAGAATCAAGGAGGGTTCAATCAGACTTGGGGGAGATGTAGCAGCATTATATGCTACTGCACAATAACTCTTTACACCATTTTCCCAGCTGCCATAGTTATAAATTCCCCTACACAAGGTACAGCAATTCATACTAAGGTATTGGGGGTTTCATGACATGTCCAGATCAGAATAAAATGTTTTTCGATGTATTGTAATCATTTCCAGCTCAGTGGGCAAATAAAATCACCTCTCTTAGGTTTTCCAAATTGTCTATATGATGTGGAATGATGCCGACATGATTACTTTAATTCAGATCTGAGTGTTTGGAGTAACTTAGGGTTTATATCAGCTATTGTAATTGATGAAATTGATCATATGAAGAGTTGTATCAGCAAATGAGGGTTTGCTAACGTGTTTCCAATCAATTGTTGAACAAAGATCAAGAATCATCTGATGTACTCCAAGACTTTACAACCCAAACTAAAGCAAGCACAACCCACACCAATCCACATTCTGGAATTTAAAATTGGGTGTAGAGGAACAAAGGGACATTCACATAACACTACTGGTTCATTTGAGCACAACCAATTGTGAACCAAGATCAAGAATCAATCTGGGAAAGTAGAATAAACATAGGGGTGGGGCAAAAGCATCAAGAAAGCAATTTTATTAAATAGGGTCTTAGGGAACAACACAAGAACTAAAAACATCCAAAAACTAGAGATTGCTTCCAAAATTCAACATGGCAGAATCCATGCCAGTAGGGCCAATGGGGAGGTTATTAATGGCTTGAACACACGTATAGAGAAGATGATGTCCAACAAACCCAAAGAGACATAATTGTTGATGACAAAACCCAAATTTTCTTCAGCTCTATGCATTCAGAGGAGAATGATCCAACATCTAGTTAAAGAAAAAACATTGGGTCTTTCAAAAGTAAAATTGGAGCCTTTAGATAGTAGACATGTCTAACAAGTATAATTGTTGTTTACTTTTAATGTTATAATGTAGTCCATTTATATTTGTGGTGGGAAGATTATGTGCAAAAGAACCAAATCTTTAAAGCCTTGCCATCTACATTTTGTGCCAATCCTATAGTGATTTTGGGTTTGAGCACAATTGGAGCATGTTTGAGGCCATTCACACAAAGAATTGCAACAGTTTAAACCAAAATTCACTTCAATGACATCATTTTTGTGTAGGGCTAATCAATAAATCTTTTTGAATAGCTTACAACTCAATGTAATGCTATCTTTGTACCTTTTCTCTCTTTTTCACTAAAGAATATGCATTAGCATGGTGACCTATATAATGATTCTTTTGTGCTACAAAAAATTAATTTTGTGAGATTTCTGGTTTTTCTGTTTTTAGATTAAGGCTCCTCGGCTTCTTCAGTCTTTATTTGCTGCAATTGGAGATATCTACTTGTACAAGCTAGCTGGTCGTTCTTTTGGCAAGCATGTTTCACAATGGGCAGTATCCTCATTTTATTTTTTGGATGTAGTGTTGTTTGGGCACAATTGTGCATTTTTATTCAAGTTGAGAGTTTTATTCAGGGTTTTCTTTTCTGTTATTGAAATATTGGAGTTCTTAACAGTTATTCTGAAATCAGCTCTTTTGTCAGATGACAAATTGGTTTATGTTCTTCTGTATTACTCGAACCTTGGCAAATAGCTTGGAGACAGTGCTGACAATTGTATCTCTGTTTTACTGGCCCTTTCATACATCTCCTGGCGAAGCGCATTACTCTCCCATGTCAAGAAAGATAGCTCTTCTTGTAGCAGCAATATGTTGTGCTATTCGACCTACAAGTGCAGTTTTGTGGTTTTATCTTGGTATCATACATTTGTACAAGACACATGACAAAACAAAGTTTCTTTTCTTTGAGCTCATTCCAATAGGGTACAGATAAATTATAAAAGCTTTTTGGTTCATTTTTAAGGGAATTCTCTCTTTCATATTTTCTACCAAAGGCTTTTATGCTTACACTTTTCAAGACAATTATGCAAGATGATTCTGATTAGTTCCATTTGTTTTACCAGGGCCATTGTACTTGTCACAACATGTTTATTGGACCGCTGGATGTATGGAACTTGGATCTTGGTGCCTCTGAATTTTCTGAAATTCAATTTTCTTTCAGCAGGTGGGGATTATTATGGAACACACCCTTGGCACTGGTACTTTACACAGGGTTTTCCTGCAATGGCCTTTACATTCTTACCTCTTTCAGTAGCTGGTGTTTGGCTATCAAGAGAATGGCAGTTAGCAGGACTGATTGGATGGGTTTTGGGACTTTATAGTGTCCTTGGCCACAAAGAATTTAGGTTAGTTTTGATATTTAGAATCTAGACCTTTGATTTAAGCGTGATTTGGCCCTTTTTCTTGGTTTGGTGTTTATAGTTAAAATGTCTATGGAGCATTCTGTCTTATAAATTATTAAGAAAAATAAGGACATAAACCCATGTCTTTCATACTTACAAACACAATTGTGGAAATATGTTGCGAGCAATAAATATGACATCCTCGTACTAGTTTCTATATACTCCTTTCATTCCACCAGAAAGCAGGAAACATGCTTACAAGACCAACAATGAGTATAAATTAGTCAGCAATTTTTTTTAACCTTTTCTCAATTGTGCACTCGTCAGACTACAATGGTGCAGATAAGAGCTAAGTTGCCGAATCGGGTACGGGCACGGGTACGGGTACGTGGGTACGGTACGTGGGTACGGCAAAAAATTTTGGGGGCTTGGGTACGGAATCGGGTACGTCCGTACAAAAATATAATAAAATATTTAAATATATATATATATATGCAACATAGAAACAAAATAAGTTTAGAATGTCATATACCAATACATATGATAAACAATACCATGACAAATTTCAATTTTTGAAACATAATATACTAATTTAAATTCGGTTTTCAATATCAAAAGGATCAAACTCGAATGTCATGATAGATAATCATTGTTTAACATTTACAAAATACAAATAGTAACCAATTCACTAATTTCGAATTGCATCAAATGGCTCATCATCAAGACTAAGATCATCATCAACATTAACATTAGATGATGGAACCACATTAGCACGTGCACTAAAAGTATGTTGACTACTTGACTCCTCAAAAATTGAAGAAGATTGTGCAATTGCAGCCAAAGAAAGATCTAGGTCAGCTCGCTCTGGTTCTACATCCCACATCTTTGCTGCCCCTTCTTTGTACTCATCCTCTTTGTGATTAATAAGGCGCAAGTTGGAATGAACATAAACTAGCTCCTCTGCTTTGTGTGATGCCAATCGATTGCGCTTGACTGAGTGGATGAAGGAGTATGTACTCCAATTCCGCTCAGCTGAAGAAGAACTAGCAACCTATTGAAGCAAAGGGAGCTCTCATTAGAGTTGTTAAATTAAAAAAATTGTAAATCAAACTTCAAATTTGAAAATAACGCATTTTAGTTTTAAATTTTTAAATGATAAAGACTCATAAAACTTAAAACGTTAAAACTTACTTGAGATAAGACTTTTATTGCAAGAACTTGGAGGTGTGGCATCTTGCAGCCATTGAGGTACCACCAAGAGTGAGCATCCTTGTTATATTTGTCACGGATAGCAGCAGCACTTTGATTATTAGAGTCACAAAAACTAGCAAATTCACTTGAAACTATATCTTCCATCTCAGTATCAGGGAAGAGTTTAACAAGAGCTTTCCTAAACCCATCGTTGACTTCTGTATCACGGTAAGGTGGCAATCTGTTTGGCATAGCAAGGACTTGGGTGCTGTAAAATTTGGGTGTCAATGAGAAAGCAAGAAGATGGAGTGGGGTGGTCATTTTGTTCCACCGGTCAACACAAATTGCATGCACCTCTTTGAAAAAGGTTTCTTCAGGATCTTGCTCTTTTTCACATATGATTTTTTTCATCTTTTCAAGCATTGTGTCAATGCCATCATAAACCTCCCCCATGCATGGCTTATCCATGTCAGTAAAGCGTATCATGCTCAAAATGGGCTCGGTGAAAGCAAGAAGATATTCCACTCGATCCCACCACATGTCATCTAGAATCTTATGTTTTATATTTGCTGCCCTCTCACTGTTTGATTGCCTCCATATAGCCCATGAGTGGCTAATGACCATAGCAGCAAGCGCCTCTCGCACCTTCACAAGTCGTCTCAAGACGATTGTGTTGGATGCAAATCTAGTTTCAGCCACCTATTTGAAAATAAAAAGTAAATAATTAAAATCAATATATATGTATGTATTCTAAATAAATTATTGAACTAAAAAATAACATTAAAGAAATGCAATGTTTGAAGTTTGAGTTACCTTCAGTAGCTCTAGTCGTGAGAATGATCTAAAGATAGCTTGTGACATGTGGTGATTTGTTATGAACATTTGGATCTCTTCAGCTTCAGCATAGATTTGTTTGATCCAATCTATTTTTGTTCCCAACTTTTGCAGCATGAGGTTGAGGGAATGCACAGCACAAGGTGTCCAAAATATATGCCTAAATCGTGACTCAACTATCATACCAGCAGCTCTACAATTCTTTGCATTGTCCGTTACAACTTGGACAACATTTTGAGGCCCCACTTCATTAATGCACTGTATAAGGATGTCAGCAATAAATTGTGCATCCTTGACCTGCCCCTCACAATCCACAGCCTTTAGAAACATTGCCCCTTTAGGGCACACTGCAATCAAATTAATCAATGGTCTATTTCTTGCATCCTTCCATCCATCAGAAATAATAGACACACCCGTTTCTTGCCATGAGGCTTTGATGGGATATAAGGAATCTTCTATATGTTTTACCTCCTTTGACAATATAGTGGTACGCACCTTCTCATAACCTGGGCTTATGTATCCCTTTGGAGCTTCATTTGCTTTTCTTATCATGTCTTGCCAATAAGGTGATCGAACAACATTGAAAGAGATGCCATTTGCATAGAGGCATCTTCCAATGGCTTGGTCAGCAAGTTGTCTTGCATCATTATTGAATGCCTTCTCCAATGGTCCCTTTGCTCTCTTCGAAACACTACTCTCACTGGTATTTTCATCTTCATTTACTCTCAAAAAGGGATGGTTCTCTACTACAGTGACAGGACGACCAATATGTGTCTGAGATGAAGTAGATGGCACAGTTGAGCCCTTTTCTGTACTTGGAGGCATCATTTTTTTTTGAACCCTTGCATCTGCTTCCTCTTGCTCCGCAATATATTCTGCTATTTTCTCAGGTGTTATAGGTATTTTATTTTTTCCTGGACATGGTCTAATTCCTTTTCCAGAAATTCCACACAAATGCAATCTCACCCGGCTATAAGAACTAGTGTATTTCCTTTCACACCCAGGGCATATCCAAATACAAGTCCCCCCACCTTGAATTTGCTCTAGTACTTGTACATGTCTCCATAGCGGTGAAGCTGGATCAAACTTGAATGAGGGATTACTATTGCCGACAGACGCTGAACTGTTTGCCATGAAATTTGGAAAATAAAAACAATCTCTAAACCTGCAATTACAAATTTTAAATTTAAAAATTGTTATGAAAATATATAAATGATAAATCTAAGGCTAAGCAATAAATTATAAATTTTTTAGATTTAAATTGTATAAATTATAATTTTTTTAAATCTTAAATTATATAAATTATAAATGTTTTAAAATTTAAATCTAAATTTCATAAATCTAAGATTATAATTTCTAAAGACTAATTTTATAAAATAAATTAAATAATTATAAATTTTTTAAATCGTATCATTATAATTTATGATTTATGAATATTATATTTTTAAAATTATATATGAATAATATATTTTAAAAATAATATATGAAATTATGAATATTATATTTTAAAAATTATATATGAATAATATATTTTAAAAATAATATATGAAATTATGAATATTATATTTTAAAAATTATATATGAATAATATATTTTAAAAATAATATATGAATATTATGAATATTATATTTTAAAAATTATATATATTTAATATTAGTATAATAAATTTATATTTAAAAAAAAAAAATTATACTATAAATAATAACTACATTTATTTTAATTTTTAAAAGGTTTTTAATTTTTCGTTTTTTAAAACAAGCCTGAAAAATTTAAAAAAAAATTAAAAAATAAATAAATAAATGTTAAAATTCAAACCCTACTGGTCGTGCGTCTCTGGTCGTTTCGTATCCGTCCTCTATAGTGTTTTTCTCCGCCGTACTATGGTGGCTTTTATTTTGGTTCTCCAGTACTGCGTGTTTCTCCCATCCGCCGTCTGTGTGTCTTCGCGTTTAGAGAAAAAATCCAGAAAATCCGCTGCAAATACGAAATCGCGTTTTTGTCAGATGTTTCGCCCTAAAATTCGCAGAAATCGAGGTAAAAGTCAACTGGCGGAAATAAAAAAGGTTAAAAAAACGTGTTGGAGTCGCCACGTCTTCTAAAAAATTTCGGGAATCGTCGGGAATCGCTTTTCAAAATTTGGAATCGAACCCACAGAGCAAAAACCGATTCCTGTGCGATTCTAGAGCGATTCGATTCCGAATCCGTACCCGAAACGTTTCCAGACAGGAATCGGTCGGCATACCTGAGCGATTCGGTAACCTAGGATAAGAGCATTTAGTGGCAATGTCAGTTTGAGAATAGTATGGTCAAGCTCTGGAAACCTAAGTTACTAGTTTGGTTTCGGGTTCGAGGATCCAATTCGCAGGTTTGAGCAAAATTTTTTTGGGGTTTGGGTTCGTTAATACAAAAACATATAAAAATCAGAAATATATACATATTTGCAGCAGTAATTAAGTTCAAAATACACCACCATATTAATAGTCAAATAACATAGCAAAAATACACGACTTTCATAGTCAAATATTAAAATATTAGTAGTGATGCTCAAATGTCATGATATAAATTACAGTTCAAACATAAAAATGTCAAGTGTTTACAATCAGCCATCATTGATCCTTTGATATCTTTGACGAGCTTTTAGGTGAAAGAATTTAGTGTTAGAATGCCCTTCACAAAACTAGGTCATATGAGATTTGAGTCTCTAGTGTTCTTCCTGCTGAGCTTTTTCATGCAACTAAGAGAGGAGAGAATCTCTCTCATGTTTGAGAGCACCATTAAGGGGCTCAGTTTCTGTTTTCTCTTTTTGCCCAAGCCTAAGCAAAAGGGAGTGCTTTGGCATAGCAGAGAAAGAGTAGCCTTTTGACCATTTTCTCAGATTAGTCTTTATTTTGGAGATCTTAAGTTTCTAGATATCTTGAGAATTATTGGAGAGGCACCTAGAGTTCTAGCTATGCTCCACCTATGAAGAGAAACCAGGCAAAAGACTCCAATTAGCATTATATTTTAACAGAATAGGGCCCTTGGTTTTGTTGCACACACTATCTAAAACAAGTGGCTTGTGATTAGAAATCATGCTCGGATTATTATCAATGATGGCTGATTGCACCACCATATTAAAAGCTCATCAAAGGTCATTGATTGAACCCACAGTCTGGTTTTCGAACCCTGGTCAAACCCACAGACTGATTATTGAACCCACAGCCAGGGTTTTGAACCCTGCCAGTATTTGTACTAAACCGGACTCGAATGTCGAATTTGTACCAAACCAGATCAAACCCTGGGTCTAAACTGAGCGAACCAGTAACTTAGCTGGAAACCATAGTTAGCAAATACCAATGCTACTTATTGTTTTGTGTTAACAACATTGGGCTACAGCCTCTAGCATTTAGTTGCTTATGTATCCAATTCATTCTTTTACATCTTTTGAGTACCTCAGATTTTTGCAAAGGCATTCTTTCAGACAGGAAAATTACCTGAATTTTGAAGGTATGGATAATATTAGGTTTACTGTGAATTATGAATTATCTTTACGAAAGACCTATGTGCTAATCTCATGTTTTATGTTAAGGTTTAACCTGAAAAGTGTTCAGACTACTGGGCTTCTGATTTGGATTAATGATTTCAGAAACCAATTATTTTCTGTATTCATCATATTTCACCTGTTTGTTTTGGCAGGTTTGTTTTGCCAATACTCCCAATCACCATGATGTTTAGTGGATACTCACTGGCCGAGCTGGACAAGCATAGTTTTCCTCCACAACAAAAAATGGGAAAGTTAAATGAAACAAAAAAATGGTCTTGGAAATTTTACGTCATCTTCATCCTGCTCATAACAAATATTCCAACAGCTTTATATATGAGCTTAGTGCATCAGGTATTTGTTTCCTTCCAATGATTGAAAATATTACATTGCAAAAATACAGGAAGGGATGATCTTTCAATACTTGTGACCAGACAGAGAGGGAGTGAAGATGTAATGACTTATCTAGCCAAGGAGGCAAACAAGGGCCATGTCCAGAGTGTGACCTTTTTAATGCCTTGCCATGCAACTCCTTATTATGCATCAGTGCACAAAAATTTGACAATGCGCTTCCTGGACTGTACTCCAAGGTGATTTTTATGCCCACATTTTCTATTTCAAACTTATTTCTTTTAACGCAGATTTCATTTTTAGAAGTGATTCTTGAATAAATTCATGTTTCTTTTCAAATAGTAGTTTTGGGTTATGTAATGGAATAAATAACAAATGAGTGATAGTGATGCTGGCAGCAGTACAGAGCAGATCATGGATGAATCAGATTGCTTTATTAGAGATCCATTAACTTTTGCATCGAATATGCTTGACAATCTGCCTCTACCAAGTCATCTAGTGCTATTTGATTCTCAGGAGGTGCAATTGAGAGATATTTTGGCTTCCCATGGTTACACAAAGGTGGTGTATAAAATATGACTTTTGGATTTCATGATGCTATCATTTGCTTTATAGGCATTGCTTGCAAGTAGATTCTGAACTCACATAGGGACAATTGTACAACTGCAGGCTCAGAAATATTTTCATTCACATTTTCGAGTTGACCGTGAGCTACAAGGTTATGTTGTTGTTTATGTCCAGCACCAAACTGTTTGAATTTTTATCCGCACAATGCACCTTTTCCTATTGGGTAGTCTTTTCTTTTAAATGAAATGCTGTAAAAAATTCAAAAGGTGTAAACTGAATGCTCTACAGAAATTAGATAGGATGACCAATGTGATGGTTTTACAGAAACACTGATACCCTAGCCTCTAGTTTCATATGATGCCTTCTCCTTGGCAAGGCATAATCCAAATTTTAAAATGAAACGGAAGATTGCTAATGCCAATACTGTTTTTTGTCTTCACTTATGGGCAGGAAAAGCTCAATTTACTCTTCCATTGCCTCTGAACTGTCTTTACATATTTTTTATTGTACAGTGAAAGATCCCAGATCCAATCATGCTAGTGAATTTTGATGATTGGATGCTTAATACAATTGTTTGTTACATAGTAGTTAATTTATGAGAATTTTGACTGTAGTATGTACTATGTACTAACATAATTATGAAAAGTTCTATATCATGGAAAAGTACGTAACAGACAGAAATCCAATTTGAGACATGCATCGAAAGTTTGTCTTTTACCCTTTGGTCGGAGAGGATAATTGGAGAGAAAGGAATTTCTTACTAAACATCAGAATGTCCGTAGTTTCTGCCAGTGCTAAATGCTTTATGAGCACCAAAGTAGAGGTTTGCAGTAACCCACATTGCTATTCTTTTATGTTTTAATTGCAGTTAAATTTTAATCACATGAATAATGTATCAGTAACATTTCAAATAAAGGATTTTGATCCTCAGCATTGTTAGCAAAAGTCAGAAGCATAATGTCTTATTTGGTACGCATCTCAAAAAGGCTGAAAACTAAAACTGGTGAATACAATCAAAAGTAGCAAATGATTGTGTTGTACAGGTGGCTGCCATTGCACCAAAAGATCGACCTGTTAATGCTTGATACAACTGCCAGATTTATACAAGATCTAAGATCCATAGGAGGAGGTTAAGCCATGTCATGAACCCAAGCATTGTAATAATAATACATTATTAAGGGAAGTCCATTAATATCGATGAGTATACATTATTTTTTAAGGGAAATCCATTAACATATTGTGGAAACATGATTAGAGTACTAAGAATCATGTAATGTGAAAACTCATAGTCTCAACAAAGGACAACTTGACCTATTTGGGCACAAGAGACAAGTGTCATCACTATGATGGAACAATACACTCAAGATCATTAATGAAACTGTCATCGAAGATGCTGATGATTACCCCAATTCAGTTCAATAAAAAGAATACTAACATCCAAGAATAAATTTTATCAAGAGATACTGAAAATACACTCTAGAAGATCATAAATGAAACTGTTATTGAAGATGCTGATGATTACCCCAATTCAGTTCAATAAAAAGATATCTAACACTAACATCCAAGAATGAATTTTATCAAGAGATACCGAAAATATAAGCAAAGCTTTTAATATTACTCAAACAACACAAACCATTGGTAAATTCCTGAAGCTTTTGGGGTGCATAGAGGAGTGCCTAGAGGAGAACTAGCATAAAGACCAAGAATAGAAATTGATCACAGAACTTAAAAGTTTTGATGAAATGTGGAGCCGACATCTCTGAAGGTGGTGTGCGTCTTCTCTCAAGGCTTGCAAAGGTAAATCTATTAGCCTTTGAGATGAATTTATCTATTTTATAAGTCTATAAAAAAATTAATAAAATTTCTTAGATTGAAGGAGGAGAGAAGTGTGTGCTCAAAGGCTTGCCTTGTCATCTCTAATTTTATGTTGCTTTATGCTGAGCAAACAAAATTTATGAAACGTTCCTAACTAATTGGAAGATATTTTGTTGTGCGATTGTTACACTTGATTTAACTTGAATTTCTTACTTCACCACTGTTGTGGTTTTTTTTTTATCTTTATGTTTTGAGCTCAAAACAATTCATTAAAAAATATTTCAACTTAGGGTAAAAGTTTGATTAGATGAAGAGCTCTAAAAATATTAAAAACGTTAGGCAAATATGCTCTTCTCAGATAAAGAGCTCAACTATGGTCAGATTGCTAAACCTGAAGTATGAACATTTGAACAGATTATGTTTACCCATAAAAAAGGAAATAGAGTTGTCTCAAATGTTGTGGCCCCCTTGTTATACATGTCTGCAAAATATAGAAGCGTGGAAGGCACAAGTTTCTGGAATCTAATACTTGTAAGATATGCTCTAAATGGTATTTTTAATAAGGATCAAAGTTATTTAAGCAGTGCAATCGTAGGTGTTTGTAACATGCTTTAGCATTGGGCTCCAAGTGTACACAAATAGGGAAACCTGGAATAGGGTTTGGAGATCCATCAATTTGAATGAAACTCAAAGCAATATTATTTTTGTGTTGAAATTTGTGTGTTCTTCTGAAAAGCTTTGTATGATTTATGTTTGTAAATTTGAATAAAAATCAAAGAAATATCGTTGTTTTGAAATTTACTTTTTTGGCCACTAGATTTTGGTTGTGTACTAATACTTCCATATCTAGATTGCACATCAAGTGGTAAATTAGAGAGAAAGTTGATTGTGGTCGTAATGAGAATATTTTTGAGATAGTGTTGTGGGGAGGTGAATAAAGAGAGAATCACACAACAATTGAGGACTCAAGTGAAGGCATGGTGCACAAAGGTCGTGGAAAGATCCTCTTCAATCCCGTGCTATAAGTGTTATATTACTTAGTATATGTATATTAGTATATATATTTTTCTATATGTATATTACATTTTCTTTGACTGATATATATATTATATATACATACATATATGTGGGGTATATGTCCACTTAATTTCCTTATGTAAATGATGTACTTGTGCATGGGTCGTCATTTATACTTACACACACACATAATCATTGATTAAAACACATAAAGAAGAACTCACATAAAGCTAAAGACTTTAAAAAAACAACAATCAATCAAGAAACTAAAGAATAAAACCAAAGTCATTCAATTCAAGAAAACAACCTATCTTACCCAAGGATAACTACTCAATTATTCCAACAAGTCAAGACTATGGCCAAAGGCACTTACCCGATTCCCAAGCTATTGACTTGACTTAACCAACTAAAATTTAGTGTTTCTAAGCTCAGTTAGGTTCCATTAGGGGTTACCCAACCAATCACTTCTCCTAAGTGATACTTCCCCTACCTTTTGGAGGATTGAATCTTTCCCTACATCCATCTTAGTTTAACACCAAGGTAGTTAAACATTCATAATAAATCCATTTGCATAATAATACATTTCTATCAACAAAGCATTAGAACATTCACATTGTAATGCATAACACTCCATTAATTGTAAACTTATTCATTCTTTTGAAATCATTAACATCTTATTGCATATTCACATATTTCATTCACCTAACAAACATGTTAAACTCACAATTTACATTTATCAACATTTTCACTCATAATGGTAAAAGTAACTTAGTAACTATGAAACAAGGTGTAACATAGAGGCTCAACAATATGGAATTTCATAATATTTTGTAGGGATATAATCATAAGTCACATCACACAGAGTGTGAGATCAAGGAAACACACATGTTTTTTTGGGAGGATTTGTGGGATATATATTATATAATCAAGGAGGACCAACTAGGTGAAATTAGAGAAGTTATAACCCTCTCATGGGCAACAAAGTCGTCAACTACATGGAAAGAGTTGACAAGAGGAATTGAGAAATGAATATGGAAATCCTTGGATAACATTCTCACACTAGAGCAATAGAAAGCTCCTTTGAAGAAGATATTATTCAATAGGAAAGTTATTATCTTGGTAAGAGAAGAAAAAATTAAATGGTGTGGATCCAAAAGTGGAAATTATAGTGTGCAAATTGGATATAAATTGAAGGACAAAGGAATTACAAAAGAATATTGGCCAACAAAACTTCTATGAAGCAATAAATGTCTACCCATGGCAAGGATATTCACATGGAAAACCATCCAAAATTGTATCTTGATGGGTGGCAAATTGAACAAGTATAGTATCAAGGGCTTGCATAGATGTGTGATGTGCAAATAGGTTGAGGAGGCTAATCATATTCTATTAAGATGAAAAATAATGAAAAAATAGCTAGCAATATGTAATAAGGAAGTTGAGTGGCAAAGCTCTTTATTGGCAGATTTAAGAGCAATGTTTAAAGCATGGTTGAGATTATATAAGAAGTCAATATTCACAAGCTTGTGGTTGGCTGCCTAATATAGGAGCATCCAACAATGTAGGGAAATCTTGCATCACCCAAAAAAAATGTTTTTCCTTAATTTATTTAGTTTTTTTGATTTCCCTGATGGAACTTAAGGGGTGTAAGGTAGTTGGAAGTCAGAAAAGATGAAAAAGGTCACTATTTTTAGTAAGTTAGCCTAAATGGGCTCGTATGAACCTAAAAATTTACCTCGAGAAGTAAAAATGAAAAACATTTCTAGTTGCAAAAGAATCATCTCAATACCCTGCATGGTTTGGGAGATATTAAAGTTCCCATCCGAGAAATTTCTCCAATGCAGCTTCAAATTCAAATATGAAAACTTTAGAGGCCTCATTCAATAGCTCAAAAAGTGGACGAATCAATCTGTGATGGGTTCGATGTTGTATATCTCTTTGAGATATTTCAAATGATGTGTTATAATAGCAAATCAAACACTTGGATCAAAATTTTTGGCTTTGTGAAGTTGCCCCTCTAAAGAGTGAATTTCATTAAAATATCTTCCTAGGTAAGAAATCAAATGGCAAGACTTTTGGTGTCAAAACAAAAGGGAAAGTTACACTTTCTAGGGCATTCTAGAGCGGTTATTTGGTAAAATAAAAAGGGATATGCGGGGGTTGTAGAAGGTGGCTCCATTAGTGCAAATTGTGGCCCCGAATAGTATATTTTGTTTTCAGAGTTTATTTTGTTGTAATGAATCAAGCCCATGAGGCTGTAGCATTGTAAGTTCTGAATTTGTAATTTCATTTTATGAAAATAATTAAAAGAGTTATTTTTTGTCTCACATCTTTTGTGTTAGTATCTATTGTTGTGATTTGTGTGGGTTTTGGGTGGTCAGGCCCTCATCAAGTGGTATTAGAGTAGGTTTTCTTTAGTGTGTAAATGGATCGTTGAATGTGATGTAGTTTGCACTAGAACTTGTGGTTGTGGGTTTCTATGAAAAGTAATCAAAATTCCTCCACAAAGAAACTGTGGTGGTGGAAGAAATGTTTTTGTACCAGAAGAGGGTTTTAGAGCCCTATAGAGTCAAGTTCAAGCACTGCAAGAGGAGTTGCATTGAGGATTTGAGCCAAGAAGAGGAGATGAAAGTGAAGATGAAGCTGAAAATGAGGAACACTTTAAAGAAGAACAAGAAGTAGAAGATCCAAAGCAAGTCAAATTATTTAATTTCGTCTCTAAGATTGGGAAAAGGCCAAAGATCAATGTTTCTACATTTTTTGGAAATATTAAACCAAGAAGAGTTCATTGATTGGATCAATGATATGAAGTACTTTGAGTATGAGGAGGTGGAAGATCCTGAGAGGGTGAAATTTTCAAATACCAAGCCAAAGGGTCATGCAAATATTTGGAAGAAAGAGGTACAACTAGAATGAAATTGAAGAGGAAAAGAGAAAATAACAAGATGGGATAGTATGGTGGAAAATTAAAAAGACACTTCATTCCTATGGATTATGAGCTAGATTTGTTGAAGAAGATGCAAGGGTTGAAACAAGCGAGAAAATCTATCAAGGAGTATACAGCATAATTCTACCATGTTTTGATCAAAATGGGCCATTCTGAGGCCAATAAGGCCAAAGTTTCCCGTTACATAAATGGGTTGAAGCTGAGTATTCAAGAGGAGTTGGTTTTAGTAAGAATGTTTATCATTGAAGATGCATATCAGTTTGCTTTGAAGGTTGAAGAAAATTTGAATAGAAGATTTGAAAGTAAGAAAACAGGTGGGGGTCATGGTGGAAAGACTAGTGGATGGTCATTCAGAGGTTGAAATGAAGATCAAAAGAAGGGTGAAGAATCCAATAGTAGCTATAACCAGAAAGGAGATAACACCTAACTTCCTTGTGATCAAAATAATGGAGACCAAAGGGGAAGAGGAAGATTTGGACAAGGACTAGGAGGAGGAGGCTTTCATGGAACCTATTTCTAGTGAGGAGAAGGACATAGAGCGTATGAGTACCCTTAACATCAAAGAAGAAAAAATAGAAAACCTAAGTGTAATGCACAAGTTGCACATGTGGATGAAGATGTCGAGTCTTCACATTCTAAGATGGAGAAAGAGGAGAGGATCTTATTACTAGAAGACTCTTGTTGAATGAGGAGAAGGAACCAACTCGAAGGAAGAATTTTTTTCACACTAGATGTAAATGTGAAGGTAAAGTTTGAAATGTTATTATTGATGGAGGTAGTACTGATAACCTTGTTTCAAAAGAGATGGTTAGTAAGTTATGGTTGGAGAGAAGAAGACATTCAAATCCATACCAAGTTGCTTGGTTGTAGAAGGACCATAAAGCTTTGGAAAGTGAACAATTTCTAGTAAAGTTCAAGATTGGAAATTACCATGATGAGGTATTGTGTGATATTATGCCTATGGATGTTTGTCATACGTTGTTAGGTAGACCATGGCAGTTTGATCGGCAAGTAGTACATGATGAAAATGCCAACACCTATTCTTTGACAAAGGATGGAGTTCATCATAAGTTGAAGCCCTTGAAAGAGGTAAAGGAAAAGGCATGCAACAGTGCAAGATTTTTTTTGGTTGATGGAAGAAAGTTCCTAGGAGGTATGAGGCATGAGCATATGTGTTTTGCATTGATCCATATAATTGATAAATACAATACGAATGAGGTACCTATAGAGGTTTTAGATATGTTGAATGAGTTTCAGGATATTGCTTCTGATAACGTACCTGAAGGTTTGCCTCCAGTAAGAAAGATTAGTCATCAGATGGACCTAATTCCTAGAGCTAGCTTTTCAAATAAGGTAGCTCATCATATGACTCCAACAGAGAGTGAAGAGTTGAACAAACAAGTGCAAGAGTTGTTGTGGAAGAGATTGATGAAAGAGATTTGGAGTCCATGTGTAGTACATGTAGTACTAGCACCAAAGAAGGATGGGGAATGGTGGATGTGTACAGATTATAGAGCCATCAACGAGATCACCATCAAGTATAGATTTCCCTTACTGAGAATGGATGAAATTATGGATTGTTTGAGTGGAGCTAAGTACTTCATGAAGATAGATTTGAAGAGTGGATATCACCAAATCTGGATTAGAGAAGGAGATAAAAGAAGATAGCCTTCAAAACCAAGGAGGGATTGTACGAGTGGTTAGTCATGCCTTTTGGGCTAACCAACCACATCGAGCACATTTATGTGGCTTATGAATGAGGTATTGAAAGAACTTTTAGGAAAATTTGTTATTGTCTATTTGGATGATATTTTGATTTTTAATA
Organism: Sequoia sempervirens; assembly: GCA_007258455.2. Taxonomy (NCBI): domain Eukaryota; kingdom Viridiplantae; phylum Streptophyta; class Pinopsida; order Cupressales; family Cupressaceae; genus Sequoia; species Sequoia sempervirens. The sequence continues at coordinate 59,461,931 of VDFB02058242.1, forward strand.
ATACATTGGAGGAGCACTTGATGCATATTCAAAGAGTTTTTGAGAAGCTAAGGGAGGAGAAGCTATTGATTAATTTGAAGAAATGTAGTTTTGTGAAGAGAGAGTTGGTGTATCTAGAATTTGTTGTCTCAATAGAGGATCTTAAAATGGATTCAGAGAAGGTGAGAGCTATCATTCAATGGCCTACCTTGAGGAATGTTACATAGGTAAGGTCATTTGATGTTCTAACAAGCTTTTACAAAATGTTTATTAAGAATTTCAATAGTATTTGTGCACCTCTAATTGAAGAAATGAGATGGGATAGAAAAGAGTTTAAGTGGACTACAGGAGTATCCAAAAGTTTTGATATGTTAAAGAAGAAAGTTATAGAGCAACCTATTTTGACACTTCTAGATTTCAATAAGGTCTTTTAGTTGTTGCATCTTCCATTTAACTCTCTTGTTGGAATAAAGGAAAAAATCTATTATGAACCAGGTGTACAAGCTTTAGGTGAAAATCATGGGCAACCATTAGTGGAGAGCTCCAAAGCTCCAAACCATGGTTTGGGTTTAATTTTGAGGGATCATATAGACAATGTGGGTAAAATAGAAAAAGAGATGGCTCCATTTACTGGGTATGACTTCTTTGCTCAAGATTTTCCTCCTCTTGGTCATGCTAAAGTGCAGGGTGGACAAGCTGAAGCACAAGATGAAAATTCAATTTTCATAGAGAATATAAAGGAATAATGTTAGCTCACTTTTTTTCCAGTTGATGTTAGCTCACGTTTTTTCCATTTGATAAATGTTGAATTCTGCTGAAAAATGAATTTTGGCACAATTATTTCAATTTTGCAGAGGTTTGATGTGTGTCTACATGAAAATTATGCCTCATTATTGAATCAATTGTGAAACAGGTATTGCAGTTGTGTAAAGTCTAGGTTGGTGGTACTGTAGCTAGTTAGGTTTTTGAAAAATTTGTTATGGGTCCTCACTTTGGAACGAATTTGTAACATTTTGAGGGACAATTTTGTAATCTTTTGGAATGATTCAAGTTATACATTTTGTAACGTTTTGGGCTATAACTGGAGGTTTTCTTCTTGGTTCTTTTCTACCAATATGCCCTTTGAACCAGGATTATGTATAAATTTTTTATATATATAATAGTATATTACAATGGCTTGCCACTTTTGTTTTAAAAAAAAAAGTCTTAGGTAGATTGTGATGCTAGTGGCACTTCCATAGGAGCTCTTTTGAGTCAAGAAGGTAAGTTTGTTACCTATTTTACTGAGAAGTTAAATGATGCTAAGAAGAAATATTTTGTCTATAATCAAGAGTTTTACGCTATAGTTCAGGCTTTGAAGAAATGGAGACAATATTTTTGCAAAACAATTTGTTTTATTTACTTATCACTAGGCTTTATAGTATCTCAATAGTCAAGAAAAGTTGAATCAAAGGCACTTAAAATAGGTTGAGTTTTTTTAGAGTTATACTTTTATTTTGAAGCATAGGAGTTGAAGGTTAAATAGAGTCACAAATGCCTTGAGTGGAAGGAAAAAATTGTTGATAGAGATGAATATAGAGATTGTTGGGTTCAATGAAGTCAATAGTTTGTATCATGATGGTCCAAACTTTGCAAAAGCTTGGAAGGCTTGTTTGGAACCTGTTACATTGGATGGGACAAGATGGTTGGATTTCTTAATCCAAGATGGGATGTTGTTTAGAGGAAGCCAATTGTGCATTCCAAAGAGTTCTATGAGAGAGAATATAATCAAGGAGAAGCATAGTGGAGGATTGGTAGGACATTTTGGTTGAGATAAGACCATTTATCTTGTTAGTGAGAATTATTACCAGCCACAGTTACAGCAAGATGCAAAAAAGTTTGTACAAGGTTGTAGAGTATGTCAGATGGCGAAAGGAACAAGTTAGAATACTAGATTGTATTAGCCATTACCTATACCTGAGAGGTCATGGGAGGATACTAGCATGTATTTTTTTCTTGGATTGCCAAGGACACAGAGAAGGCATGATTCCATATTTGTGGCGGTGGATATATTTTTAAAGATGACACATTTCCATCCATGTGATAAAACCAATGATGTTCATATTGCAGAGGTTTTTTTTTGAAAGGTGGTGAGACTACATGGTCTACCAAAGAGTATAGTTTCATATAGAGATACCAAATTTTTTGGTTATTTTTGGAGGACATTATGGAAGAAGTTGAAGACATTTAAAGTTCAGTTTTGCACACCATCCACAGACTGATGGACAAATGGAGGTGGTAAATCAGATTTTGGTTAACCTGCTAAGATTCTAGTAGGAGATAAGGCCAATGGATGGGATTTGATTATACCACAAGAAAATTTACTTACAACAATTCTATCAATAGGAGCATTGGTAAATCACCATTCCAGATTATGTATGGGAGTAGTACAAGAACTACTTTTGAACTAAGAAAGATGGATATGGGGGAAAAGAGTAGTGTTGAGGCTAAAGATTTTGCATGAAGAGGTGAAGAAACATATCAATAAAATGAACTCACAATATAAGGCTATGGTAGATCAAAAAATGAGGTATAAAGAATTCCAGGTAGGAGATGAAGTCATGGTTCATTTATGAAAAGAAAGGTTGCCAATTGGTACATACACATTAAAGATGAATTTTGGACCATGCAAGATCCCGAAGAAGCATGATTCAAGAATGCATATGATGTAGAGTTTCTTGATGAAATTCATATTTCACCTATGTTTAATATTTTAGATTTAATAGAATATCATGGAGGAATTGATGAAGAAATAATAGAAGCACAATGGAATATCCTAGCACCTACTTTAAAAAAGGAGGAGATAGGAAATTTTTTGGATAGTCATGTGGGTAAAAGCACAAAAAGCAGATAATATGCAGAGTGCTTGGTGAAGTGGAGACAAAGGCCTATTGAAGATTCATCGTGGTTGTCTAAGGTTGAGGTTAACCATCTTGGTTTTCCTCTAACTCCTGAGAAGTGACAGGGTCACTCTTCAAATTATCCTAGGTGTTTGATGTAGGAGTATCTAGTAGTGTAGAGAAATCTTGCATCACCCAAAAAAAATATTTTTCCTTAATTTATTTAGTTGTTTCGAGTTCCATTATGGCACTTAAGGGGGTATAGCAGTCAAAAGTTAGAAAAGGTGAAAAACAATCACTTACTATTTTTAGTAAGTCATCCTAAACGGGCTCGTATGGACCTAAAACTTTACCCCAAGGAGTAGACCTAGAAAAAATTTCAAGTCACAGAAGAATCATCTCAATACCTTACATGGTTTGGTAGATATTAATGTTTTTTGTCTTGAGAAATTTCTTCAGTGCAACTTCAAATTCAAATATGAAAACTTTAGAGGTCCCAAAATAGCTCAAAAATTGGACAAACCAATCTTTGATAGGTTCATCGTTGTAGATCTCTTTGATTTGAGAGCTTTCCAATGATATGTTACAATAGAAAGTCAAACACTCTGATCAAAAGTTATGGCCCCATGAAGTTTCCCTTCTAAAAAGTGAATTTCATTAAAATAACTTCCTAGGAAAGAAATCAAATGGCAAGACTTTTGACACCAAAACAAAAGGGAAAGTTACTCTTTTTAGATCATTCTAGGGTAGTTATTGGGTAAAATAAAAAGGGATAAGTGGGGGTTGTAGAAGGTGGCCCCATTGGTACAGATTGCGGCTCTAAATAGTATATTTTGTTTTCAGAGTTGATTTTGTTGTAATGAATCAAGCCCATGAGGTTGTAACATTGTAAGATTTGAATCTATAATTTCATTTTTTTTAAATAATTGAAAGTGAGTTATTTTCTGTCTTGCATCTTCTATGTTAGTATCTATTGTTGTGATTTGTGTGGGTTTTGGGTGGTCGAGCCCTCATCACTACCCCATCCATTCTTATCTAGGAAATATGGAAGGAGCATAATAGGATAATTTTTCAAGACAAAGAAATGAGCATAGAATGCCTCCTAAACAAGATTGAAAACTCAATTGTGGAAAAATTCAATAATGTGGTGAGAAACTAGAAATTGAAAAATAACTCTTTATTTTTATAGTGGGATGGGAGAATGAGATTGAATTGGTCTAGGTTTACCCTTCTCCCTATTCATGGGGTGTAGTAGGTTGATCATTCTCATGTGGCAAGAAAGGATGTATCATGGACTACATGAGAAGAAGGTTGGGTGAAGATAAACTTTTATGGTGCCTCTAAGGGAAACCCGAGTTTTTATAGGGTTGGATGAATGATCAAAGATTGTGATAGGAATACAAAGATGATATCCGTAAGGAAATTAGAGAGATCTAAAAATAATGAAGTTTAGTTTCAAGAAGACCTACTTGACCTAGAAATGGGAAGGAGGCTCAATTGTAGAAATGTCAATCTAGAATGTGATTCACTAAATATAGTGAATGCAATTCACAATAATCACACACTAAAATAGTCTTTATGCAAATGGATCAAACTAATCTCATCCTACTTAAGGAATTTAGACAACTTTAAAATATCCCACATTTATTGTGAGGGAAACTCTCTAGCTAATGAACTAACCAACTTGGCCATTGACATGATGTAGGAGATGACATCATTGTTTTATATGAGAGAATGAAATGATGTACAAAAGGATATTTATAAGTGATTATTATGGTATTCTATATAAAGGAATCATTGGGATCTCATTCCCTAACTCATAGGGAGATAAGTAGAGGTGCAAGATGGATGCACCCATATGTCTAAAAGCCATAATGAGGTAGATGGAATTCATGGGTGACATTTCTAAGTGACAAAAGTGAGTTTTTTTTAAAACCACAAGTGTTGTCCTTCATGACATCCATTTGGTGTTGGTTGATATTTTCATAGGAGAATCATACTATTATCATGTAAATACATAAATTTCATCAATGTTGGTGTTAATGCTTCTAGACGTGGGTGAGGACATGAGCATAGTGGAGAAAATAATGGAAGAGGTCTTGTTTTTCTGAGGTGGTGAGGGGGTTTGAAAGTGCTACTATGAAATATGTGACTAGGTGTGGGAGTTGCACCCTAGAGGAATGTTTGGTTGTGGCTTGTTGATCAACACCACCCTACATTGATTCCCTTTATTATTTAGGGTCCATGCATGAACTTTGAAAAAAGGCACCACCATGCCCAAATGGGGACAAATTTCTTGAAGAATCTAGCTGGCAAGGTGGAGAATGGATGTGTGGACTGAGCATTTATGTTCATGGATCCTTATGCATAAAAAAATGATAATGGTGGAGCAAACAACGGTGAATTTGCAAAGGATTCTAGGGCATCTAAAAAAATATGTAAGAAAGTATCTATCAGTTAAGGGTTGGGTATGGGTATGGCATAGAGTAAATATGTAGGCTATATGAATGTTGAGTAGGATAAACTTCCTAAAGCAGAGCAATTTGTATGTATGCAAGTTGGTGCAGGAAGCCATTTTGGTTAAGGCTTCCATTTTGAATATGGATCTAAAGTGTAATGGATAGAACTATACATGTAAATATTTTATGAAATCAATAGAATAAGGTGTGAGCCTTCACAACCACTTTTACTAAGCAAAAAATAATAATAATTAAACATATTTAATTTATAATAAAATTTTAGCTCCAAAATTAATTAAACTTTAATGGATGGTACCTCTCTCTAAAAGAATAATTTAATTGTTAAATTTCCTATAAATTAATTTAAATGATAGTATATGTTTAAAATATATTGTAGAGTCATAAATTTTCACTATTGATTATTTCACACTATGTTTTTCTCCCCTTAATTCATTGGACCTAATTAGGCTCATAATTTCCAAAATTATGAATTATATGGTCATATTTTAATATTTTTGACAATCTACAAGCATAAAAGAAATGCTCCCATTTAATTCTTTGTCCTTGAGTTTATTTTTTTAAAAAATAGGGCTAGGACAATGGCACCCTAGGCACCTGTGTCCCCCTATTTTGGATCCAAATTCAAACATGTTGGTGTCATCATTTTATTATTTGAAATTTGAATATATAAAGTTAGCCATCAAGATCTATTTTTTATGAAATTAGAATAATAGCATATAAATACCAAGTTATTGCATCATTTCAAATCATCTAGGAAGCATTAAGGAAAACTTATGATCAATAAATTATAAAGAGAATTCAAGAGAAATTCAAGAGCAACCATTAAAGGATTTAATGCAATAATTCAATATCCAACACCATATCAAATTGTATGTGAGTTCATGTGTGGGATCTATGCAAGTGTAAGAGAGGGGGACCACCATGTGCAAGACCCTAGGTCACGGAGGCTCAAGACATGAGAGGCTGCCCTAACTTACCTCAACTAAGTGTATTGTTTAGGGTATGGGGATGAGAATGATGAAGATTATAGAACCCTACAACCACTTGTCAATCCTGAGTTTTAAGGTGGGGCTAGGCAAGTCATTTTTTAGGTCCAACTCTGCACCTCAAGGAGCTCTCTTCCCCAGGACTTCAACATGGAATTTGGATGATAGAGCGACACACTGGTGTCTCGAAAGCACGTTGTAGTCTGTATGGTCAGAACACAGTTGAGGCAAGGTTGAACTCAGTAAAATGACTAAACCTAGCTTAACAACTTCTAAGAGAACAAAACAATATTATGAAGTGAGAAATATAAGCAGAGGTGATAAAATAGATATAACAAGGCTAAGGTGATGAAGACGATCTCGTAGAAGAGCCTATTCGCTAGCTAGCTCCCCAAAGTGCATCCACCTACACATAGCAAGAGAGAAAGTGTTGGGGGGGGTTGTATAAGGGCTTGCCTTAGTCAAACCCCCATTTAGGTGTTTCCACATCCACAGACAACCAAAAGAATGAGATAAAGAAGCAATGTAATGAAAACAAAAACACTACAATGCAGTACTATGCTACTCACCAAATGATAGAGGAGAGGAGAGGGAAGCTTACCACCTCCACCAAGAGCACTCAAGACTACTTGGGGGAGAAAATGAGAGGAACTCAAGCCTTTGTTATGTATGGCATGGTCCCAAACTTACTCTACTGAGTTGATGGAGTGTGGTGTTGCTACAATGGAATGCTTGGAATAATTGGAAGTGAGTGAAAGTGAGCTTGTGAGAGTGAGAGTATGGAAGCTTGATGTGATGAAGAGTGTTGAAGGGTTCAAGTGAAGTTGTGAAAAGTTGGAATGCAAAATGGAAGAATGAATATGAAGGAATGAAGATGAAAATGACCATATTTAGGTCACTTGGTTGAAGGAGGAGTCACAACTTCGTTGCTAATGAGAAGAGTATTGCTTTTGTTGGCTTAGCCATAGGAATCTGCCAGGGATGTAAGTGTGTCGCGCAGATGTCTGCGCACTGCGTGGGTGTCCCCAAAAGAAACACCTCCACCAACACAAAAAATAGGCTTCACATGGACCGCCAACAATGGGCTTAAGTAAATTTAAGCCTCTGACTTTGGTTTTCTAAAGTGTATAAAGGAAAAAAGGGGAATTGTGCCTAGGATGCAAATTTTCTCTTATACATTTTTCCCCCACTTTAGCGAGCACAAGTACTAATGAGCACTCGGTAAAGTAGATCAAGAAGAGAGTAGGGTAAGAAAAGTATACTTGAACCATCAAGGAAGCATTACTCAATCTACTCAATCTGGCATACCCGAAGGTGCAAGAGATGCGAAGGAGTCCATAGCTACTCGGAACTATGAAGTTGGAACAAGGCATCTTACAAGCTTGTGGACCTGCAAGGAGGAAATCCCCAAGATTTCTTGCATGGAGGAAGCCCCAAGGAATTGGAATCCATAGAGTCAAGAAGTGGTGACACACCTACCTGTAGATAGGACATGTCAAAAGCAACGACATGTCTACCTGCAGATAGAGCATGTCTAAAGCAGTGACATGTCTACCCGCAGATAGAGTGTGTCTAAAGCAGTGACACATATACCCGTAGATAGAGCATATCTAAAGTAGTGACACATCTACTCATAGATAGAACATGTCTAAATCAGCAACACGTCTACCCACATATAGAATGTGTCAAAAAGCAGTCAGTCATGCAGACCAAAAAACTTTCAAAGGGGTCCCTCAGGAACCCTTCAAAAGGAGAGAAGTCAACTCAAGGGATGTGTTGTTTGAAAAGTAAGGTCTAGTTAGGCTTCCCCCAAGCTAGACATGAAAAATTCCATTCGTTACAAAGGTTTTTGAAGAAAGGGTCCCTAGGGGACCCACCGTGAAGAAGAAAGGGGGTCCACTCAAGGGACACAATTCAAAAGCGACTGTTCACCTTAGAGTGATTCATCATCAAGGGATCCTTTCAAAATATGTTCACTTCATCAAGGAATTTGAAAGGAAGGTCATGCCCCCACACGAGGGGAAGCGAAATATGTTCTCACTTTAGAGGAAGGTCTTCAAGTCCTTTCTTTATGAACCTATGATGAAGGAAACATGTTATGTTAGGGTTCCAAGTTGAGAATACAATTCTAAGGAAAATAATTATTGTCAAGAATTTCAAGAAAATATTTGTTGACAACAAATTCATTTTCTAAAAATTGAAGCACTAAAGAGGAGAACGTTGTCACACATAGGAGGGACAACTCAAGAAAAGAAGAGAGAAAGATAAAGGGAAAGCGAAAGAGAAAAGAAAAATACAAATAAAGGGCACAAGGGGGATTTGGTTTAGCGGGGTTAGATCTATCCAAGCTCATATAGTAATAGGTAACTATAATGCAAGGAAAAAGATCATCAATCCCCAATGGGATCAAGAAGAATACACAAAAAACAAAGTAAAAATTAAAAAATTGGGTCAACATGGAAGGGAAGCATAAATGCCCCCAACACTTTGCATTGTCCTCAATTTATCGAAAATCAATCACAAACATGGAAGAATGATGATACAAATATAAGAGGGTTTACAACACAAAAACCACAACTGTATCCAAGCACCAATAGGGGTGATGAGGGTCATCAAGACAAACATAGCACAAGTATGGGGGAACACATCACAAAACACACACAAGATCACAAAAAGGGGAGCTCCTCCTAACATTAGTCATCCAAGAGGTTGTCTACTTCCCAATCAAGATCCTCTTAAGGGGAAGGAGGATGAGCTTGCAAGGGTGGAATGTTAAGAGGGGGAGCATTTGACCCTTCGACAAAAAGGGCCAAGGAAGAGGGCCCCTCAAGGTCCTCTCCATCGAGATCTTGTGGAGTCAAAGTCATCAATTTTGCAAAGACCGCCGACAGGGTCAAGACTTCATTCACATAATTAAACATGCATCCCACATGAGAATCTTGCTTATCCTTAGCGGATGGTGAAGGCTATGCCCAAGATTCATTGTTAAGCTCGCCAAATGACTCAAGAGCGGTGAAAAACTCAGGGGAAGTCGAGGCTGGTTTTTTCACAAGGACATAACAAGTCATCACAAGGCCACCTTGTGAAGAAGGTGGATTCCTCTTACGTCCTTCTTATCCTAAAGGACCAACCTCTGCATTTTTCTTCATGGGAGGAGATGAACTCCCCATAGATGAAGCTAGGGGCATAGAGGAAGAGGAGGATAAAACCGTAATGGACATGACCGAAGTGTTAACCATGTCCACGGTCTTAGGGAAGGGCTAAATATTCGGGACATAAATCAAAAAAGCCAGCTCCACTGAAGGAGCAATAAAAACATGTACCCATTTAGGGTTAGGATCGTTTGTGCTTGCAACGAAATCCAGGAGTGAATTAGGTTGAAGGGAAATAAAAGGGAGGAAGAAGACACTACAAAAGATCTTGAAATAGGAGCGGTCATTTCTTCCTCCTATTGTGAGGTGGCCTACTCGGCCAAGAGAGCCTTTTTCCAGTGCTTGAAATCACATGCAAGGCAGTTTCTATGGCTCTTGAAGTTAGAAGCTAGAGCTTGCAAAGGAGCGGGAGGTTCCTGTTCGACCATAGGAACATCTACTACGACCATTTTGGGCGAAGGAACAGGTTCCTATACAAGAGTAGGAGGAGTAGGCCGAGGAGTGACAAGAGGAGTCGACTCAAGAGCCTCAACAAGAGGCCTCTTTCTGCTCACTACCTTAGGAGTAAGAGCAGTAGGAGGCCACAGATCAATTTCTTTGTGAAAACCTTTCTTTCTATCTTATAAGTAGTACCATCATCTGGGAAATTCATTAGGAAGGTCCATGATTCTAATCTTGGGCCTATGCCAAGGAGGAATCATCGGACTAAAAGGATAGCCACTAGGCTTGCTCATCTAGTACTCTTCCCAAGAAAGGGGAGAGGATAGGGTAGTCTGAGAAAGGGTCATTTTCTCTTTACCTTTAGAAGAAGGAGAGGGAGCCATTATGAGGTTCTCCTCATTCTTTAGGGAAAAGGGAGAAAACGGTATAGCCTTCTCTTTACCTTTGAGGGGAGGAGAAGGGGTCGGCGTGGACTCCTCTTTCTCTCTTAGAGAAGTAGTCGTAAGCACAAGCTCCTTCTCATCTTAGGAAGAGGAGGTGACTAATTTTTCTATTGTAGTAAGGGTCATCTTTGGCTCCTCTTTTCCCCCAATTTTGTACTTCACATAGTTCTTGTAAAGGAGGTCTATTTTTAGAGGAAGCAGACCAACCGAGGAGGGCCAAAAGTGATCCAGTGAATATCCACCATGAGATACCAAAGGCTGATATCTGGTATCATGCACTACATGTGCGACACCCTCATGGGAAAATTTTAAACACTTATGAATAACATATGCAATCCCATTCATGGAAGCCAACCAAGGGATGCCTAACTTCACTGTGAATAGGTCTGACTCTAGGATAACATTGAAGACCATGTCAATAGTCCTAGGTCCAACTAGCCATAAGGTTTAAGAATCATACCATCATGGGTATGGATGGTAGATTTTGTTTCTCCATACTTTTCCTTTTGCAATGAGTTCAATACTAATGTTTCTTCACTAATAATATTCACACGACTCATGAGGTCTATCAAGACTCCTGTCACAATGTTACCATTGATGTGAGCAAGAATGTAAAGAGGTGAAGGCTTGTTGTTTAAGGGTAGATCTTGTGTTGTGAATGTAATATTCAGTGAACTAGGTGCAGGTGGAATAGTAGCAATTACCATGACCATGTTCACATAAGCCTCGGGTTGAGGAAAAAAATTTAGTGGGATCGATAATCATGCTGGCAGAATGTGATGGAAATGAGTCCGCGTATATCTGCAATTCACTGTTAGCTTTTGCCATTGATTTGTTAGTGTTCTATTTATTCCCATTGAGATGAATGCTACCGTCTTTGATGCAGTCTTGTATCTCATGATGTAATCACATACAACCTTCAGTATCATGCATGTTAACATGATGGTACTGACATTAAGCACTCCCATCATACCAATTAGGATAGGGTTCCCTAACAGGCTTAGGGGGTGGAAAAGTTATGATCTTATCCTTCAACAACTTTTGCAAGAAGAAAGTGTAAGATTCAGACCACTTGTGAATTTCTAGTTGAGTTTGAGGTCATTGTCATCAATAACAACTACTACATTTGTAATGGCTTTTCCTTTCCTAGAGATTGATATGATGGAATTTCCCTCAAAATAGGACCGTGAGGAGGATCCCTCGAATTGAGCAACCATTTGTTGGTATTTTCATAAGGCTACACACAAATGCGCAAAGGAATGACATTTCATAAGGGTGAACTTATCTTTCCAAGGCCTTTGTAAGTTCCCTATGAACACCTTCTGCATGTTAGAATTAGGCAACTACTATGAGATTCATGAAAGAAGCATTTGATAATGCGCTATGAAATAGGTAATCTTCTCATTGTATCCTTGCTTACATCTAATGAGATCTGAAAAGGTCATCTTCGGCCCAATGTTTGCTTGGAATTGTCTAAGGAATTGATTAACAAGCTAGTCGAACAAGAAAATAGAATTATCAAGAAAGGAACAGTACCACTCAAGTGTTGTGTCCTTGAGGGATCAAGGAAATAGTTTAGCCATCAAGGAATCATGGTGGAAGAAGTTGGTGCAGAGGGCATTAAAGGAAGACACATGTGTTTGCGGATCTCCCTTACCACCAAACTTTTCAAATTTAGGAATCTCAATTCCTTGAGGGAAGGTGTTCAAGATGGCAACTAACAATGGGATGTGTCGAAGAAAGGCTAGAAAATAGGTTGGACGGAGGCTTGGGAAAGGCTTGCTAACTCTGCATCTTACCCATATTCTAAAGTAGAGTGTTCAGAATAGGGTCATTAGAAGATAGAGGGCTAGAGGAACCTCCTCCAAAGCCATCGCCAATTCGGCCTCCAGAATTACTATTGGTGTGACTTCCACCAGAGCCACTACTAGAGCCACCACCACCAATAGGGACATTTCTGGAACCACCACCACAACCTCTATTGGATCCACCTCTATCGGCACCACCTTCACTACTAGATTCATTGCCACTACCAAAGCATCCACCACCTATTATGCCAAAACCACCACCACTAGAGGTAATAGAAGGGGTAAAACTAAAGCCCAACGAGACCTTATTCACCTTGATAGTTTTTGATTGATTAAGGATGGAAGGGATACTAAAGGAAGGGACTACATAAGCCATGTAGAAAGAGGTGGGAGGCATTGATACTCTTGTTTGTATCTCATGTTCTTTGAAGGTGACTCCTTGTGAAAAACTAAGGTTTCTCGAAGGGGTGCATACTTCGGCGATACTGAAGAGACTACTTAGAAGCTCTACACTTGTTCGGCCTTTATCCATCATATGTTTTAGTTCACTAACAACTCGAGTGGCCCTAGCCATCTTCAGATTTCCTTCCAAATGGTTTTCAAGGTTGCCCAACCCCCTTGTAAGGGCATACACATATTCAATAGGGATTTTAACAGCCTCATGCTAATCCACAAATGATAAAATGGGGGACACAGGAGGAGTGGGGATGTGATTGGTTTCATCGGTGAATCTTATCTCACCCTCAACACCTGCTCTTGTGTAGCCAAACTAATGACAAGACCATAGAAGAGACCTATAAAGAGACCAAGTGAGACCTTCATTCTATCCATCACGAGGTGTCGTAGACTTCTCCTTACGGTATGGCCAGAAGTTGTGGAATGGGTTGTGATGCTCATAAACCTTCAAAACACTCGAGAACACAACAATCACAGAGAAACCAAGGGAAGCCTCAAAATTGGAAAATGAACAGATGTTGGTTCACGTTGGGCTCACCAAAAATGTAAGAGAGGGGGACCACTATGTGCAAGACCCCAGGTCATGGAGGGTCAAGACATGAGAGGCTTCCCTAACTTACCTCAGCTAAGTGTAGTGTTTAGGGTATGGGGATGAGAATGATGAAGATTATAGAGCCCTACGACCACTTGTCAATCTTGAGTTTTAAGATGGGGCTAGGTGAGTCAGTTTTTAGGTCCAACTCTACACCTCAAGGAGCTCTCTACCCTAGGACTTCAACATAGACTTTGGAGGACAGCGTGATGCGTTGGCGTCTCGAAAGTGTGATGTAGTCCATATAGTTAGAACATAGTTGAGGCAAGGTTGAACTCGTTAAAATGACTAATGGCCTAGGTTAACAACTTCTAAGAGAATAAAACAATATTATGATGTGAGAAATATAAGAGAAAGTGATAAAATAGATATACCAAGGCTAAGGTGACGAAGACGATCTCGTAGAAGAGCCTATTCGCCAATTAGCTCCCCAGAGTGCATCCACCTACACACAACAAGAGAGAAAGTGTTGGGGGGCTTGTATAGGGTCCTACACTACTTAGACCCTCAATTAGGTGTTTCCACTACCATAGACAACCAAAAGAATAAGATAAAGAAGCAATGTAATGAAAACAAAAACACTACAATGCAGTACCATGCCACTCACCAAATGATAGAGGAGAGGAGAGGGAAGCTTACCATCTCCACCAAGAGCACTCAAGGCTACTTGGGGGAGAAAATGAGAGGAACTCAACCCTTTGTTGCGTATGGCGTGGTCCTACACATGCTTTACCGAGTTGATAGAGTGTGATTTTTTTGCAATGGAATTCTTGGAATACTTGGAAGTGAGTGAAAGTGAGCTTGTGAGAGTGAGAGTATGGATGCTTGATGTGATGAAGAGTGTTGAAGAGTTCAAGTGAAGTTGTGAAGAGTTAGAATGCAAAATGGAAGAATGAATATGAAGGAATGAATATGAAAATGGCCATATTTAGGTTGGTTGGCCGAAGGAGGCATTACAACTTCGCTACCAATGAGAAGAGTAATGCCTCTACTAGCTTAGCCATAGGAAATTTCTAGGGATGTAAGTGCATCGTGTGGACATCTACGCACCATGCGGGCATCCCCGATAGAAACACCTCCATCGACAAACAAAATAGGCTCCACGTGGACTGCCAATAGCAGGCTTAAGTAAATTTAAGCCTCTAACTTTGATTTTCTAAAGTGTATGAAGGAAAAATGGGGAATTGCACCTAGCGTGAAAATTCACTCTTATACAATAGGATCATGGGGGGCCAAATAGTGGCAATGCAACAAAAAAATGTGACATAAGGAAGTGAAAATTGCAAGATTCACGTTTGAATTTTTGGTTGGGTTGGTAAAAAGTACATTTGCTAAGGTAAACATCAAAGAAAAATGGATATCTATTATTAACAAATATCTATTACTTACCTTAAAAAACATATATCTGATTTGTAAAATAGATATATGTTATTAGAAACTTACAATTTTTTTAAACTGGGCACATGTATATTAATTATTATAATATATTATTATCATTATTTTTTTATATTTTATATTATTATTATTATTATTATTATATTATAATAATATAATATTATAGTATATATTATATATTAATAAATAATACATAATATATAATATGTATTATTTATTATATATAATATATACATAATGTGTTGATATGAATTGGCGATTTTTGTGTTTTAGTTCTATGTTATTTGGTTAGGTGTAATAGTTTATGTCATTTTCATTTCCTAATTGTTTCTTGCTTCTCAATGAGTCTTGTGTTTGGTGTAGTATGAAAATGGTGAGATTGCTTTTGTGCTACATTGCTCACCAAATTCCTTAAAGCTATGTTATCTCCTTGGTGGGTCAAGTGTCATGTGTCAAATTTATGTGATTAACTTTGGTGGGATTACAACGACATATAGGAGTTCTCAAAGGGTGTGTGAAATAGTGTTTACCATGAGCATTCTTTCTATCTTGCTTTGTTACAAAAAGTGTACTTTTTTGTGAAAGGTCGAAGGCATTGTTTAAGCTAAGAGAAAGGGTGTTGTGAGTTGTTTCCAAAATGTCCATGGAGTATAATACCAAAATTTTTAGAATACCTATGAAGGTAAAAGGGAATGAGCTACCATTTTCAGAGGAAGTCATAGAGGAAGAGTTGTCCCAAGTATTTAGAATGGTGTGCCCAAGTCTTGTGGATAGTATAAAAACTATCATTGGGGATGAAATAATTCATCCAAATTCCAATTCCCCCAACTTACTGTTTCCATCTAACCTTCTTTCAATTTACCTATCAAATGCTATGGATTTCTTAGTCATATGAGTCACCCAAAATTTTGTACACTAAGTCTATTTTGCTATAATTTCTTGGGGAAAATAAACTTCTGAAGTATGTCCAACTATATAATTTGGACAAGGTTAAGGGCTATGTTGTAGGTATATTTCCTAAATTTTACCTCAAGCATAAGTGTGCATTAGTAGCGGTCTATGAAGCAATGAAGAAGGGTCTACATGAAGATGATCCTTGGCTGCTATACAAGACAATTAATATGCATTCAAAAGAATTGGGTCTTCAAATGGTAAACATGATAAAAGAAAAGTATTTTTCTTTGTATTTCATACTATCTCAACAAGCTTGGCATGGTCGTATAGAAGTAGTAGTGGGTAGAATTATTCCAATAGGGAGAAATGTTGTTGAGCTCAAAGGACAAGGTGACAACATGCTGGATTTGAATGGAAGCCACCATAATTCACAAGATAATGAAAATGATATGGAAAATTTTCAATTTTTTGTCTTTTGTATCTCAATTAAGCTATGAGTTAGTAACCATGAAGATAATTTTGTATTGAAACTATTTTGACAACTTTGCTCTAGAGTTGTTCATCTCAGATGGAGTATTTTGATCAGTATTTTTTTGGAAAAATAACTACCAATATTATAATTCTAGTAAATTTTGCAATTCTTGTTTATAACTATTATTATAAATATTTAGGCTTATGCCTTTTATCAAGAAAAAAAGATATATTTTATATATTGTAAACAAAATATATTATTATATCTATTATATGTATTATATAATATTATATATATTATATTATTAATATTAATATAATAATATTATATATTATATTAATATCTCATATATTATTAATATTAATATCGTATTATATATATGATAGTATTACATATTATACCTATAATTAATTATATTATGAATATCTCATATATGATATAACATTAATATATTATAATATTAAAATGATATCATGTCATAATTAAAAAAATTAATGTGCTCTCTAAAATAGATATCCATTTTAGATAGCTTAACAAAGCTCTAATAAATGGATATCTATTTTTGACAATTATAAAAAAAAGGCAGCATTTAAGTCATTTTTATAGTGACTATGCACAAGCAAAGAAGTGAAAAAGGATATTTGCTACAACGGATATCTATTTTTTGCCCTATAAAGCTAATTTTCATTGCAACCTTTCAAATTTTATCAACAAAAAAGCTCAAGAGGTATGTTTAAATGCATTTCTTGTGGATTATTTTTTCTTTTTATATGTTTTTAAACGAATATATTAAGTTTTATTGTAGATATTTTAAGAATTAGTTGGAAATTATGTTAGTTTTAAAAATTATAATTTTTAACATGGTTTAGATAGAAAAAGTTGATTTAGAAAACCCTCCTCCACCAAACCTTCCTCAACCAAACCCCCCTTCAACTCAAGATCTAATTGAAATAAATATTATTGAATTGAGAAACATTGTTGAGAGATACCATAACCACTAGCATTTATGATCAATTATGTTAGGGACATCACTAGCCAACATTCTTCATTTCAATTGTGGGGAGATGTGAAGAGGTTGGAATATTCAAATGGTTTGGGGTATGATGAAATTAAAATATTAAAATTGTCTAAAGTCAATTTAGCCCAACATTTTATGAACCCAAAAACAAGACAATGTGTTAGTTTACAAAAACCAAAATTTTCCATAAAATAGTACACATATCAAGGCATAATTGCACACTTTTGTGATTGTTGGTTGATGGTGTTTGATAAACCACCCAATAACAATGTTGATGTCCTATATTTTATATGCAGATTTTTTTTTAGGAATAAATGTCAACTATTTTGATTTTAGGCATTTTCAAGGAGTTGGTATGGAAATGCCCCAAGATAGACCTAGGGAAATGTGTATGATACAAGGAACCTATGTTACCCTCCTCATCTTCCTCCCCCACCTAAAATACCCCATCTAGACCTTGTTGTTGATGTGACCCATCATAGTCTCTTGGCCATACAATCTTTGATTGGCTATTTGATTAAACAGTTGTTAGATTTTTCCCATATACCTAATATTGAGACTCCTTGTGCTTCAATTGATGCTAGTTCAACATCATCATCTAGACATATTTATGTGTCTCATCATTGTATTGCATGCAACCATATATTTATAGGTCTTATGGGAGATACAAATGAGCCTCCCTAGACACATTTGAGAATGAGTTGCATGATGTACCACTTGGAGCAGATGAGGAACTAGTGCATACTATAGATGCAATGGAGATTTGTATGAGAGGAATAGATGTAGTGCCATCCTTTGTTGGAGATGAGGAGCAGCAAGAGAAATATTTTTTAAAGGTAAAATTTTTAAATTTATTTCATAGTTTATTTCATTTAAAATTATTATAACAAATAGTACATGCTACTAATGTATATTTAAGTGGGATTAAACAATTGATGGTTGAGGAAAAAATTAGAGATGTGCATCATGGAACTCTTTTAGCCATTGAATTTGGCCTGTACACATTGGTATAATTCTTGTACATGTAAAACTATTTTATTGTATGCATTTCATTTAAATCATGATTAATTAAATACATACTAATTTATCTTGATCTTATTTTACTTTTTCAATCTACTCTAGATCTGACTAATGCAACACCTTTTACCATGATGATTTCTTCTCAATCAATATCAATTGCATCACTGATTCGGGTATTTGGTTTTTATATCTAGTAGATATATAAATTCCTAGATATATATGTAGATATATTCTAGTTTATGTTTGTTTGTTAGTAATTATATATTAATTTTGTCATTTTTATTTTTCTTATAGAGTATGATCCCATCAATGTATGAGGATATAGGACCAAGACAATATGGTAGGACTCCTGATCATCCTAAGGGACCATTATTTGTTGAACATATGCCAGCCAAAGAAAAATGTTTAAGGTAATGAAGAATTGAATTTGACTTTAACCTATAGTTTAGTATAGTGATTAGATGTTACTTTGAAAGTTATAAAAAATAGTAGATAAGTTTCTATTTAGTAGTCTAAGTTATTTACCATTGAGAGCTAATTAATTTAATTTATGGTTTGAATTGTTTTTTTGTAGGCATTTTCTCATCCATTAGGTGGCATGAAGAGGCTACATTTTGGTGATCCACCACAAGATTAGGATTTCCTTGACATGGCATAGCCATTTGACATATACATTATTTATATAAACCATGATATTTCATATGCCACATTTTATAAATATTATTTTGAGTTGGAATATATGCCAAATTTGTATACATACATGAATAATTACTTTACACTTTTATATATTAAAATTGATATTCGACATATTTTGTTGATTGTGTGCATGGTTTCCTATTATGAAACTTATTTGAATGTATAATCACTTTATAATGGTTAAGCTATTATGGATAACATGTTATATCTATTGATTTCTTTCAATCTTACACTTTAATATTTTATGAATGGCATATCCTTTTCACTCATGTTATACTACGATTAAATTTGGTTGCCTTGGGAAACTTCACCGAATTCGATCCCTTTATTAGCAATCTCTACAGTTTCAACATCCTTTACCCTTTTGATTCATTGATCTGTTAACATACTTAGTTTGTATAGTTTCACTATGGTATTTATCCTTTCAATAAAGTTATATTTCCCCTTTAGCAATGATGGATATTTTGAAATTAAAATTTTCCTTTTGAAATTAGTGCATCAAAACAAATGGCATATGTTGGGGTGCCTATATCTTTTCATAGATTGGGAATGAGGTCTCTTCAAAGTTGATGAGGGAACAAATATTCTCTAAGAACACCAAGTTTCTCAAAAAAATGATGGGATTGCTAGGAATGATAATACCCTCTTCTTACAAATCATGAATTATGTTTGGTCTATACCCAAGGCATATCAAAGTGCAAGGGATGCACAATAAGATCATTTTATGTTTTGATAGATTTGAGATATTTATTTTATTATTTTTGGATTTTTTAGTTATTTTGATGCCAAAAATTATGGTACCAACTATGAAAATAAATTGTGTACAAGAATGTAATATTCTATTATTTTCTCTTGATAAGATGAATGCAACTAGGAATACAAATATTTTATAAATGATATTCATTATAAGGTTTTCACTAATACATGTTAACTAATTTCCATGCTTTTAATAAGACAAGAAAATAGGCTTCACAAATTTAAAAGTGAAAAATATAGTTTGCAAGGAAACAATATAAAACTATAAAATTTATAATATGTCTAGTATGCAAGTTGTGATACACAAACTATGGTATGAGTTGATGGAGGCAATGAGATCAAGTAATAAATATGATATGATATGCTATGATTGAGATAAATCAAGATTTACAAACATTACCACCTAATAGAAATATTTAAACATGATTTTACAATGATTTACCACCATGAACAACACTCCAAAGCACTCAAGGTAATATATAGACAATCAAGAAAGAGCATGTTTTAAGATTGAGTTAAATAAAATGAGAAAGAAGCTAAGCAATGAAACAAAGTGACAAGAAAGCTTGTTTCAAAATAAGATAATAAGAATGAGACATTTGTAAAACCATGGGAAGTTAAGATTCATTGAAAGTGGGCCTAGAAATATGAGACCAATGATTCTAGGAGCTTTGCTAGTAAGAAATAAGGTCAATTTTGCAAGGATACAAAGGGATGTTAGAGATAAGTAGCTATCCCAATATTATATAAATATCTTGGAAATAATGAGGAATCATGAAAATGAATCCCAAAGGAGAATGTGCATGGTCCCCTTATGTAATCAATCTAAACTACTAGTTATGAAGGATAATGTGCATGGTCCCCTTATACAATTAATCTAAGACACCAAAAATATAATCCCTATGATGATGGTTAGGGTTTTCAAAAAGACTATGACTTATGTAGGAACCTCATGAACTAAAATTGAAGGAAAAATACTATTTCCTCCAATATACTCAAGGACTTGTTAAAATAAACATCTACATTTTGTAATAAAAAAGACACTCCCAAAGTTGATCAAAAAGTTATTGCAAAGCTACATAAAAGTATTCAAGAGATTTAAAACTCTATCCAATAAAATGGATGTTGTTTTCCTGAGGGTAGTGTGGACATGTAAAGGTAGGTAGGTAAATACTAGGGAAGTTCTCTTTTAGTTGTCCTATTTAGTCGATCGTTCTAGGGTGCTCTTTTCGAGGTAGTCTCTATAGAGACTTAAGAGAAAAATGAAAAAATGTTAATCTTTAGTAATTTTGATGAATGGGAAGCATGGAAACATAGAGGTCAATAGATAAATACTATGGAAGGTCTGAATTTGTTGCCCAAGTCACTTGATCATTCTAGGATGCTCTTTCTAGGGTAGTCTCTTAGGAGCCCTAAAAGCCAAAAATTATCAAACTTTGACGAAGTCATTTCAAGAGCTCGTGGCATATAGGAATAATTTATCTAGACCTACAGGTGGATATTGAATCCCTTCAAGCCAACTCTTGGTTTGGGTCAACTCAACACCATTTGTGTGTTCCAATGTCAAATGCATTCTTGCAACAATTGTTAATGGAAAACAATGCAAAAAATTGAAAGAAGCATTTTTTTTTGTTTTTTGCCTAATGGAGTGAAACCAACTATAAAATCACATCAAGATGGGAAGTCATATGCTACAAAAGCTCTCTTTTTTTCACCCAAGTCCTTGCATGATTCTAGAGTGCACTAATCTCGGGTAGTCTCGAAAGTGTCGTATGAGTAAAAATGCAAGATTGTTGTCTTCAATATTTTTGACAAATGGGTAGCATGGAAATTTTGAGGTAGGTAGGTAAATATTATGGAAGGTCTCTTTTCATTTTCCAAGTCACACAATCATTTTGAGGTGTTCTTTCTTGGGTAGTCTCTAAAGAGCCTTAAGAGCAACAAATGCAAAAAAATGTTAATTTTTTAGTAATTTGGATGAATGGGAAGCATGAAAATGTTAAGGTAGGTAGGAAAATACTAGGGAAGGTTTATTTTCATTTCCCAAGTTTCCCAATCATTCTAGGGTTCTCTTTCCAAGGTAGTCTCTAAAGAGTATTAAATGCAAAAAATACAAAATATGTTAATTTTTTAGTACTTTTAATGAATGGTTAGTGTGGGAACATTGTGGTAGGCAGCTAAATACTATCGAAGGTTTGAATTTGTTTCCAAAGTCACATGATTTTTATAGGATGCTCTTTTTTGGGTAGTCTCTTAAGAGCCCTAAAAGCCAAAAAATTTCAAACTTTGACAAAGTCATTTCAGGAGCTCGTGGCACATAAAAATGTTTTTTCTAGACCTACATGTTGATATTGAATCCCCTCAAATCAACCTATCTTAGTTTGGTTCAATGCAACAACATTTGTGTGTTCCATTGTCGAATGCATTATTGCAAACATTATCAGTGGAAAGCAATGCAAAAAATGGAAAGAAGCATTTTTTTGTTTTGTGCATAATGGAGTGAAAAATAATATACCAACATTTCAAGGTGGGAATTTTTATGCTATGAAAAGCCTCTTTTTTGCCCAAGTTCACCTGTGATTTTAGAGTGCACTAATCTAGGGTAGTCATGAAAGTGTCATAAGAGAAAAAAGAGTAAAATTGTTAAATTTTCAATGTTTTTCATAAATGGGAAGCATGTAAATGTCTAGTTAGGTAGGTAACTAGTACGTAATGTATTTTTTCTTTTCCCAAGTCACTCGATCATTCTAGGGTTCTCTTTTCAAGGTAGTCTCTAAAGAGCCTTAAGAGCAAAAATGCAAAAAAATGTTATTTTTTAATGATTTTGATGAATGGGAAGTGTGGAAACATTGAGGTACGTAGTTAAATACTAGTGAAGGTCTCTTTTTTTCCCCATGTCACCTAATCATTCTAGGGTGCTCTTTTTGGGGTAGTCTCTAAAAAGCCTTAAGAGAAAAAAAATGTAAAAAATACAAAAAAAATAGTAATTTTGACAAATGGTACTATGGACATGTTGGAGTAGGTAGTTAAATAATAGGGAAGGTCTCTTTTCATTTCTCAAGTCAACCAAATGTTCTGGGGTAGTCTCTTAAGAGCCCTAAAATCCAAAAATTGTCAAACTTTAATGAAGTCATTCTGGGAGCTTGTGGCATGTAAGAATTATTTTTCTAGACCTACAAGTGGATATTGAATCCCTTCAATCTAACCTCTCTTGGTTTTGGTCAACTCAACACCATTTTTTTTTCCAATGTCAAATGCATTCTTGCAAAATTAGCAGTGGAATGTAGTGAAAATATGGAAAGAAATATTTTTTTTGTTTTGTGCATCATGGAGTGAAACCAAGTATACATACATATCAAGGTGGGAAGTCTAATGCTATGTAATTCCTCCTTTTGTTGCCCAATTCCCCCAATAATTTTGGAGTGCACTAATTTAGGGTAGTCTTGCCAGTTTCATAAGAGCAAAAATTGCAAGATTGTTAAGTTTCTAGTATTTTTGACAAATGGGTAGCATGGAAACATTGAGGTAGGAAAGTAAATACTATGGAAGGTCTCTTTATGTTATCCAAGTCACCCAGTTGTTTCTGGGGTGCTCTTTCTAGGGAGATAATTACGATAGTCTATACCTAGGCATAATATCTTTCTAAATAAGAAATTCCATAATCATTAGATAGTGAATAAGAGCCTTGGTAATTGAAAAGCATGAAAGTTATATATAAAAGGGAAATAATAGTGATAAATTAATTTGAGTGTGCCAAAGTATGATGAAGAATGTAAGTCAAGTGTAAGGATGCTCATGAGAAAATAAACATTAAGAACAAGATGCATCATAAAAATAATAATGAAACAATGAGAACAATCCATAATACCAAAGTTGATAACACTAATAGAAAAATGGATAAACTTATAAAAAATAAGGGATTAGAGCAAGTGTACACAAACAAAATCACCTTCAAGCAATGAAGATGAACAATGTTGGCCAATATTAAATCTCCATGAATGAAATAGGTTGAATGAGATCTCCCACCCTACAAGTTAAACAATAATATCTTTAAAAATTTAGTAATTGAGAGAATATGAGAATACTCATTAAAAATTGCGTCAAAGAAGAACCTACATATAAATAGAGACAATTTTTTTAGCATAAGCAACATGAACTAAAAATTTTGAACTAAACATTCTCTCAAATCAATTATGTACCTTGAAAATATATTGATCTACATGATCTACTATGGATGTTTTGATCTAAAACACTTGAAAATATACTTTTGTTCTCCAAAAACCTACATTATTACATATATCTATTGTTTTTTATAAAAAAAATTAATGTACTTTTAATCCAACCCATAGAAATATCATGAATCGAAATAAGATGAAAAAATATCATACCTATCCCATAGAAAAAAAAAGATAAATTATTGAAGTGTTCTTGAAGGGTCATCTCTTACCTTCAGAGTGTCCAATATTGCTTCATGATTGGCACTACTAACTATCCATAGTTCCTTTGTTCTTGGTTTGGTATGATGTCTCAATAACTTCACATTTGTTTCTATAACAAGGTAGAAATACATGAGAATGGTTTTGTGTTTCTCATAGTCTTCAAATGGAGGCATTCCATTCTTTCTAATCATATATGTTTGTAACCAAGTTCCAAAAACAACAAAAAAACTTTTAGGAACATGAAACTATCATCTATCATTGGTTATAGTGTTAGATTCTTATTTCCTTGTACACATTGTGCTAAACAATAATCTGATTCCTTTTCATCCCCCTCCGGTGCAACAACTGCATAGACATGTTCTAGCTATACAAGATCTGAAAGATGGTCATAATCAAGTGAACTTTTCATTTAATCTTCTAAAGAGGATTTTGTAGTAGATAAATGGGTTAGATACTATGTAATCCATGTATCTACCCACTCACTTGATTTGCATTGATCCCAATCACACTAAATATAATTTTGAAAAAATAAGCCAACTCTCATGTCCATATGGTCCATGCAGCTACATTTGAACTTCAAAATGAATGCATATTTGAATATTCTTTGATTGTTTTACATTCCAATTTCTCTCCCATTATTCCCCCTTCAACAAGCCAAAAGAACCCACACACTTTCAAATCAAGTGTCCCTCCTCACGACAATGGATAAATAAACCAATCAATAATAGAATGTGCATCACTAAATGTTGCACCACCTCTAATATTCATTTTTTCCTTACTAGATCTCTCTTCACACATTCACATGCATCACCATTCTCACCTTTTTCCATGGCTAGCTTCAAAAGACTCCAAATATGTGGTACACCTCTTTGTATATTTATCTTTCTCAACCAATAAAATATATGAGAATTCTTGAATTTCCCTATGTGGTTATCTAACTAGATGAGATGTTGACTCATTACAATACCTTTTCCTACAAGAACTCAAAAAAAAAAAATTTAATGTTGCACAAATTTGGATGAATGAGATTTGTCTTCACTCATGTAAACATGGTACTCCCTAATTATCTTCATGTCATTTTCTATACTATTAGAGGCATGTCTATATGTTATGTGGATAAAAATAGCAATATGAATGGAATTTTAATATTGTGATTGTACCTCATTTTATGGTTACAATGTGTAATTTAAAAAAAAAAACAACCACAAATATAATAGTTCCAATGGGGAAATAGTCCTTACACATCCTAAATTATCAATTCAACCATTGAGACCTATGGCTATGCCTTGCATACTTGTAAATTTTTTTTAATTAAAATCATAAATACTTACCTCTCTTGTAACCAACTTGCATCTAGAACCTTCACCTCCACTCTTCAAATTGTATTTCACTGTCATAAATATTTTTTCTCAACAATTTTTTTAGCAAATTCATGTTTGCTACCCTCATGAAAACATGTTATAAAATTTGATAAACCACCACAATGAAAGCACGTTTCATTTAAACAATTATTTATATAAAAAGTAAACCATCACCTCTAACACATAAAAATGAATCTAACAAGTTCCTGGATGACTTCAAAAGTTGCATTGCATGACACTTTTGCAACATTTTGTTAGTATGCATAGTAGAACTAATATAGCATAATAGTTCATGATACATTGAAAAATCTACGGGGTATTCACAACAACATTTATTATGAATATTAATAGGTACATAATAAAATAGCTTGCAAGATTCAAAATCCCTTTGTGATATTTTCAAATTTGGGTGTTTCACAAAATTGTTTATACAGTATTGATTGGCTACATTCCAAGAAATGTTTAGGATGCAATATGCAATCTCAATTTCTAATTCTTAACTTTAAAATATCCTTTTCATTTGGTGATACTCTAGATTGATAGTGCCAAAATTGTTGACTTTAATTCTTTAAGTTATATGTTAGCTTCTTGTCAACATGTGGAAGCCTCCCACTAAAATCCCATGTATCATTTTGAAGAGGACTATTAAGTCTTCCTCTTCTTCGGAGTGCTTTAAACAATGTTTTACAATTTAGGTTTGAATCAGCAGAAGTTTTTCTCATTAAAAAAGCCTATCTCAAATTATGGCTTACTAATGAGTTTGTGATCACTCTATGAGAAGCTCTCTTATATTTTTCCTTAATTTTCTTTCCAATATAATTTAGAGCATTAAAAATATTTTTGACAGTAATAATATTCTTTTTCAACTTTTTGGTGACACAAATATTCCATTTTTTTAATAATGGTCTCGTTTTGTATGACTTTAGCAATTCTACAAAAAATGGGCATTGCTTTGTTAATGTCTTATTGAAAAAGTATTTATTGAACATATTGGTAGCCCACAATCGAACCATTCATGTTGACCTTTTTGCATTGAGTTTATCTATTTTGTTCTCATATATTGCAAGTAACCATTTTGGGGTTCTTAAATATTGAGCATTTTCATTGGATTCATTACAAATAGATAGATTTAGGCTTTCATTTTTTTTTCACAAATATCCTCTCTTCTTGCATAATTAGGAGATACATTTATATTCATTGTTTCATTTTCACCTATTTCATGTTCAACATTAATATTTTTATTTTTATACTCAACATTTTTAAATTCATGTTGGACATTTTCTTTCTCAATTTCATGTTCAAAACTTTCAATTTCAATTGAGTGTTCAAATTTTTAAATTTTATTTTCAAGCTCAACATATACAATTTCATGTTCAACATTTTGCACCTCATTTTTATGTTGTAAAGTTTCAATTTCAATTTCTTCTTAAATATTTTCTAATTCAATAACATGGTCACTTTTAATTTCACTTAAAGGTACATAGGATCCTTCTCCTTGAAGAGAATTTTACATTCCTCTTCCTTCCAACCTCTTCTTTACTCTATCTTTCTCTCTACTTTCCTTAATTGCCTCCTCTTGACAATTTCTCTTCCTTTTCTATTTATGACAAGTATTGATTCTCATTATCCCAACCCAAACAAGTACTAAATGATTGGAGGATTAAAAATTTTGTGAAAAGGAGTTCTCCAGAATAGAAATATTGTTTGTAATTCATAGAAATCATGATATTCCTGATAAAGAAAAGAAAGTGGAGACTCTTGGAACAAACAAAATTGACTTCTATCTATTTTATCCACTCAAAAAAATGGATATAGGAAGTGTTAGGGTGGGAGGACTATGGATCGAGAAGGAGATAGGGATTGGTAGGGTAAGAGGGGGAGAGAGAGAGGGATAGGTGAGGGAGAGAAACATCGAAAGTCGTCAAAGGGCATCAGATCAAAGAGATCAGGGATTGGAGCGAAGAAAGAAAAAAATCGATCCGGCATCCGTCAAAAATCGAGATAAGATAATCCGGCAATTCATCGAAATATCGACAGAATCAAAAAGAGATCATCAAGTCGATCGCTTCATCCAATCAAAATCATCCAGGGAATAAAATCGGAACCGGCAGTCAGGATTTGCGTTCGGAAGGTAAATGGAATGAAAAGAGAAAGAAGAAAGGGAGGAATGAATCAAGGAAAGAGGATCGAAACAGGGTGGAAAATCAAACAGTGGATCATGATCGGAAAAAGAAAAAGATAGAAGAAAATCAGAAAAATGAGGAAGATCAAGAATCAAAGAGAAATCGATCAGATCGGGGAAATGGATCGGAAAATCAGGATCGAGGGAAATCAGATCAAAGATGGCTAAGATCCAGAGGGATCGAAATAGGGCGGAAAATGAAAGAAATCAGAATCAGGAGATCAAGAGATGGAAATCAGTGGATCATCAAATGATCAAGAGGCAAGGAAGCGAAGAATCAAAACATCGAGAAATCAAATCCGGGCGGAGTCATCAAGTCGAAAGGAAGAAGGCGCAAACATATCAAAACACAAATCAAATCGGTCCGGAGGATAAAAGGGCTCCGCGGAAGGCGGAGTCAGAGAAATCGATGGAGGAAAAGAAGACTAAAATCAGCTCAGAAATCCGAGAAGAATCATCGAAATCAAAAGGTCAGAAGATCATAAATCGGTGGAGATCAATCATCGTCGGAAAACAATCAAGTGAAAAAAGAAGATGGATCGAAGGACAGGAATCGGATAAAGGTCAAAGAAGGGAAATGGAATGGTAAAGATCGAAAGAGATTCAGGTGGAGTGCGAGGATAGAAAGAAAGAAGATGGAAGAAATATTCGGAGAGAATCGGAGAAAAGGGAAGGAGAGTCGGATCCAGGGTCGAATCAGAGTCGATGACTGGTCGGGGAGTAGGGAAATCAAAGATCAGGTCAGGAAGATGGGAAAATCAAAGGGATGGATCGAAATCCGATCATCGAGAAAGATGATCGAAATCGGCAAAGATCGAAGAAGGCGAATCATCGGCGGAAGATCGAAGGAAAATCATCCATCGAGGAATCATCCAGGAATCGAACGGGATCATCCCGGGTCGGAAGAAATCAGGATCTCAATAAGAATCAGATCAGCAAGAAGACATGGACGATAAAGATCAAAATCGATCAAAAGAGGAGGGAAATCATCAATACGGAGATCATCAAATCGGAAAAGGACAGGATCGGAAAAAAGACGAGAAATCAGATTGGTGGTGTGGAAGAGAAGAGAAGGAATGAAAACAGAAAGGGAATTAGGAAATGGAAAAAGGGAAAATCGGGAGTATGTCAAAGAAAAAAGAGGTATCCACCTAATCACATATCCAAAATTTCACATGTTTATTAGGAAGAGGGATAATTCCACAAATGATCAGAATTCACTTGCAACCCTTAAGGAGAGTCAATCCCAAGTTTTGGAAACTATGCTACCTTTGCTTCTTTATGATAGAAATGAGTGAACAACAATTTTGGGAGAAAGATAAATGTACTTTAACAATCAAACCTATCAGATATAACACTTCTAATATGAAATATTATGATAATACTATCAGAAACAACAATTAACTATTAGATCTTAGAAGGTTAGGAGGATGTTTACTTGGCTCCAAAAGTGGATTTCAGGCTCTACTTAAAGACATTCACCTAGGGGTGAATGGGTCTCTATACATGAGTCTAAAAATACTTTTTGAAATTCTTGGATATTGGATCTAAGCTTATGATTCCACCAGGTTTGACTATTACAAAGCTAGAAATAAAACCTATAGGTGAGTTTTTGTAATCTTGACAATGTTGATGACAACTTTGACAACTTTACAAAATTACACTTTTGATCAACTTTCAATCCTTCATCTACAAATCTACACATACAAAGAGAGTAGAAAAATGTTTATTTTTGGTGGATAAGGGTTTTCCTTGGTCAGACCATTGTTTGGTAATTAACACTTGATAATGAAATAATGATAAAAGGAAGGAATTGATGAATAAACAAAGATTGTTACACCTCACCAAACCCTTTAATGGATTCCCTTAGAGGAATAAATTCTAACACATTTCTCTAATGATTGGATCTTGAATGAAATGGCTTGATTGCTTGATAAATCTTGATGGTTGAATGATTTCTTGAAATATGCATGAACACACACAAATATTGATGTCATGATAGGATCTAGAATGCTGCAATAAATGACTAATAAATTTTCTCTCCAATTCTTTTGATAATAATATTTTCTCTAGGAATGCTTGCATAGTGTTAGTGTGTGTTAGATTTGAATTGATAAAAGACTTTTTTATTTAAAGGTGTTTCCTCAATTACATGACAATTAAGTACCACAAGCTGACCTTTACAGTTTGAATTTAGATCATTAAATTTTTGCTAGAAACATATTAAAAAAATGGGATCCAAGACTTAAGGGGGACCTATTCACCCTTGGGCGAATGCATCTGAGGCTTTAAACCTAGGACACATTTTCCAAGATGTATAATTAAGTGTATAGATTGATATAGTGTGGGTTTTCATTTTCAAAATGAAATTAATTAGGCTTCTAAATGCATAATTGGGAAATTAAAGCTTAATTCAGTCCAATTAATTAAGGGGATGCAAATATTGTGTGAAAATGTAAAGGTGTACATTTTTCAACACTACATTTAGCCCCCACTTTAGTGATAGCATGAAATTGTGCTCAAACTCACACTAAAGTAGATAAATAAGTCAAGAGAGGTATAATTGTATAAGATTTGGAAAGATAAGATAACAAAGGTCAAGGAGGGGTGATCAAGTAGCCAAGATTTAAGATCTCATTGAAAACCAATGAATACACAAAGAGACACATGCCTATAGTAGCAACACAAGATGCACAATCATATAATGTAAAAATTAATACAAAAATAAAGAAAAGGAAGGATGGACTAGCCATGGTTACATTGTTTTCCATAAGTGTGTTCACAATTGAAACCCCATTGTCCACTATGCAAACAAAAATATACTCTCGAGGGCTAGTGAAATCTAGTGTCCACTAGGTGAGCCCCAAGAAAGTGAGAAACACACAGTAGGTCAATATGTACCCACAAAAAGGGTGGCTAATGGGAAAGTAATGTTAGGTCTACAAGCTCCCATATTTCAACCATACCAAAAGTTATACCTCCTAATAACTTTGATAAGAAACCATAAAAAATGGTCAAAGGATCCACAAGGCTAGTAAGTTACATTATGCTAGGAACTCATGAAAACAAAAGGAACCACTGGTAAGCAAGTTGTGCTATGCTTGGTGGCCATGAAAAAGTTATAAATACAATAGGATGGGATAGTCAAAGGAGTTTTTCTTAATGCATGAAATGTCACACCTTAGGGAGCATCATTCTTAATGTCACGAAGAGAGGTATAGTTGAGGATAAAAGAATTTTCACCTTAGGGAATTCAAGCCATAGCATTACCACTAAGAGGAATTTCATATTCCAAGAAAGGTCACACTCTTGAAGTACATCAAACACAATGTCACCACCAAGAAGACACACCACATGAAGTAATAAGACCACACTTTGAAGGGAATATGCAAACAATGAGTGGGGATATCTATGCCCACACTTTAAGGAAATTTCTAAACACCATGTTGTGAGCAATTACTTTAAAGTATAAAAATGATAAATGTCAATACATGAGAGATTTATTTGGAAATCCTTATGCCAAGCATATGTTTCCAACTAAAACTACATGTGATGCAAAGGAGGTTTCCCCTCATATACAATCGTAATATAACACATAAGGGATCGATAGATTTGGGTTCAATCTATGTCTTTACACACTGATATAATCAATCTTAGAACTGTCATCATTCCCAAAATAACTCATGTAACAATGAGAAAAAAGGAAGAATGACACATAGAGAGTGAAACAAAAAAATTTGGGTCAACATGGAAGAGACCTAAATTTCTTGATGCATTGCATCATCCCCAAAAGGAAAACACAAGGAAAATGCAAAGACAATGGTGATGACATATAGAAGAATATAGATATAAATAGAAGAATTTCATGTAAGATTCACTTCCTTTGTATCCTTAAATCAATAGAGTGACAAGGGTCATCAAAAGTAGGCTCACAAACATAAAGACATGTGCTAAGTGGCATGATACAAGGGATCACATTACACACATGTAATCACAACAGGGAAATGAAAAGAAAATAAAGAAAAAACTGGCTTGAAACATGTGAGTCAACCTATAACAGGTCATCGGCATCCCAAGCTTGTTCATCATAGACGAACAATAAACAACTAACCAAAGGGACAAAGATAAGTGCCATACTAGGAGAATCACCAAATTCAACACATGGTGAGTCACTCTTTTTGGGAGGATTATCATAGTTGTTATCATCTAAGCTTATGGAAGATGAAAATAATAAATTCAACTCATTATGAAATTACTCATGAATCTTAGGCATCTAATCCAAGCTTGTTCATCATAGACGAACAATAAACAACTAACCAAAGGGACAAAGATAAGTGCCATACTAGGAGAATCACCAAATTCAACACATGGTGAGTCACTCTTTTTGGGAGGATTATCATAGTTGTTATCATCTAAGCTTATGGAAGATGAAAATAATAAATTCAACTCATTATGAAATTACTCATGAATCTTAGCAATCTCTTCATCATCATCATCCAAGTTAATCATAACAGGAGGCCTAATCATGATGAACATGGATATTTCTTGTTTTTGTTGTGGCTAATGTGGAGAATCATCTTGCTTTGTTTCAGTTAGTGTTTGATCTTGGTTTATTGATTTGTTATTTTCTTCTAACTAATAACCAATATCATGGCATCTATCGCTACACTCTTTAGCATTTAAATTTCTTCTTGCATGATTTTCAAGTTGTGAAGGTGTAGGAGTGGGTTTATCAACCATTTATTTCTTTTCTTCCCACAAGGGAGGAATGAAAGGGACCATGAAAGGTTTTTCAACCACTTTCTCTTTGGCTTTATAAAAAAATTTGACCATAGGAGGAAAAATGTGATTTATATGATTATCTCTTGGTATTTTAAAGGAAATAGGTGGAGGAATCATGGTTGGTTTGTCTTGGTTACTTGGAAGGTATTTTGGTTACAGGTATTTTGGTTCCAATTTTAGGTGTCTTAATGCAAGTGCAACTAGTCACAATAAGTGAACAAAGTGACAAATTTTGATATGCAATTTTTGAACTAAAATTTAAATCCAAATGATTGAAAGAGACTTTTGATTTAACTAGAATGCAATATGCAAGTAAAATTTGATGACCAAGGTTGTTGGTGTCACTTCTTGCATCATTTAATCTTTCAATTTTTAAACCGAGTGTGTCTTAGAGCTATATGTGAGAAGGATTTGGATTGATTTTGGTGGTTTTGTTGGGGGGGGTTTATGGTAATTCTGCTTTGTTAGGAGTGGTTCCTTATTGAAAGTCACTCTATGCTACTTTATTCTATTCTTCTAATCTCTTTCTGACTTAACTTATTCTAAGGATTTTAAACTAAATTACTTCAAAATAGAGGATGTAAAAGGATAGTTCATACTCCAAGCTAAATAAAATGGTGAGGACTGGACATTTAACATAATCTAATTGCATGAAAATAAGAATCTAACATTTACTTAATTCAAGATCTAGAATTTAAATATAGCTTTAAAATAAACTACTCGAATCCTCATTCAATCAATCCAACAAGTAGTAATTTCTACTCTTCTCATATTCCATTAAAAACATAATCATTTATCAATGTTGAACTAACTATTTGATCTGCAATCTAAATAACTGAGAAGTAATACTGAAAATGACTCTATTTATCTAATTAACACAGTAATTGATCTAAGATTTCAATTAATTAACACAATAATCGATCTAAGATTGTAATGATAGAATTGATATTTCTTCTAACATTCAACTTGCAAACCATTCTAAGGACAAAGATGAAGTTTTAAATGAATGAAGATCAACTATAAATTTAACAGGATCACCTCCCTTTAGTAGAGCGGGCCCTACTCTTCCTCTGGAGGGATCCAAGAAAAAATTTGGGTCAACTTCTTTTTGTTTACATCAAATGTGCCCAAAGAGGGGTGAACTAAAAATTGTTTCAATTGGGAATTGAAAAATAGAGAAAACTTGGAATAAAAAACTAAGATAATCTAATACCAAACTAGCATGCGACCAGATATATGTATCCATATCTTATTGAAAATAAGAAGAAGTGGGAAATTAAACAAGCTCTGGTTTATTAAATACATCATGGAGTGCAAGGGAAACAATCGTGAAGATATTGCAACAATTTTCAACTGA
Source organism: Sequoia sempervirens (assembly GCA_007258455.2). Taxonomy (NCBI): domain Eukaryota; kingdom Viridiplantae; phylum Streptophyta; class Pinopsida; order Cupressales; family Cupressaceae; genus Sequoia; species Sequoia sempervirens. Next base: position 59,495,519 of record VDFB02058242.1, read on the forward strand.
CCTCGAATAGAAATCAAGAGCTAGAATGTGTGCTTATTTGGAACTACTGCTTGGTTGATAGGTAATTTGGTCAAAGATGTTGAGCTATAAAAGGTTATCCACCAATCTTATTTTGAATGAAAAATAGTTAGTAGTAAGTACCTCTCCCATTTATGCATTCAATACACATCATCATGAAATAGTCACACATTAAATACCATTTTAATCATGCATTTAACAGAAATAAGCATTTAGACAAAAAAATTATATTCTAAGTTCTTATGCATAATTAAGTTCATATATGAAGTATATAAAATATAATATCACAAGTTTATAAGCCAAACATAAAGTATCAAGTGTGAATATTGCAAAATATATGAGTCCTTAGAAGGCCTCATCATTCTCCCCCTCTTGCTCATAACCATGTCCTCATGGTTACAGATTGATGACATCCGAGAGGTCCTTGTTGAGCATTTATATCCAATCAGTACAGTCGAAGATATCTCTTATGTATTCTTCTTTTGTCTTGTATTTTTTGGTGAAGCCATTGTTTCATTCTAGTTTCTCATACTAGGATTTCAAAACTTATTCTGGTATTCTATCTAGTGCATTGATTTTTGGTGTGGGCATAATGATAATAGGAAGCCTGAACCTCATGCCAACCCAAAATTCTTTTTGTTTGTGTATCAAATTGATTACATTCCTTACCATAATCAAACTCCATCTGATGTTATTTGGACTAATGGGTTCTCTTCTCTTTAGTGGATCTAAAATTGAGTTAAATATCTTAATGCATGCTTGAAGAGCCACTGGAGCTAATGTTCCTTATAAATTTTGAAAGCATGTTATCCTTTCAATAAATTGGATTTATAAATAGGCACAACATCATTGAGCCTAGCCATTGATTTGAATTTCTTAATATACTCAATTGAATTAGGTACCTCTCCCCTCATTGGTAGACCATACCTTTTCTAGGAATATTTGTATTCTCCTATTCTCTCTCTCAACTCAATTTGATTATGTAACAAAGAGACAAATGACCTGATTTGTAACTGCCCAACATAAATGTGAAGAATTGATTCACTTATATCACCCATCAGAAAAGCATGTTGGTAGAATCCATACATTTGATTTTGAACATTAGGATGACTACTAAAATATGACTGAAGGAAAGCATTATTAGTCTAGAAATATATGTCTCTTCAATAACAATTGGTTTAACTTCCACTTTAAAAATAACTCCCTAAGGAACAAACCATATATCCCTGAATTTTTTCTGGTCGCAACAAGTGCAAAGGAAATGTCCACAATTTTAGTTAGTTTGGTTTCTATTTCATCTTTTTCCTTGGTTATTTTTTATATCTTATCTTGAAGTTGTTTATTGAGTTTTTTATATTTCATAGTAGTAAGTGAAAGATACCTTGGCCCTACATCTTTTTCCTTGGCTTTTTCCTTTGGCATAGGTAAATAGAGTAACCTAGAAGATGTAGATATAGTGTGCTCTAGTTCTTCTATTTTAGGAGTTGTTTTATGCCTTCTTTCCATTCCTATTTCAACCCTTGAATTTCACTATCTTTTTGTTCACATTGGTCAGTCATCTTGTCTAGATCTCCGTTCACATTTTCCAGTTGTTCAAGCAATTGATTTGTTTCTTGTTGGATTTGTGACTTTAGTTTTTCCATTTCGGTTCCATATTTTGATATCTCATCTTTTTGTTTTAATTTCATTTCTAGTACCATGATTTGTATTCTATACTCTTATATTTATTTTTCTAATCTAGATAACCTAAATGCAATTTCAACTTGCATCACTTCTTCTTTCATCTAGTCTACATTTTTATTAGTTTCCTCCTGTTGTTGTAAAGGCTACTTTCCCTCCCTATGAAAAAATACTTCTTCCATTGTTTCAAGAAATTGAGTTGGGGAATTAAAAACATTAGGAATTTGAACTTCAATTTCCTCCTCTGCTAAAGGCGATTTTTGAGCAATAGAAGGGCTTCTCTCATGAACACTAGGGCTTGGAACAAGGGAACTAGAGAATAATTCTAGGGAGTTGTTCCTTAGTGATTGAGAATCTTCTTTTTCTTCTTCAGCCTCCTCTATCTCAAATTATTCAATGTGAACTATGGAAGGAGATTTATGAGCTTTTATCTTTCTCCCTCTTTTTAATTTCTTTCTTTCCTCAGGTTTTTCTAATTTCTCCATCTGTTTTCTCTTTTTCAATCTTTTTTCTTTCCTAGTTTCCTTTTCCTTTTTAGGGATTTATTTTTTTAGTTTTAGTATCCTTTGAGGTTTTAATCTCTTTTTCTTTCCTTTTCTTAGAAGGTTTTGATTCCTAAGGGTCTTTTTTTAATCCTTCCTACATATTTTTCCCTAGTTTCTTTTGAACTTTTCCATTTCTTAATTTTTAGAGTTCTAGTCATAGGGGTTTTATACTTTCCTAAACCCTTACCCTATGCATTCATCAAAAATTGTATCCATTTCTCTTCACCATTAGTTTTTTGCAAGAAGTGGTGCTTAACAATCAAGTACATTAAACCATGATGTGTTGTGACACTTTCTTTCTCCTTGCATCTCATTGCCATGTCACTAACTTGTGAAAATAAGAATGTGGGTAAATTTACCCTTACCTCATGTTTAGCTTGACCATGGTGAACATGAATCAAAAACCGCAAATTTGGCTCCAACACTGAAGCATACTAACCCTCGCAAGTGAAATATTTCATCAAGTAGTGCACTATTGAAGACCAGAGCTCCTAAAGGCTCCCTCTTTCAATGCCCTTGTTTTTCCCTTTGTGCACTTGAAAAATGGGATGAGGCTTTTGGTCAACATGAAACATTTATAGAGGCTCTTTTAAATCATGCTAACCTCATTTAAGCATTTCTCCTTCATCCAAGATTCTAGAAAATGCAATAATTATAACTATGGATACTGGAATATTTTCTCCTCTGACAATAGTGAAGCTGAGGTGAAAATTCCTCACAAACTCTTGAATGATGTCTCATTCATACCCTTCATATTTGAGTATGAGGTCAAGCCATCTGCTTGTTGTAACCATCTCCTTGTTTCATTATCCAAAATTTCTTCTTTTGGCTCAACCATTTTCTTGTAAACCATTTCTATTGATTGAAGAATTCACAAATTCAGAATTGAAAATAAAACATAGAAATGGAGATATCACAAAAACAACAATGGGTCGCTTCTTTATGAAGACAAAATGATCTAAAAATTCTTCAATATAGGGACATTAAATGTCCTTGCTTGTCATTAAGTTTGGTTAACTTGCAGTAATCTTCACATGCCTGAAACATCTCGCCAACTAAGTTGTTTTAAATTTTATTATTGAAAGGTGGTGAAAGTACATTTACTGATGTTTGAGTACAAATCACTTATTTCAAAAACCATCACCTCATAATCATTACTTGACAACTGACATCACCTCACAACTATCCACTTAATAAATTACACTTGGCTTTAACTGAATGACTTGACCTTTTAAACAACTCTATGATGAATAATTAAATGTATTTAAAATTTTGAAAAATAAATGCATCATATAAACACTTACCCCATTGATGTGAAATGATATTGATTTGACTGATGAATTATCTGACAGTGGAGTTTATTAGAACAATCTTTTTTTTTATCCAAAAAGGATCAACATCTATCAAAATTCTTTAGATTTGTATGTTGTTCTTGATCATGGTTAATAAATATAACATGTTGAGCTCAACCCTTGTGGGATCCCAATTCATCCAAATTCTATAATATTTAAACCATTAAAATCTAAAATATTAAAGAAACATGTACCTGCACAGTCAACAAACTAGTTAGCAAAATAATGAAGCTGAAAGCTCCCAATGATGCATGAATCTATTTTCCTACTCCTGAGTGTTGTGGATTATATTAATCATTAATTGATCATTAAATAACTTAAAGCAATCAAGATTCTTCCTCTCAAACTTCTTTCAATATTGAGATCAATTTTCAATATTAGCAAACCGTGATGGATGAATTGATATTGAAAACAAGCGATCATCCAAAAATGTGTCATCTACTAGCTCTTGATCACCCTGTAAAACAATTCGTGAAATGAAATCAGCAACAACATTATCTTTACTAGGAATATCTATAATGGTTACATCAAATTATTGCAACAATAATAACTTTATTCATTAGATATTTAACTATAGTATGGTTTGTGTGAATGAATACCTTGTAACCAATAATATAGTTCCTAAATTTATTAATTGCATATATTGTGGCTAAGAACTCTTTTTAAGTTGTGTGATTCCTTTCAGCAGGATTCAAATTTTTACTAATAAAGTAGATAGCATGGATTGTTTCATTCTCATATTTCTATCCCAAAACTACACCAATATCCAAGTTGGACACATAAGAATGTATATGAAATGGAAATCCCCAAACAGGTCCTTTAATAATTGGAGAAGTAGTTAAGGCATGTTAATTGTTTCAAAATATTATTGAAAATAACTTGTCCATACAAACTCTACATCCTTCTTGAGCAATGCCAATAAAGCTTCAACAATTATACTAAATCCCTCAATAAATCTTCTATAGTACCCAACATTCCCAAGAAAATTGTGAATATTAGTTTGATTCTTAGAAATCTCAATCTATTGAATGATTTCCACTTTCTTGGGATCAAATTTTATTCCTTGTTTTGAGATATGATGTCCTAGAACAATCCCTTCCGTCATCATGAGGGAACACTTTTCATGATTCAAATATAACCTATGATCCTTACATCTTTACAAAACTTTATTCAAAATTTCAAGTCCTTCCTCAAATGTTTGTGCATGTACTATAAAATCATCCATATATACTTTACACATGAAGTAGTTAAATCCACAAAAATAGCCAAGATAACTCTTTGAAAAGTGGTTGGTGCATTGCACAACCAAAATGGTAGAACTGTGTAAGCATACGTACCCCAAGTACATGTGAAGGTAGTATTATCCTAGTCTTTAGGAGCCACTTGGATCTAATTGTACCCACTAAAGCCATCTAGGAAAGAGAAATAACTATTGCCAATTAGGTTATCAAGTACTTGATCAATAAATGTCAAAGGAAAATGATCTTTTTTAGTGGCTTTGTTTAATTCTATGTAATCCACACAAACACACCATTTTCCATTTTTCTTGGGAACAATAACCAATGGGGAAACCCATTGAATATAAAATATTGGATAAATAAACCCCACTTTCAGCAATTTTCTATTTCTTTCTTTACAAAATCATGAAGAATAGGGTTGATTCTTCTTTGTCCTTGTCTTAAGGGTTTAACATCTTTAGTATATATATGATGAGTACAAATAGAAGGGTGAATTCCTCTCATATCCTTATATTCCCAAGAAAATTCTTTGATATGTTTTTTCCAAAGTTTGCTTCAATTCCTTTTCTTGTGAAGATTATAAGGATAAATTAATGAAAAGAGGTGTATCCTCTGCTACTATAATTTCTTTGGTCTCATTCTTATAATTGAGTGGATCTCCAAAAAATGTATTCAAGGGACATGGATGTGATTTTTTCTAATGTAACATCCCCTAACAATTCTTCTTTTTATAATTAAGATCTTGCTCCTCATATTCCTTGGCATGTTCTACCAAGGTAACCATGGTCAATTCTACAATGACATCTCCTTCTGACTCTATATCCTCATCAACCCAAAGTTGAGTATTAGGTTGAAATGATGCTTGGGATGGAGGATAAATTGATAATACCTTCTATTTATAACCATTAGAAATGATGATACTTCCTAATATGCAATCTATCAATGTTGTAGTAGCTAACCATTGTCCACCCAAGATAATTGGAAATCCAAAATCCTTCTTTCTATCTTTAAGAACTAAAAAGTCAACTGGATAGTCCCATGTATCAATGGTAACCATGATATCTTCAATAACACCCTCAAATTTGGCAATAGATTGATCTTCCAACTATAAAATAGTTTTTGTGGGTTGAACCTTTGTCATACCCAACATCTCAATTGTGTCTAATGTGATAACATTAGTAGCCGCTCCTAAATCAATTATCACATAGTTTATCTCTATTCCTCCAATGCTCAAAGTTATCACAGGATGGCCAGAATCATTATACTTTTGGGGGAGTAATCTTCATAAAAAGAAATTAGTGAATTTGGTCCCTATTTGTATTATAGGAGGTAATTTCTTCATCCTACTTGGAATTTTCATACAAAGAGACTTAACCAACTGATTTATTTCTGGTATGTCTTTAATGGCCTATAATAATGGTATCTCAATATTGATCTTTTTCAATTCATAGAGAAGTTGAGAATATACCACATTCATTAAATTTGGTTGCAAGATGTCAGAAGCTACTTGTTCTATTTTTAAACACTCAGGATAAGGTCTCTATTTAACTTTTCATACATCATTAGAGTTTTGTTTGAATACTATTTTTCTTTCTCACCCTCTTGATCTTTAGCATTTGGTGTGGATGGAACATTATAGTTTCTCAATTGAATATCATTGGAAACAATCAGATTCATATTTGGAGGATTTGAGTCAATGCGATTATTTTTTGGATTTGAAATAGGTTTTGTAGGCAGTTGAGGTTAGTTTACTTTCTCAGTGATTAATGGAGGTGTCTGTTCCCAGGGACACCTTGGCCCCTGATTTTTCCATGGTTGAAATTATGTTTGATTTTGTTTCCATGATGGCTAGTTTAGTTGGCACTATGGTTGATTTGGTTGCCACTGTGATTGATTCCACTAAGGATTCATCAATTCAGGTTGACCCCAGAATGTAGGTGGTGGTTGTGTTTGGTAGGGAGGAATCCATTGGTTTGCATTTTTCCAAGTGTTCTAATTCCAATTAGGTATATGAATGTGTTTCCATTTATTAGTGTTGTATCATGTATTTTGATATCTTTGTCCAACAAAATTAAGCTCTTCCTCAACTATAGGTTGTTTCTTCAGATGATTCTTAATTTTAGGTAAGAGGATACAAGAACTTGTTGCATTACGTTTCTCACAAATCTCACAAAGATCAACTTTATTTAATGGAAACTATATCAAAAAATGTTTTCCTCTACATTTGGAACAATAAATGGATAAAGGTTTAGCAGTCTTCTTATCTCCTTGCATGTTGAGATGGAGTAAATCAATTTTCAAATTTTATAATTTCCTCCATTACTTGAGACACATCAAGAGTGAGAGCTTTGTTTCTTCAGGAGTTTCTAGTCCCCACTCTAGTTCTATAGTAGTTTTTTCATATCTCTATAATATAATCCAAAGAAAGCTTATTGACATCTCCTTTCCCTATAAGATTCAAAGACTCACTAGACTCATTGTCAATTCCTTTCAAAAAAATTTCTTACTAATCTCATTGTCCAACCCATTGCCACACCTTTTATGAAAAAACTAAAACCTATCTATATAATCTTCCATACTTTCATTTTCCATTTGTCTCATTTGAAACAATTCCTCTTTCCTATCTCTTACTTGACAGTAATCTTGATATTTATCCAAAAAATTAGTTTCCATTTCCTAGCAAGTTGAGATTGTTCCAACACCTAAACCCATAAACCAATGTAAAGTTGATTCTTTCAAGGTAGAAGGAAATAGTTTCAACTTTTGGTTATTAGCTATATAGTCATAGGTTTGACATAAAACCTTAAATTCAAAGAGAAATTGGTCAAGGATTTTAAGATTAATAGGATAGGAAAAAGGGTGGTTATTAGCTATTAGCATAGGTTTGGTCTTTATTCCTTTGTCTCAAACAAACAAGATCAACTATAAATTTAACAGGATCACCTCCCTTCAGTAGAGTGGGCCTTGTTGTGCCTCTGGAGGGATCCAACATAGAATTGGGATCAAATTATTTTTATTTTCATCAAATGTTCCCAAAGAGGGGTGAACTACAAATTGTTTCAATTGGGAATTGAAAAAAATGGAGAAAACTTGGAATCAAAAACTAAGATAATCTAATACTAAACTAACATGAGACCAGATATATATATCCATCTCTTATTGAAAAAAAGAAGAAGTGGGAAATTAAACAAGCTCCAATTTATTAAGGACATGATGGATCGTATGGAAAATAGTCATGAATATCTTGCAACAATCTTCAACTGATGCTAAATAGAACTCAAGAGCTGGAACATGTGCTTAGTTGGAACTACTATTTGGTTGACAAGTAATTTGGTCAAGGATGTTGAGCTATTAAAGGTTAGCAATAAATGCCTCTCCCAGTTATGCATTCAATACACATCATCATGAAACAATCACACATTAAATACCATTTTAATCATGCATTTAACAAAAATGAGCATTTACAAAAAACATTTATATTCTAAGTTATTATGCATATTTAAGTTCATATTTGAAGTATATAAAAGATGATATCACAATTTTATAATCCAAACATAAAGTATCAAGTGTGAATATTATAAAATATATGAGTCCTTAGAAGGCCACATGAAAATTAATGAAAAATTTCTTTTTTATGAATTCAAATGGTGCAATCATGCAAAATCAAACCCTACATACAAGGTAAGGCACACTAATGAAAAACATACTAATGCAAACTTAGATATAGGGCTTTGAAGGTCTCCAAATTAGAATTTAGGATGTGCAATGTTAGGTTCACCAAAATGAAACATAGGGAAAGGGATTCCTTCCCTAAAAGAGGAAAATGTGTGATGAGGGGAGTATGTCAAAGCAAAAGGGGTTTTCCACCTAATCACAAATCCACCTTTCCCATGTTCATTAGAAAAAGGGATAGTGACATAAATGATTAAAATTCACCTACAAACCTTAAGGAGAGTCAATCCTAGGTTGTGGACACTATGCTACCTTGGCTTCCTTACTACATAAATGATTGAACAAAAGTTTTGGAAGAAAGATAATTTTTTTATAAAAATAAAACATATGATATCTAAAACTTTGAATATGAAGTATTATGATAACAATATTATAAAAAAAAATTAACTAGCTGATCTAAGAAGGCTAGGGTAATATTTACTTGGCTCCAAAAGTGGGTTTTAGGCTCTACTAAAGGACATATTTTCCTAGGGGTGAATAGGTCTCTATAAATGGGTCTAAAAATTATTTTTGTAGTCCTCTAATCCTATATATAAGCTTTTTACTCCCCCAAGTTGACTGTTGAAAAGATGGAAATAAAAATTGTAGGTGAGTTTCTGTATCTTGAAAACTTTGCAAAATTACACTTTTGATCAATTTCCAATCCTTCTTCACTTGCAAATCTGCACATACAAATAAATGATTTTTTTTTTGGGTCAATAAGGGTTTTCCTTGGTTAAAAAATAGTTTGGTAATTAAAGCTTGATAATGAAATAATAAAAAAAGAAGGAATTGATGAATGAACAAATCTTGTTACACCTCACCAAACCATTTAATGGTTACCCTTAGAGGACTAGATTATAACACATCTCTCTAATGATTGGATCTTATATGAAATGGCTTGATTGCTTGATATATTTTGATGCTTGAATACTTTCTTGAAACTTGAAACCTACATCACAATGATATCTTGAAAAAAATGCATGGACACACATAAATCTTGGCATCATGATAGGATCTTGAATGCTACAATAAATTAATAATAAATATACTCTCCAATGCTCTTAACAATAATGTTTTCTCTAGGAATGTTTGCATAAGGTTTGGTAGATTTGAATTGATAAAAGACCTTGTATTTAAAGGTTTTTCCATAATGATTATTAAACACCATAATTCAACCTTTGTAATTTTAATTTAGATGATTAAAATGCAGCCAAAAACATATTAAAAAATGGGATCCAAGACTTAAGGGGGACCCATTTGTCCTTGGATGTATGGTCCAGGCCTTAAGCCTAGGACACACATATTCCAATATGTATAAGTCAATGTATAATTTAATTAAATGTGGGTTTACCTTTTGGAAAACAATATTAATTAAGCTTTTGAATGCATAATTGGGCTAAATAAAGGAAATATTGAGCCCAATTAATTAAGGGGATGCAAAAATAGTGTGAAAATGTAAAGGTGCACATGTTTCAACACTTCAAGGACATATGGATTGGTAAGGTAAGAGGGAGAGAGAGAGGAGATCTAGATTGGTAAGCTGGGAGTATGAGAGAGGAAATAAGGGAGATGGGGAGTGGTGGGATGGGAGGAATAGATATAGAGAAGGTGATAGTGATTGGTAGGGTGGTAGGAATAGATGGGGGAACGGAAAAAGAAATGAGGGATATAGGTATTGCTAAGGTGGGAGGTAGGGATATGTGGGAAGATAGATATAGATTGGTAAGGTGGGGGTGAGAAAGGGAAGGACAAAGATAGGGATTGGTAGGGTGGGAGGAATGTACAAAGAGATGTAGATAGGGATTGGTAGGGTGGGAGGGAGAGAAATAGGGGAGGAGGGTAATATGGATTGGTAAGATGTGAGGGATAGAGAGAGAGAGGAGATAGGAATTTTTAGGGTATGAGGGAGAGGAGGGATAGGTGGAGGGAGAGAAAGTGGGAAGGATATATAGAGGGATTAGTAAGGTGGGAGGGTGAGAAAGGGAAGGAGGGAGATAGGGACTTGGGAGGGAGAGAGAGAAGGAGAGAGAGATTGGTAAGATAGAAGCAAGAGAGAGAAATTGGGTTATAGGGATTGGTAGGGAAAGTGGGAGAGAGAGAGGAGAGAGTAATTTATAGGGTGGGAGGGAGAGGGAGGGAAGGAGATCAAGATTTGCAAGGTGGGGGGAATAGAGAGAGAGAAGGAGATAAGTATTATAGGGTGTGAGGGAGAGATAAGGAAGGGGATATAAATTGGTAGGGTGAGTGGGAAAGAGAAGGATATAGGGATTGGTATGGTGGGAGAGAGAGAGGGAAGGAGATAAGATTGGTAAAGTGGGAGGAATAGATAGAGATAAGTAGACATGGATTGGTAGGGTGTGAGGGAGAAAGAGAGGAATAGGTGGAGGGATAGAAATAGGTAAGTAGTTTGATAGGGAGTGGTAGGGTGGGAAGGATAGAGGGAGGGGTATAAAGAGGGAACAAAGGAGATAGGGAAGTAGAGAGATAAGGAGTGGTAGGGTGGGAGAAATAGAGGGATTAAGAGAAAGAATGAAGGAGGGAGATATGGAGTGGTAGGGTGTGAGAAATAGAGAGATAAGGGAGGGTGATAGGGATTGGTAAAGTTGGAGGGAGAGAGGGAAGGGAG
>VDFB02058242.1:59506996-59677117 GCA_007258455.2 Sequoia sempervirens
GGGTTAGGGAGTGGTAGCATGGGAAGAATAGTGAGAGAAGTACATATTGATTGGTACGGTGGGAGGAAGAGAGAGAGGGATAAGTGGAGGGAGATAAAGAGGGTAAGAGAGAGATAGGGAGTGGTAGGGTTGGAGGAATAGAGAGAAGTACATAGGTATTTACAAGGTTGTAGTGAAGGAGAGATGAGGGATGGGTTGAGGGAGAGAAAGAGGGAAGGAAGGAGATGTTAGAGTAAAGGTTTTAACTTAATTATGTTAATTAAGTTTCCTTTATTCCTCTCTTAATATTTCACTTTAGTTTGCATATTATGAAATTTAATAATTATATTAATTATTAAATGTATATCTATTAGGGTTAATTTTAGGTTTTTCATGATCTCATTTTAAGGATTGATCTTTGTAAATATTTCATTTGATTGTTCTATTAATATATCTTTCATATTATAGAGCTTCAAACCCTCTCTTTCTTTTTTCTCCATTCTCTTCCCTGTGACATGTATCTCTTTGCATGCAGGTGTTCTTGGACTCTGAAGTTGGTTTTGACAACTTCTACATGGTATCAAAGCATGGACCTGTTGCAACATGTTCTTGTTTTGAAGAATTTGGAGCTTCAAGGGTTTGATCTGGCTTTCATAGGTTTTCAATTTGATTTTTTGTGGATTTGGCATACTTCATTCTTTGCGTTCATTTTGGGCCCAAACGGACCTCGTCATTTGATTGACAGCACATGAAAACCCCTATTTTCATATAAAGCTTGTCCAATTTGGCCACAGTTGATCAGGGAGGAAAAAAATTTTGGCCCCAAGGGCATACAACCTCAAGGCATGTTTTTCAAGGCATCAAACACATGAAAATTTTAAAAAATAAAAATAAAAATAAAAAAAATTGATTTTTGGGGTGCCACCCATATAAAAGGAAACTGCCACCAAAGCTCCACCCAATGACCTCGCATCCACTGCCACCACTCGGTGGCCTCAACTCATCCACTAGTCCACCACTTCAGAGTTAAGCCCTTCCCCCATCAACATAGGCTATGGTCATATAGGCGCCTAGGCATCTGCGCTCAGCCCTGCCGACGCTTGTAGCCCCTACCCTCACTTATATTTCTGACCAGAGGTTCTGCCAAGGAGCCAGCTGCCTAGCCCCCTAGTTTCCAAGAGGACCAGGGGCTTATTTTTTAGCCCTAGGGGCTATTGGAGGGCTTATTGTGCTTTTACAGCTACTTTTTAGTAAATTGGGTGTAAAATGGACGTTTTAGCTCAGATTTTTAAATGAAAATAGGAATTGGAAAGTTGGCTCTAAGCCCATCATGATAGTGTATGATTTTTTTCAAAATTTTGTAGTTTGGTTTTTGTGTTTTGTAGTCAAATTCAAATGATGTTTTTGCACTCTGGGGGCCATAACTTGGTCATTTTTGCTCCATTTTTTGAAAATGAACAGGTGTCGAAAAGCTCTTCTTGCACTCTATTCAAATCTACTGTTATTTTTTTCTAGAAAAATAATCAGGTACACAAGATTTAGTCTAAAGCCTTTTTTTTCTTTTTCCTACTTTTTCGCTAAAAAATGACTACTGTGGTTTGGTTTCTTGCATTGTGGGGGGAGTTTTTTTTATTCCTTTCTATCATTTACTTCTGAAAACAAAAAAATATTCACATTAAACATTCATTAAACCTCTCCAAACATGGCTAAAACACCTTCTTATGTTGAATTTCTCACACCTCATAACTATCATACTTGGAAGGCATTCATGAAACGTCTTCTCAGATCAAAGGGGTTGTGGTCCTATTTAGATGTAGTTCAACCAATTTTGACATGGCCATTTGAGGTTATGTAGCATAGAAATAAGATGGATGAGGCTATGGGTTTGATTTCCTTACATGTTTCAAATAGTTTCTTGTTTCATCTTGATGGGTGTAACGGTCCTCTTGAAATGTGGACCAAGTTCAATTATTTATTTGGTACTGTATACATCTAAAAATGGTCACATCACAATAGTCTGGTAATTAATTAAATATTTTTAATATTTAATTAAATTTTGGAATTCAATCTACGTATAAATAAATTTAAATAATTTATTTATGTTGTTTATTCTTTCATTTAGATTAAATAAATAAGTTTATTTAATCACTTTTCTTATCCATTTCTTAATTAATTAAATAAACATTATGATTTATTTATATTAATTATCATTTAATCTTGGCTTGAATATTTTATTCAAATAAAGGTTAAATATTCTTCTCTTCTAAAAATAATTCACAATTAAATATTCTAAATATTTAATTAATCCTCTAAATCCATTCACAATTAAATATTCCTAATATTTAATTAATTCTTCTAAAGTCTATTTGCGATTAAATATTCTAAATATTTAATTGAGTCTTCTATAGTTCTAAAATTAAATGTTTCAAAAATATTTAATTTCCTCAAACTCACACAAAATTAAATAAATTTATTTATTTAATTAATTTGGATTGTCTTCAACAACTATGAAACAAACTGCAAAAACAAAAAATTGAATTCCTCTGTTTCTGTGCAAACTTGTTCCCGTGGGTTGAAGAAAATCTTCCATTCTTCTCTCCAACCTCCCCAACATCTTCCATCTTCCTCTCAACCTCTCCATCTCTCACCATTCAAGTTTACCAGACAATCTCATAGCCATTGATCTTTGCCAGCCAGGCTCTTGCCTATGAAAGTCTATAAAAGGGATTGTCGGGTCTCTGAAAAACATAGAAGCTTTCATACAAGAAAACTATAGCCAAATAGCCTTTCAACATTCATAGCATTTCTTAGCATAGTAGTATTCTGTATCATGACCTATCCACCTCATATCATAGCTTTCATAATTCACAACCCTTGTTCATAATCTACAACCCCTATACATATCTGTATCAACATTTCACTTCACCAGCATATAGAATAGAGAAGCATTCATCCTTTGCATACTCATTCTGCAAGTTGCCATTCTGAGAAACTTTGCTTACACAATCTGAGAGCAGCAGCTTCAGGGAAATCACTGGAGATGGAGAACAATGGAACAGTTCTGAAGAAGCTCTATTTAATTTCATTTCAATTTATCTTGCTCTCTTTAGTTTAATGTTTCATTGGTGTGTTGTTTATATTGTTTCATTTTGATACTAACAATTCTCACACATTTTTGGTGCCCAAACCATATGGAAGGATTAGAGTTTGTACATATTTTAGGGATTTAAACAAAGCATGTCCCAAAGATGATTTTCCTTTGCCAAACATAGATATAATTGTTGATTTGACTGTTGGCCATGTAATGTATTCTTTAATGGATGGGTTTTCAAGATATAATCAGATAAAGATTGCACCAAAGGATCAGGATAAAACAACATTTACATGCCCTTGGGGTAACTATTGTTGGAATGTCATGCCATTTGGGTTAAAAAATGCAGGAGCTACTTATCAAAGAGTAATGACCACCATATTCCATGACATGATGCACACCTTTATGGAAGAATATGTGGATGACTTATTGGCCAAATCTCACACAAGAGAAGGACATCTGGAAATATTGGCAAAGATATTCATTAGAATGGAGAAGTTCAATGTTCGACTCAATCCAAATAAATGTGTCTTTGACATTAAATCTGGAAAACTCCTAGGATACATTGTTTTAGAAAGAGGCATAGAAGTTGATCCAAGAAAAGTACAAGCTATAATGGATATGCTGCCACCACGAAATATCAGTCAGCTCCGATCACTGCAAGGATGATTACAGTCCATCAGGAGGTTCATAGCTCAACTGGTAGACAAAAGCTTACCATTTACACATCTATTGCATAAAAATGTCCCATTCAAATGGGAGGAAAGGTGTGAAGCATCCTTTAATCAGATCAAGCAATATCTTATGACTCCACCAGTCCTAATTCCACTAGTACTAGGAAAACCACTCATACTCTATATTTCCGCAACAGAAGTGTCTTTGGGAGCATTACTAGCACAAGAGGATTCTATAGGTAAAGAAAGAGCCATATATTATATTAGAAAAAATTTAACAAGTCACAAACTAAATTACACTTTCATTGAAAAAGCTTGCCTCGTAGTAGTGTTTGCTTCTCAAAAATTGTGACACTATATGTTGGCTCATACAGTTAAGATGATAACCAAAATTGATCCACTAAAATACCTCTTGAGTAAAGCTACCTTAACAGGAAGACTTGCAAAATGGGTAATGATCTTAAGTGAGTTTGACATTCACTATGTAGATCGAAGAGCTATAAAAGGACAAGACATTGCAGATCAATTGGCTGATGCACCTTTACAAGAAGAAAATCCACTACACATTGAATTTCTTGATACAGATGTCTTCACAGCAACAATTAAGAACTCATGGACATTATATTTTGATGGATCTTATACACAACATGGCTCAGGGGCAGGGACTCTTTTTGTCACACCTGAAGGACATACAATACCTAAATCATATCGGTTGATGTTTTCCTGCACAAATAACATAACTGAATATGAAGCATTACTCACATGTATAAAGATAGCATTGGAATGGTGAGTTACAGAGTTGCAAGTTTATGGTGATTCACAACTTGTCATTAATCAAATTAATGATGATTATCCGACTAAAGATGACAAGTTGCTACTTTACAAGAACATGGTGGATGATTTTAAAAAGTATTTTGTGACAATAAAGTTTTCTCAAATCCCAAAGATTGATAATAAAGTTGTAGATGCAATGGATATAATTGCTTCCTTATTACAATTATCAGAAAATAAAAAACAATATGAATTCTTGGTGGAACAATTGTTTTCTCCAGCCTATGATAATCTTGAGACCCAGATCATATACCATTTAACTAGTTCTGATTCACCTTTATATGGCAAGATTTATACCTATTTGAAAGATAACATCTTACCCCCAGATTTATCCCGAAACCAAAAAAAGAATTTCATATGCCAATCATCTTGTTATACCTTGATTATCGATATCCTTTACCGACGTGGTCTTGATGGTACACTCCTTCGATGTCTTGAACATGATGAATCTGAAAAAGCCTTACAAGAGGTACATAGTGGTATTTGTGGAACTCATTCAAGTGGTTTAACTTTAGCTAAGAAACTTGTTAGAATGGGATACTATTGGCCTACCATGGAAAAATAATCCTTTTCTTTTGTCAAGAAGTGTTTTAAATGCCAGATCCATGGGAATCTTATTCATGCACCTGCACAGGAATTACAACCTTTCCTTTTGACATGGCATTTTTTTCAGTGGGGATTAGATCTTGTTGGAAAAATACATCCTTCCTCATCAAATGGGCATAAATTCATCATCATGGCTACAAAATATTTCACAAAATGGATTGAAGTTGTTCCTTTGATGACCGTGACCGGTAAACAAATCTCTTCATTTATCCTAAATTACATCATATGCCGATATGGAATTCCTATTTCCATCATCACTGATAATGGAAGACCATTCAAGAATCAGGATGTTGATGAACTTTGTGAAAGATTTCACATCCAACATAGGTTCTCCACACCTTATTATCCATAAGGAAATGGTCAAGCTAAAGCTTCAAACAAAACAATTTTGAAGATCTTGAAAAAGATAGTAAATGAGGTTGGTTGTGATTGGCATGTACAATTAAATCCAGCTTTGTGGGCATACAAAACTAGCATTCGCACACCAATAGGAGCTACCCCATATGCCTTGGTATATGGAGCAGAAGCAATTTTTCCATTAGAGGTAGAAATACCTTCGCTTTGGGTATCACTCAAGGGATTGATAAATGATGAAGCCTATCGAGTATCTCGCCTACAAGAATTGGAATTGTTAGATGAAAGATGCCAACATGTAGCTAATCATTTGAAGGGATATCAACAAGTTATGTCCCGTAGCTACAATCACAGAGTTAAATCACAGACATTTCAAGTAGGCGACTTAGTCTTGAAAGAAAACCCACACAATCAGCAAGATAGGGAAAAGAAAGGAAAATTTGAACCAAATTGGCTTGGTCCATTTTTCATCATTAAAACATACGGTTCTGGGGAATATCAGTTATCTACATCAGAAGGGGACCTGTTTGAAGAGCCGATCAATAGCATTCATTTGAAGAAGTTCTATCCATAAAAAATCAGAAAAAGTCCTAAAAATCTCCATAAAAAGCAGAAAAAGTCCTAAAAATCTCCATAAAAATTAGAAAAAGTCCTGAAAAACTCCATAAAAAGCAGAAAAAGTTCCAAAAAATCTCCATAAAAATCAGAAAAAGTCCTAAAAATCTCCATAAAAAGCAGAAAAAGTTAAAAAAAATAAAAATTAGAAAAGTCTTGAAAAGGTGCAATAAAAGCAAGTGGTGAAAACGTGGCCAAAAAACACACTACTTGTGATCACAATCGATTTCTCTATCTATTAACTTATGCCTTATATTTTATTTTATAACATCATACATCCATATCTATCATTTGTACATATAGCTCATATTCATATCATACAAGAATCCTTGTGTTTCATCATGGCTTGATGAAATTTATACATATTAGATTGTGTTTACACTGGGGGCAGAAACAAGAGAGGGGCAACAAGCTTTTAGAACATCACAAATGGACAAATGATGGTTTGAAAAAACACAACATACATTGACACATCAAATCAACTACAATATCAAAACGATCACTCAACAACAAAGAAATCCAATGACATGGTCAAAACAAATGTAAAACACAAACGTCAATGTTGACAACCAAGTTGGATGATCTAAATCTGAATATATGTTTGGAATGCTTTAGGAAATTTTTTTTTGAATGGATGATTATTTTTTGATCATATCTCTGAAGCAATTCAATGATGTACTGAACTAGAAAAGCAAGGAAGGAGTATGATTTTTCTTTGTCTGTTGTTTGTGAGTAAATCATTAGTACTATGCAAATTGGTCGCGCGACATGCTCTACTAAGTATCATTGATGACATTTCATAATTTGCATAGGAAATGGGTTAACTCTTGTTTGTTTATGCAAGCAATACTCAGGTCATCTTGGTTCAATTATACCTAGATGCTTGTATTATCTTGCTATATCAAAATTCATGAAAGCAATACTCAGGTCATCACTGGTGCTAACATACCCTTTGATGCTTGTATTACCTTTCAACATTTCAATGCTCTATGATGACATAAAAAGCACAAATAAGCTCTCAGAATGGCAATTTTGTACAGATACGCTGCATAGTTAGTATAGATTACATTCATTTTAGGGTTTGCATTTTGCATATATAGATTTTCCCAAAAAAATTGGAAAAGTATCAAATGTTTTATATATTGAATAAAATGACGGAGTATATTTTGACATTCACAAAAAAACATCATAATTTTTCATACATATTTGCATCAAAGTAATAATAGAAGTATACATCATAATCCACACATCATTTTCATTACATTTTCATTTTCACAGTATATCATTTTATTTGTCAACATCACATCCTATACCACATCATAAATCATGCATACATCACACCATGAAACCATCACATAAAACATTATGCATACAGAAATAAAAGCATTTGTCATAACAAATCATCGCTGCATATCATATATATCAAAAATGAATGTCAAAATATACAAAGATGTCAACCGTGTATGGCATAATATCATAAAAAATGGAACCATAATAGTCCATGTACAAATGTCTCAACAGAGTATCAATACATACAACATATAAAACGCACTATGCAGTGCTATCCTCTAACGGTGCTAGTCTAGGGCCTATCCCACCTACACTAGATGTACCTGCTCCGCCTATCCCTGATGGACCTCCTAGAGGTAATGGATGTGATACTCCTCTGCTAGTGGTATGAGAATGACTACGGGTAGACCGAGACTCTATAAAGCTTGCTCTCTACTCAGGAGGCACTGCATCATGATATCTAATCTGATAGAATTCTGCCTCTTAGATGGCTCTAGTCAACTCTCTCACCATACCACCTCCTGCTACTCTCTGTAGACTGTCAGGTAGAGCCATGGCCTCTTGACCCTATTGTCTAGCTGTATCTCTCTCAGCTATCACCACTGTCAACTGTCCCTGCAACTGTGTAGCTAAGGCTTGTGCCTGTGCTAATTGATCCTGTAAGCTCTGCACTCTACTCTACAAGGAAGCTATCTGACTCGATGGAGCTGGATCTGCTGATGATGATGGAGCTGATACTATAGGATGAATAGAAGACGATGGAGCTATGTGTCTCATCTATGGTCCACCTCTATCACCTCTACCACTACCTCTCCCACCTCTATCACCACCTCTACCACCTCTATCGCCACCTCTATCACCTCCTCTGCCTCTATCACCCTCATCCCCACCGCTATCACCTCCATCACTATCAGACTCATCATCATCCTCCTCAAAGTCATCACTCTTTGAACCTGCCTCTCACTGTCACCTGTGACCAACTATGTGTGGTCTCTACTCTGCAGTAGGAATAGGCTCATCAGGATCAAACAATCGTGGCACAGGATGCTCTAGAACATACTAACCATACTCAGCCGTCATTCCTCCATCTAGAATATCAGGTCTATAATCCCACATATGAGCTCCCAAACTAGTAAACTCTACCACTGCTGCGTGATAAGAAATCCGTGGACCCCATATTGTAATCTCCTGTTGTCGGCGTGCATAAATAGCGGAACCCATAGGCATGCCCTGAGGCCGACCAAACTGTCGACATACTTGACCAACAAGAAACCTCTCAATAATCCAAGGGGTCTGACCAATCAAATATCTAGTGATAAATACATAGGGCATCTCCCTAGTATCCTCAGGCCATCCCTCACAAGCTACATAGGGTCGCCAGTACACTATATCTAGATCATCTAGAAGATGCTGCCAATGATCTAATTTACCTAGCCTTGGCTGAGTAATAATATCTGCATATCTAAATTTGTATGGCCAACTAGCCAGCTACTGTCCTCGAGTTAATGGTCGCATGATAGCAAAATGCTCCCATGCCCATATTTGTAACAGTGAACAACCAACTACAAAATTGTGACCTCCACCATATACAATATGATGTAGCTCATCATACAAATGTGCTAGCATACATGATCCCTAAGCATACCGTATGCCCTGCATCACCATCCTCTCGAGCACATGACCCCACCTGAATGCAAAGCCCTTCGACCTATGGTCGAGGCACAAAACACCTCCAATGAAGCCTACAAGAATAGAGGGTAAGGGCACATATGAGTCTGCAATCTCACCCCATGGGATGTAATATCCTACAATATGATCATCTCTGAATACCCGTCTCAAAGCCTCAATGCCTCCTCCTCTCGGTCATCAAACCTCACAATCTTGCCCATCACCGGTATCCCCAAGATATGATACACATCCTCGGGCATCATAGCAATCTCTCTAGTTGCCAAATGAAAGGTGTTCGTATCACTGTGGCACCTCTCTACAAGTGTTGTCAACAAACCTCTATTGAGGCGCACCTCAGGCATATCAAGCAACGAGGTCAATCCACATGCCTCAATAATATCTCTATCTACCTGCCCAAGCTGTGGAATCAAACTCCATGTCCGCGGGAATGTCTCCCATAGCTGTAAAATGCCCAATCTCTCCTATCGACAAATCATGTCAAAACAAAATCAATATCAAATCATCACGACAAATCACTCAAATTTGAATATCAACCTATCAGAATCATATTTTTTTTTCATCATCATGGAAGCAAACCTATCAAAATCAAGTTTGTTTTAACAACCTTAGAAGCAAACCTATCCAAATCCTATTTGTTTTTAACAACTTTAGAAACAAATTTATCAACTACTGTTTGTTTTCCAACAACTTTGGGAACAAATTCATCATATCATCAAATCAAGACATTATCATTCAAAAACACTCACTTCAAAGTTATTTGTTATCAAAATCATCATGGGCGCTATAAGAATTATTAAGGGCGCTATGGAAATTCTCATCAGCGCTACATAATCATGGGTGCTACAAAAATAATCCTAGGCGCTATAGAAACCCTCATTGGCGCTATACTATCATATGCGCTATAGAAATTATCATGAGTGCTACAAAACTTCTTATGGGCGCTACATTATTATATGCACTATAGGAATTCTCAAGGGTGCTATGAAAAGCATCAAAGGTGCTAAAACACAATTTTAAGCTATAAAAAGGTTGAAAAATGAGCCCTAAACATAAAATTTTCAAATCACAAAAGTTTAACCGGGTACATACCGCAGGTCCATAGTGCGCTGGCTGTTGATGTTGTCGGATGCACTCAAAACGGTGCTGGTGGATGGGAAGTGCCATATTTTTCACTCCAGAGCTCAAAATTTTCACTTTTTACTAGGTTAAAATGGAAGATGACATGGAAAATGACATTTTTAACCTATTTAAAAGCAAAATTGGGGCATTTTATTACATTTTAACATAGCAGGGGCAATTTTGGTCATCAATTTTCATCTTATATCTCTTCACATCATAATTTTCGAACGATGAATCAACATCGTAAAAATCATAAAAATCATAAAACATCAAAAACATCAAAATTTTTGAAAAAATTCAAGAAAAAAAAATCAAATTTTATCGATTCATCGTTCGAGGGGGCATCTACCTATCAACATTCGACAATCAACTTCTGGGGAAAATTTCAAAATTCTTTGAAGCAATGCGTAAAACACATCACTTCAAAGAGGGGCAAAATGTATACATCTAAAAATGGTCACATCACAATAGTCTGGTAATTAATTAAATATTTTTAATATTTAATTAAATCTTGGAATTCAATCTAAGTATAAATAAATTTAAATAATTTATTTATGTTGTTTATTCTTTCATTTAGATTAAATAAATAAGTTTATTTAATCACTTTTCTTATCCATTTCTTAATTAATTAAATAAACATTACGATTTATTTATATTAATTATCATTTAATCTTGGCTTGAATATTTTATTCAAATAAAGGTTAAATATTCTTCTCTTCTAAAAATCATTCACAATTAAATATTCCAAATATTTAATTAATCCTCTAAATCCATTCACAATTAAATATTCTAAATATTTAATTAATTCTTCTAAAGTCTATTTGCAATTAAATACTCTAAATATTTAATTGAGTCTTCTATAGTTCTAAAATTAAATGTTTCAAACATATTTAATTTCCTCAAACTCACACAAAATTAAATAAATTTATTTATTTAATTAATTTGGATTATCTTCAACAACCGTGAAACAAACTACAAAAATAGAAAATTAAATTCCTTTGTTTTTGTGCAAACTTGTTCCCATGGGTTGAAGACAATCTTCCATTCTTCTCTCCAACCTTCCCAACATCTTCCATCTTCCTCTCAACCTCTCCATCTCTCACCATTCAAGTTTACCAGACAATCTCACAGCCATTGATCTTTGCCAGCCAGGCTCTTGCCTGTGAAAGTCTATAAGAGGGATTGTCGGGTCTCTGAAAAACATAGAAGCTTTCATATAGGAAAACTATAGCCAAATATCCTTTTAGCATTCATAGCATTCATAGCATAGCATAGCTTAGCATAGTAGTATTTTGTATCATGACCTATCCACCTTATATCATAGCTTTCATTATTCACAGCCCATGTGCATAATCTACAGCCCCTGTACATATCGATATCAACATTTCACTTCACCAGCATATAGAATAGAGAAGCATTCATCCTTTGCATACTTGTTCTGCAGGTTGCCATTTTGAGAAGCTTTGCTTACACAATCTAAGAGCAGCAGCTTCAGGGAAATCACTGGAGATGGAGAACAATGGAATGGTTCTGAAGAAGCTCTATTTAATTTCATTTCAATTTATCTTGCTTTCTTTAGTTTAATGTTTCATTGGTGTGTTGTTTATATTGTTTCATTTTGATACTAACAATTATCACACACAGGTACCATCAATCAATTTTGTGCAATACAGATTGAGGCAGAGTTGACTTCACTTGTACCTGATTCTTTTCCCTCTATTGAGGACTTTCTGATGAAATTCAAACAACAAAGATCTCTTTTACATGCTTGTGGTAAGAACAAAATAGATGGGGAGTGTATTTACTTGATTCTTTCTAAGCTTCAAGGTCCTTTTCAGATATTCTCTTCAACATTTTATTCCACCATGGATGCATTGGGTAATTGCTTTACCATGCCTACTTTTGAGGTGTTCTGTGATCGGTTGAAATGAGAGCAGGCCAAGATTTCATAGTTGGATTCTCTCACAAAATCTAAGAACCAAGCACTGGTAGCTTAGTCATCTAAAGGGAAAAAGAAGTAGAAATCAAATCCCAAGATAGATTCAACAGGTAGTGAGAGTTCCTCCAAGCCACCTCCTAAGATTGATTCAAAACCACAATTCAATTCTAAATAGGGAAAATATTTGAAGTCTAGTGAGTCTTCCTCCAAGACTAAGAAGAAATCAGGGGGTCCTTGCAGTTTCTATGGCAAGGAAGGACATCTAGTTTCTAGGTGTTGGAAATGATTAGAAGCTTTAGAGGAAGCCATGTAGTAACATAATACCACCTCACCATAGCCTCCTTCCCAACCCACAGGGAAAGGTCATGCTCTTTTTGCATGATCATTGTCATTAGGATCCACTTGGATTCTAGATTCTAGTGCTTCTCACCATATGACACACACAAATGATTTGGTCACCACACTTGCCCCTATTGGCACTACACATATTGTAGTTGGTGAATCAACACAACTTTTAGTTCAGGGTTTAGGTATTGTTTCATTAGATGGTGGTTTTCTTCAGGATGTGCTTCTAGTTCCTAACATTTAAACAACCCTTCTTTCCATTTATCAGATTTTCCACTCTGGCTTTGGTAAGATAATTGAGTTCTCACCACATGATGTGGTTATTCAAGACCTTCATGATCTTGACTTGGTTGTGGCTATTGGGAGTGTTGATTCTGCATCTCGCTTATACAGATTTGATGGCTTTGAGAGTTCAAAAACTATAGGTTCCTCTCTTATATCACATGCAAACTCAGTGAGCAGGCTTTGGAATGAGTTTTTTGGCCATGCCAATTACATATATCTACAACAGATGAGTACTTAGACACTTGTGATTGGGCTTCCTCAAATTTCATGTATTGATGGAGTATGTTGAGGTTGTTCTCTTGGAAAACATTATGTTGAGGTTGTTCTCTTGGAAAACATCACCATGATCCTTTTCCTAAGGGTCGAGCCACACATGCTAAGGCACCCCTAGAGTTGGTACACAATGATCGTATGTCCTTTCTGACTCCTTTTTTAGGGGCCTGATATGTGCTCACTTTTATTGATGACTTCTATAGACGTACATGGGCGTACTTTCTTAAGTAAAATTTTGATGTCTTTGATTTATTTAGGACCTTTAAGACATTTTTGGATAAGCAATCTGGACCTTTTATAAGAAGGATATGCACAGATAATGGGGGGAATATGTTAATCAGGCTTTCAAAGACTTTTGCACTGAGCATGGTTTACAACATCAATTTATAGTGCTTTACACTCCTCAATAGAATGGCGTTGCTAAGAGAAAGAACAAAACCTTACAAGAGATGGAAAATTGTATAATATAGTCTCGAGCTATGAGTTCCTTATTTTGGCTTGAGGAAATCAATTGTGCCAATTATATTGAGAATTAGATGACTCATAAGGAATTATGACATATGACTCCTAAGGAGGCTTGGACCCATGTCAAACCTGATGTTTCTACATTCTAAGTTTTTGGTAGTGAGGCTTGGGAATTTATTCCTGATGCTCAGTGGAAAGCCATGGAAAGGAAGATTCAAACACTCATATTTGTTGGCTATTGTGAGGATGTTAAGGCATACAGGTTGTTTGATCCTAATTATAGAGAGGTCTTGTTTCAGCGGGATGTCCAGTTTGATGACTGTTATCCTCAGATGGATTCTCCATCACTAGCTTGTCCCTCACTATGTACTCCTCCCTCTTCATCTCTTAATAATTAATTATATCTTAAGGATGATGTAGATGATGATCCACCATCTCCGCCACTAACTGCTCAACATTTTCCTAGGTGGGCCTATGTTACTATTGAGGCAATTGGTTCTTTGGCAGGTGATCCTTCTGATACTCATCATACTTGTGCTCAAACATGTAGTTCTAGTATTTTGATTCATTCCATTTTGGATGATCCTCAA
This sequence comes from Sequoia sempervirens, assembly GCA_007258455.2. Classification (NCBI taxonomy): domain Eukaryota; kingdom Viridiplantae; phylum Streptophyta; class Pinopsida; order Cupressales; family Cupressaceae; genus Sequoia; species Sequoia sempervirens. Next base: position 59,521,142 of record VDFB02058242.1, read on the forward strand.
AAAATTTCAAAGGTGACAGGTCACCTTGAGTGGAATAGGGCCATGGATGAGGAGTATTCTTATTTGATGAAGAAAAATACTTGTGATCTTTGTCCTCTTCCTAAGGGAAGAAAGTTGGTTTAGTGCAAGTGGGTGTACTGTACCAAGTATGTTGCTAATGGTTTGATTGATAAGTATAAGGCATGTCTTGTTACAAAGGGGTTTTCTTAGGTAGAGGGTATTGACTACTTTGAGACCTTTGCTCCTGTTGCCAAGATGAACTCTATATGCCTTGTACTTTCACTTGCAACTTCACAGGGATGGAGAGTGTTTCAGATGGATATGAAGAGTGATTTCTTGCATGGAGACCTACATGAGGAGATCTATATGGAGCATCCTTAGGGATTTGTGCAGGACACTTCTTTGGTTTGCAGACTTCAACATTCATTGTATGGTCTCAAACAAGCCCCTCAGGATTGGTATGAGAAGTTGGACTCTTTCTTTCTTTCCTCTCACTTCACATGCTGTCATTTTGATCACATAGTGTATATTTAGCATCAGGAGGGTGATCTTTTGATTCTTTTGCTATATGTAGATTATCTCATTCTTACAAGTAGCTCATCCTCCATGATTCAAAGTGTTTAGAGAGCTTTGATGGAGTAGTTTGAGATGAAATATCTTGATCTTCTACACTTCTTTCTGTAGGATTTGAAAAATACAAATCCACAGAACCCAAATAACCTGCATGCAAGAAACCTGTCACAGAGAAAGGGAGAGAATGAAGACGAGGGTTTTGGCTCTGACAAAGTGCAAGATCTATTATCAGAGAGAAAAAAAATGAATCAAGAAGATTACAATACAAGAGATCAATCCTTAAAAAGGAGATCAACACCGAAAGGAAAACCTAACCCTAAGGTGAGAGCATTTAATAATTAAACATTAATTATTAAATGACTAATATATGCATAAAGTGAAATCTTAAGAGGAGAGTAAAATTAATTAATTATTTTACTCTAACACCCCCCCTTAAGATGAGCTACAATGTAGCTACAAACAATGCAGAAGAAAGCAAAGGAACTACAATGCAACAGAGGGTCCCGACAACATGGCCTGATCAGGTACCCGAATACAAGAAAATCTCTTTAAAGCGGAGTAAAGGAGAAAACCCAGTGGGAAAAAAACTCCTCTCCAAAAAGAGATAAAGAATCATGCTGAAAAGAAAACATGAGGGAAGGAAGGCCTCACTGAGACCCCCCAAGGACAACTTCCTTCACCCCAAGCATGGAGCGCAACTGAAGATAGCGCGAAGATGCCAAAGGTTTAGTGAAGATGTCTGCAACTTGTTCCTCTGTAGGAATGTACTCCAAGATGAGAGAACCATCCTGAATCAACTGCCTGATGAAGTGCATGTGGATTTCAATGTGCTTTGTCCGCTGAGGCTCCACTGGGTTGCGAGAAATGTGAATGGCACTCTGATTGTCACACCAAAGAATAGTGGGACAATCTGGAGGAAACCCAAACTCTGTCATCAACTGCCAAAGCCATAAAACCTCCTGACTGGCTAACACTGCTACTCGGTACTCAACCTCTGTAGATGATAATGCAATAGCAGACTGCTTCTTGCAAGACCATGTAATAGGACCAGAACCAAGGCAAAACACAAAGCCAGAAGTAGACTTCCGATCATTGACATCACCAGCCCAATCGGAGTCAGTGAAGCCAATGATGTGAGGGGATCCTGAAGTGTAGTGAATGCCATAATGTGTGGTGCCCCGAATGTACCTCAAAATACGTTTGGCTGCTTGCCAATGGCTCTCATGAGGATCATGGGAGAACTGAGAGACAAGGCCAATCGCAAAGGAAAGATCAGGACGAGAATGTGTTAGGTACAACAAACTACCAACCAACTGCCTGTATAAGGTGGGGTCTACTGAAGGAGTAGAGCAAGTGGAAGACAAAACAACACCTGACTTAAATGGAGTGGGGGTAGACTTGCAATCAAGCATGCCAAATCGCTGAAGCATATCGAGAGCATGCTTCTCCTAAAATATGGAAATCCCATCCGAAGACTGAATAACCTGTAGACCCAGAAAGAAGTGCAAGAGACCAAGATCTGTCATCTCAAACTACTCCATCAAAGCTCTCTGAACACTCTGAATCATGGAGGATGAGCTACCTGTAAGGATGAGATCATCTACATATAGCACAAGAATCAAAAGATCACCCTCCTGACGCTGAATATATATTGTGTGATTGGAATGATAGCGTGTGAAGTGAGAGGAAAGCAAGAAGGAGTCCATCTTCTCATACCAAGCTCGAGGGGCTTGTTTGAGACCATACAATGAACGTCAAAGTCTACAAACCAAAGAAGTGTCCTGCACAAATCCCTGAGGCTGCTCCATATAGATCTCCTCATGAAGGTCTCCATGCAAGAAGGCACACTTCACATCCATCTGAAACACTGTCCATCCCTGTGAAGCTGCAAGTGAAAGTACCAGGTGTATAGAATTCATCTTGGCGACAGGAGTAAAGGTCTCGGAGTAGTCAATACCCTCTACCTGAGAAAACCCCTTCGCAACAAGACGTGCCTTATACTTATCAATAGAACCATCTGCATCATACTTGGTACGGTACACCCACTTGCACCGAACCAACTTTATTCCCTTAGGAAGAGGACAAAGATCCCAAGTATGATTCTTCATCAAAGAAGAATACTCCTCATCCATAGCCCTATCCCACTCAAGGTGACCTGTCACCTCTAAAAACTTTTGAGGATCATCCAAAATGGCATGACTCAAAAGACTAGAACCAGATGTCTGAGCACGAGTATGACGAGAATCTGAAGGATCACCTGCCAAAGAACCAGCTGCATCAACATAAGGGCCCACCTAGGCAAAGATGGAGCAACTGGTGGTGGTGGAGATGGTGGATCATCATCTACATCATCCTCAAGATATAAGTAATACTCAAGAGATGAAGAGGAAGGAGTAGGCAATGAGGGAGAAGCTGGTGATGGAGAATCCATCTGAGGATAGCGCTCATCAAACTGGACATCCCGCAAAAACAAGACCTCTCTGGAATCAGGATCAAACAACCTGTACGCCTTAACATCCTCACAGTAGCCAACAAATATGAGTGGTCGGCTCTTCCTCTCCATGGATTTCCGCTGAGCATCAGGAATAAATGCCCAAGCCTCACTACCAAAAACTCAGAATGTAGAAACATCAGGCTTGACATGGGTCCAAGCCTCCTCAGGAGTCATATGTCGCAATGCCTTATGAGGCATCCAATTCTGAATATAATTGGCACAATTGACTGCCTCAGCCCAAAATGAAGAACTCATAGCTCGAGATTGTATCATACAATTTTCCATCTCCTGTAAGGTTTTGTTCTTTCTCTCAGCAATACCATTCTGCTGAGGGGTATAAGGAACTGTAAACTGATGCTGTAAACCATGCTCAGTGCAAAAATATCTAAAATCCTGATTAACATACTCCCCCCCATTATCTGTGCGTATCCTCCTGATAGAAAGTCCAGATTGCTTCTCCACAAAAGTCTTAAAAGTCCGGAATGAATCAAAGACTTCAGACTTGTACTTAAGAAAGTACACCCATGTATGTCTGGAGAAGTCATCAATAAAAGTGAGCACATAGCAGGCCCTTGAAAAAGAAGGAGTCGAAAAGGACATAAGATCACTGTGTACCAACTCTAGGGCTGCCCTAGGATGAGTGGCTCGACCCTTAGGAAAAGGATCTTGATGATGTTTGCCAAGGACACAACCACGACATACACCATCAATACAAGAAATTGATGGAAGCCCTATCACAAGTGCCTGTGTACTCATCTGCTGTAGATATCTGTAATTGACATGGCCAAAACACTCATGCCAAAGCCTTCTCATTGAATCTGCATGTGCTATAAGAGAGGAACCAATAGTGTCTGAACTCTCAAAGCCATCAAATCTATATAAGCGAGATGCAGAATCCACACTCCCAGTAGCCACAACCAAGTCAGGATCATGAAGATCTCGAATAACCACATCATGTGGTGAGAACTCAATTATTTTACTAGAGCCAGAGTGGCAAATCTAATAAACAGATAGGAGGTTTGTCGAAATGCCAGGAACCAAAAGCACATCCTGTAGACAACCACCATCCAATGAAATAGTACCTGAACCCTGAACTGAAAATTTGTGCTGAGTCACCAATTGCAATATGTCTAGTGCCTGTAGGGGAAAGAGCGGTGACCAAATCCTTTGTGTGTGTCATATGGTGAGAGGCACCAGAATCTAGAATCCAAGTGGATTCCGAGGACAATGCTCTTGCAGAAAGAGCATGACCTTTCCCTATGGGCTGTGAAGGAGGCTGAGGTGCACTGATATTATGTTGCTGCATGGCTTCCTCCAAAGCCTCTAAACATTTCCAACACCTGGAAACGGGATGTCCTTCCTTGCCACAAAAACTGCAAGGATCACCAGATTTCTTCTTAGTCTTGGAGGAAGACTCACCAGACTTCGAAGATTTGCCCTGTTGAGAATTCGACTGTGGTTTTGAATCAGACTTAGGTGGTGGCTTGGAGGGATTCTCACTAGCCCTTGAATCTTTCTTAGGATTTAGTTTCTGCTTCTATTTTCCTTTGGAGGACTGGGCTACCAATGCTTGGTTTTGTGAACCTGAAAGTGAATCCAACTGCTTAAGCTTAGCTTTCTCATGAGTCAGATGATCACAAAAGACCTCAAAAGAAGGCATGACATGGCGAGCACCCAAGGCATCCATGGTAGAATAAAAGGTCGAAGAGAAGATCTGAAATGGACCCCGAAGCTTGGAGAGAATCAGGAAAATGCACTCTATATCAATCTTGGTCTTACCACAACCCTGCAAGATAGATCTTTGCTGTTTGAACTTCATCAAAAAATCCTCAATAGAGGGAAATGAATCAGGTACCAAGGAAGTTAACTCTACCTCAAGCTACAAAGCTCTTAACTCGTTGACAGTACCAAAAAGCCCATCAAACTTGGTCCAAATGGCTTGAGGAGTGAGACAACCCTCAAGATGGAACAGGAGACTGTCAGAAATGTGTAAAGCCATCAATCCCATAGCCTGATCCATATTGTTCCTGTGATGCATAACCTCAAAGGCATGTGTCAACTGAGGCTGAACCTCATCCAAACAGGACCATAACCCTTGAGACTGAAGAAGAGTCATCATGCGACCCTTCCAAGTGTGGTAATTATGTGGTGTAAGAGGTTCAATAGGTCTATCGGCCATCCTATGAACTGTGCCTCAACTGCTCTGAATTATTATTATTATTATTATTATTATTAAGTGATCTTTCAAAACTAGACAAAAGATGTAGAAGGGGTTTGTTTTTTTTGTTTTGGTGTTTGTAGATTCTTTTTCTGATGTAAATAATAGAAAGCAAGAAATAAAAACACCCCCCCACAAAGCAAAATCCAATTCCGAGTACAATACTGAAAGCCAGAAAGCAAGAAAGAGTAGTAACTAGTTGAGACAAATTTCTGAGTACCTGAGAAAATTACTAATGAAACAGACTACAGATCTGGAAAGAGCGCAGAACCACCTTTCCGACGCCTATTCGCTTTTGAAAAATGGAGCAAAAACGAGCAAGTTATGCCCCTCGGAGTGCAAAAGTATCATCAGACTTTGACTGCAAAAAAATGCAATAAAACTAGAAAAATATGAAATTTTTTTACACCATTAGAATGGGCTTAGAGCCAGCTTTCCAACGCCTATTTCCGTTCGAAAATCTGAGCTAAAATGCCCTAGTTACACCCGATTTAGTGCAAGTTGCTCAAAAGGTTGTTTTAAAAAAAATTTACAGCCCTCAAGGGCTAAGATCTTCGGCCCCTGGTCCGGTGGGCGACCAGGGGCTGGCGCAGGAGCTGGTGGCGCAGGGGCGGCACCTCTGGTGGCGCAGGAGCAGCACCGCTGGTTCTGGTGGAGGGTGAGTGGAGCGCGGGTGGCGCTTGGGAGCGGCTGCCTGGCCGCGGCTGGTTGTTACCTCCGGCGGCGATGGCCGGGCGGTGGCCGCCGGGCTGCTCACCGGTGGCGCTGCCTTTTGAATGGGTGGCGCCCAAATTAAATAAAAAACTTTTTTTAAATTTTTTTTTGATTTTTTTGTTTTTCACGCCTCGTACTACGTGCCCTAGGGGCTCTAGCAAAATTTTTACCGACAATTGTGTCGAATTAGACATATTTTATATGAAAATAGGGGTTTTTGGGCACTGCGAGCTCAACGGTGAAGTCTGTTTGGGCTCAAAGTGCACCAAAAAAAAGTACCCCCTATTCCAAAAAACCAGAAGACAAAAAAAATAGATCTGAAGCAACCAAAACCTGGATCTCAAAAAACTTTCAAAAGACTGAATAGGTTGCAGCAGATCTGGCTCTGATACCATGTAGGATTTGAGAAATACAAATCCACAGAACCCAAATAACCTGCATGCAAGAAACCTGTCACAGAGAAGGAGAGAGAACGAAGACGAGGGTTTTGGCTCTGACAAAGTGCAAGATCTATTATCAGAGAGAAAAAAATGAATCAAGAAGATTAAAATACAAGAGATCAATCCTTAAAAAGGAGATCAACACCGAAAGGAAAACCTAACCCTAAGGTGAGAGCATTTAATAATTAAATATTAATTATTAAATGACTAATATATGCATAAAGTGAAATCTTAAGAGGAGAGTAAAATTAATTAATTATTTTACTCTAACACTTTCTGGGTCTACAAGTTATTCAGTCTTCAGATGGGATTTCCATATTTCAATAGAAGTATGCTTTTGATATGCTTCATAGATTTGGCATGCTTGATTGCAATCCTACCCCCACTCCATTTCAGTTAGGTGTTGTTTTGTCTTCCACTTGTTCTTCTCCTTCAGTGGATCCCACTTTATATAGGCAATTGGTTGGCAATTTATTGTACCTGACACATTCTCATCTTGATCTTTCCTTCACAGTTGTCCTTATTTTTCAGTTCTCCCATGATCCTCATGAGAGCCATTCGTAAGAAACCAAACGTATTTTGACGTACATTCAAGGAACCACTCATTATGGCATTCACTACACTTCAAGATCCCCTCACATTATTGGCTTCACTAACTAAGATTGGGTTGGTGATGTCAATGATTGAAAGTCTCCTTCTGGCTTTTTTTTTTTGTTTTGGTTCTAGTCCTATCACATGGTCTTGAAAGAAGTATTCTACTATTTCATTATCATCTACAGAGGTTGAGTATCACGCTACAATATTAGCTAGTTAGGAGGTTTTATGGCTTTGGAAGTTGATGACAGAGTTTGGGTTTCCTCCTGATAGTCCCACTATTCTTTGGTGTGACAATCAGAGTTCCATTCACATTTCCTGCAACCCGATGGAGCATCAACGAACTAAACACATTGATATCCACATGCACTTCATTAGGAAGTTGATTCAAGATTGTTCTCTCATCTTGGAGTACATTCCTATAGAGGAGAAAGTTGCAGACATCTTCACTAAACCTTTGGCATCGTTGTGCTATCTTTAGTTGTGCTTCATGCTTGGGGTGAAGGAAGTTGTCCTTGGGGGGTCTTAGTGAGGCCTTCATGTTTTTTTTCAGCATGTTTCTTTATCTCTTTTTGGAGAGGAGTTTTTTCCCACTGGGTTTTCTCCTTTACTCTGCTTTACAGAGATTTGGTTGTATTTGGGTACTTGATCAGGCCTAGTTGTTGGGACCCTTGTTTGCTTTCATGCATTGTAGTTACTTTTACTTTCTTACACATTTTTGTAGCTGCACTTTTGCTCATATTAAGGGGGGGTGTTAGAGTAAAGGTTTTAACTTAATTATTCTAATTAAGTTACCTTTATTCCTCTCTTAATATTTCACTTTAGTTTACATATTATGACATTTAATAATTATATTAATTATTAAATTTCTACCTATTAGGGTTACTTTTAGGTTTTGCATGATCTCCTTTTAAGGATTGATCTTTGTAAATATTTCATTCAATTGTTTTATTAATATATCTTTCATATTATAGAGCTGTAAACCCTCTCTTGATTTTTCTCCATTCTCTTCCTTGTGATAGGTATCTCTTTGCATGCAAGTTTTCTTGGACTCTAAAGTTGGTTTTGAAAACTTCTACATGACATAGGGAGTGCTAGGGTGATAGGATTATAGAGAAGGAGATATGGATTTCTAGATTTTGAGGCAAAGAGAGAAATATAAAGGATATATGGAAATATGAATTGGTAAGGTGGGAGGGAGAAAGTGAAGGAGATAGGGATAGAGGGAGATAGGAAGTGATAGGGTGGGAGGATGAGAGAGGGTAGGAGGGAGATAGGGATTGGTAAGGAGGGAGCAAGAGAGATGGAAGGAGAAAGATAGAGATTGGGTGGTTGGGTAGGAGAGAGAGAGAGAAGGCGATAGGGATTAGTAGGGTGGGAAGGAGAGAGAGGGAAGGAGGGAGAGATATAAGGATATAGGTATTGGTAGGGTGGGAGGGAGAGAGAGAAGGATGGATAGTTGGAGGGAGATAGGGAGTGCTAGGGTGGGATGAATAAAGAGAGAAGGGGATAGGGATTGGTACTTTGGGAGGGAGAGAGAAGGAGATAAGGATTGGTTAGGTGAGAGGTTGAGAGATGGAAGTTGGGAGATATGGATAGGTGGGGTGGGAGGAATAGAGAGAGGAGTTAGGGATTGCTAGGATGGGAGAGAGGGAGAGGGACAGGTGGAGTGAGAGAAAGTGTCACAAATGCAAGTGTGTGAATGCAAGAACAGGTTAAAGATTGAGAACATTGTTGAGGTAGGAATATTTAGCTAGATGGCAACAATAAGCTTTATGGAATCTAGAATGTGCACACACCACTGTAAAATCATGGTATTTGCATTGTATTTGTAATTTGGTAGCTAACATTTTTTCTAGGGTGAAATGTGTAAATGATTAATTACTAAGGTTATGGGGAAAAATTTACTGGAACATTTGCTTTAGCATGTCCATTCAATTATATTTCATAATAATGAATGGTGTTGGAAATATGATTGCTATGTAAAAATCAACTGCACTTGAATAAAACAATGAGAATATTTATAAGAATGAAGAAATATAAACATATATAAAATTGTCTTCCTTTATTTGAAAATATTTTTTTTATGTGGAAATTCAAAACATGGGAAGCAAATTAATCAACCACTTGAGAAAACAAAAGAAAATCATATCATATTCACCCTAAACATAACTACCACCCATCATGGAAGAGATGGTATTGCTAAATTGGCATGGAGTAGAGGGGAGGCTATGTATGAGGAGGCATGGGAGAGTTATGGCCATTACCTCCAATTTTAGTAAACACAAAATATTTGGTCAAGGTGGATTTTGAAGGAAACATGTGGATTTTTGGGAAAAAATCAAGGGAGAAAATCTTGGGAAGAAAAAGCCATGACAGAAGGGTGAAAAATAGAGAGACGAGTTGTTTCCATACCTAGACTAAGAAAAAATCATCAAATTCCTATAGCAAGGAGGTATCTCCAAGTTTTATATTGGTATTTCGTGATGTTTCTATCTCTGTAAAAGAATGTTTTCTTTCATGATTTTGAATTGACCCCAGTGATAGAATAATGAATGTATTGAAACATACTCTTTTATTTTTTGCATCAATATACTTCCATTGATGGCAATCCATGAGTTTGTTCTTATTTTTTTTGAAGTGAATCAAACCCCAAATGCTTTTTTTATTTGTTGTGGTTAGTGGGTGAAACCACCATACCATGAGATGATTTCCTTGGTCATGCAAAATTTTGATTGGTTTGATCGTATTCTTACTGTAGCTAGGTCTTGATTGTTTGTTACCATTTTATGGGTGGCCAATTTTTTTATGTAAACCTTCTCTCTATTAATAATTCCTTACATATCATGACAATCCAATGTGTTTGCAAATCCCATTTGGGAGATGTCCCTGCTAGTCGAGGTGCATGTTCAACTAAAGAGCCTCATAGGGATGATGCTTTGTACTGTGATAAAGTGTTGATTAAAAAAATGATCACCATAATTTGGTGATCATATTTCTTTTTAAAATGATAGACGATGAATGCAATTTTCATTTTTACATATTTTTGTTGAAGAACAATACCCATTGTTCTATTTTTTTTATATTGAATAACTCATGTAGTTATGCCTTAATTGACGATGTCATTGTTTTACATAAAGGTAACCTTAACCATTGATAAGTGATTCTTTTAATGCCAAAAAATGGTTTAGTGAAGCCATCATTCGAGTATATATATACTTGTTGATATCAATTAAGTTTTCTTATATTTAGCAGATTGGATGATGTAAATCCATAGTTCCCATTTAAATGTTTCTTAAAAAATGGAATGTTGTTTATATATGTATATATAATGAAGATATATATAGATGCATATATATATCACAATCATTTAGAATGAAATGATCTAATCGAGTCAAATGAGTCTTATGACTATTTCATAAGCCCATTTTATGATGATCATCTTACCAATCCACTTGATATTTAATATTTTCCATATCATTTTAAAAATGATATGAGGTTAATGGTGTTGGCCTTTAAGGATAAATCCGTATGAAGAATGGGAGGGGTCCCAAATGATAATTATGTATAACATCATTCTGTGTGAGAAACCTTGATTATTCTTTGTTGTAAAGTAGAGAAACATTATTATTGTCCCTATGGAATAGTCGATGCTTCTATTTGAGATAGGCTTGATTAAGGTGTATGATATTGACTTTTATCCATTTAATGTATCCTTCATTTTGTGACTCAAAGAAAGATCTGAAAGTTATTCTGCATGTAATTTTTTTGGAAATTGGAACAAAACAAATTGAGAGTCAACTTTGTTATTAGTACAGACATATTTTGAAAGGTAGTTGAATTGAAACCAGTTTGGATAGATTTTTTTAAAAACTAGCTAGTTTACTATGATGTCAATTTCAAGTTGCAAATTATGTAAAATGACCTTGTGGCATGCTATATGTAACTCAAATTGTATTGAAGAGTGAATTCTTAATTTTTCATTCTTATATTTTTAGTTGAATCTATTCTTACATTTGGTGAAAGTTGACATCTATTTTTAAATAGAAATTTGAGTGCGGAATGAATCTTTCTTTTATTTAATAAGAATGTATATGCATGCATTATTTTTTAATAGAACTCCACATATGTGTACATGCATAAATTTTCTATTTATGCATTACAAATACATGTGATATACCTTCTTTAAAAATTACACTATTTTCTTTATTTGAAATGTAGATTTCATTCCAAGTAAGGAGTGAAGGGAATAATGAAAATCATTAGAAAACTCATGCACTTTCTGTGATATTCTTATCAAGTTAATGAATGGAATCATGAATATTTTAAAATGTTGATTGCATAGATATTAAATATGGTTACATTCTTTCATATACATGTTGAACAAAGATAGCCAAATGAGTTTACACAAACTATACTATAGATAGTTTGTTTTTTTAGAACACATCAAACGATTGGCTAGATAAACTTTACTGAAACTGGATTGATTGTTTGCAAAATTGTGATATTTTGATAAGATGTATGTTATCTTATGTTATGGGTGGTTATCTTCTAGGATGAGTGTTGAAAATGGATTATGAGAGAGATAGGTTTTAGTTTTCCAAAATCTATATTTTTAGTTGTATACAACACATGCTTGGCCAAATGTTTATAGTCCATTATATTGAATTGTCTAACTTTTATTGTATAATCTCTCTACCATTTCCTTGTGTATATTGTGTATGTTCTAAATGTAGATAGAAATGAATGTAGATGTTTGGAACACACAAAATTATACCTTGCATAATGTATCTCTTTCTAAGTATTCCATGCAGGGTTAGACATTCTTTGAGTTAGGAAGAATACTAGGGAAGCATAGCTTCATGGTTGGGTGGAAAAGCATTTGAACCATGTTCTCATCCACCAAATGTGGTGAGAGTTGAAGAGGATCACATGGAATCCCATAATACTTGATTATTGTACTATGTACTTCATGATGTAAATTGAGTTGACTAAGTGGAAAGATGAACTAAGTCAAAATTTGTAACTTGTAAAATTGACATTTGGGAATGAATATTAAATATTATTTTAACATGAGATACTATGATGGAGAATAGCTTATTGGCTATGTCTTTAATTTTTATTATTCATAATGTCATATTTATTTATGTGTTAATTATGTATGAAAAATTACATTTGATATCAAAGTTTAGGATTTAGCTCTAGACCTATGAGCCCATAGTGGTTTAAGTTAGGGTTAGTTGAACCTTAATTAAATTTTGAGTTTAATGAACCTAAATTGAATGGAGGTCAATATCGAGAAAAAGAAGGGGAAGATCGTTAGGACTAATAAAAAGAAAGTTGTTGAATAAAACCCAATGTCTGAAGTCTAATATGAGATTCCCAATGATGAGACATTGGCACACACCCTCACTTAACTCAAGTTAGAGATGGAAAAGAAAATTGAAGTGTCTAAGTACCATGTAAAAAATAAGAAACCTTCGACAAATCGAGATTGACCTTTGGGGTGTGGACCCAATGCACCCATTATAACTAAAGAGGGAAAGGAGATCCTACACACACATCCTATCTATTCTGAGAAGGTTGCAATAGACTCTAACGAGGATCTAGAAGAGTTTACTCTATATGATGATGAATAACCCACCTTGTAAGGAGGGAAAAATTTGTAATCAATATTTTTGTAATCTAATATTATTTTAAATAAAGAAAGTCTTTCTTGTGTTCAAAGTTGTGATCTTCAATGAATTGTCTTTGTTTTGAATGAACATAAGCATCTTTTTAAGATTACATGTTGTACAATTGGAATTGTGTGTTTGAGTAATCAAATATAGAAACATTTATACCAATTATGCTAAATGTGAGCTATGACATAGGTCATTCATGAACCGTCATGGTGAACTCCAAGAATAGAAGTCAAGGAGGTGGTCAACATGAAGGTCAAAATGAGAGGCTAGATAGGATCCTCTATATCCAAAGATAACATGAAAATAGAATGGACCATTTGGAAGGAGAATTTTGAGGCATGCGAGATGGTTAGAACCAAAGGATTAAGGAGTAGTTGCAAGGGAATAGAGATCCTGATGTCATTAATTGAGATAGAATTGAAGGAGAGCTTCAAAAGGACTTGAAAAGGTTGGATCTACCAAAGTTTGAAAAAAAAGCATTGGAGACAAAGAAAAATCATGGATCATTGAAATGGAGTACTTTAGGATTAAAAAATTATCAAATGAAACTAAGGTTGTATGGGAAACCTATCAACTCTCTACTGAGGCAACTTCCTAACTTGGGACAATGAAATGGAAGGATAGAAACAACTTAGAGAGACCACTTTGGAATAGTATCTCTATCATTTTGAAAAAAGGTGGCTCACTCAACACTTCTTTAATAAGAAGATGATAGAATTCTAGGACTTAGCGCAGGGGACCATGTCAGTAAATTGTTATTGGGAAAAGTTCATATCAATGAGTGCTTCTAAATAAGGAATTTTATACTTGGGTTGAGACCTCATATTGGAGAAAAGATAGACTTATATAACTCACTCAAGATGGATCAGGTCTTCGAGAAGGCCAATAAGAAAGGACAGAAGTTGCAACAGTTGTCCAATTTCTAAAAGAATTTAGATTCTAAGTCTTGATTCAAGAATAAGAAATTTAAAAAAGGAGACAAACCCAATAAAATCAGGAATTTGAAGATGGGAAGTGATTCACGGGATAAAATAGAGGGAAATAGTGGTGGATAGAATAATAAGGCCAACAACAACAACAATACCTTTGATAATAAGAAGAAGAGTTCTAAGGAAGATAGGTCAAGAGGTCAGAAAGCACCTTCTGATGGTTGCTACACCTATGGAGGCAATCATTATGCCTCCATTTTATCACAACATTCAAAGGCATGAAAGGAAGGAAAGCAACATAAGATCCATATAGAAGTGGATGATAGACAAGCTATGCATTAGGCCTCACCAATCCAGCTGTTAGGTAAGCTTTATGGAAAACCTATTTCTATTTTGATAAATATTGGAGCTAGTGAATTTTTTTGACCTAATAATTATTTCTAAGCTATCCATCAAACCTAGACACATGACCAATTTTTGGATGGTCCAATATGGAAATTAAGTAGAGAAGAGGGTGGATTCTTGTGTTTATAGTAGTGAGTTAGAGCTTCCTAGTTTCTTGACTCAAGTCAACCTTTATGTAGCACCTTTAGGATCTTATGATGTAATATTGGGAATCAACTAGTTGATAGAGCATAAGACCATCGTAAACTATGAGGATAATATGGTGAATTATCTAGATGACTGTGGAAACTTGGTTGAGATTCATGGAATCCAAAGACCCCCAAAGATTAGGAAAATCTTGGATATGCAACTCAAGAGGGCTCAAAGGAAGGGGTGTACTATCTATGTGGTACACGTGAGTGAACATAAAAATATGAAGCCTTATTTAGATGATGAACCCATTCTCAAGGAGTTCCAAGATGTGTTCCCTAAAGAACTCACATAATTACCTCCTAAGCAAGAATTTGATTTCTCTATTAATCTAGTACTGGGAGCTAGACCTCAATCTAAAGCCCTATATAAGATGACTACCACTGAGTTATTTGAATTAAAGGTCCAATTGTAGGAACTGTTGAGCAAGGGGCTTATTCAACCTAGTGCATCTCTTTGGGGTGTGCTAGTTATCTTTGTCAAGAAGGATGGAACCTTGTGTGTGTGTGTAGACTATTAGATGTTGAACAAGGTGACCATCAAGAATAGATACCGTCTTCCAAGGATTGACAAGCTATTTGATCAAGTTAAGGGAGAAACCATGTTCTCTAAAATAGATCTCAGATTTGATTATCACTAGTTGAGAATAAAAGAAGAGGATATCCCTAAGACTGTTGATCCTAGAAAACATTGTGAATTTTTTCTTTACACTCACTTATTGCATTTTCTTGAAATTTTCTAAACCCTTTTCAACAAATCAATTTTGTGCATATCCTTCAATCATGGCATTCCATGCGAACACATTTTGGTCAAACAATTCACTTGCCTTGTCAATGATTCCACATTTTGCATGTACATGTCTACCAATTCAATTTTGCTATTCAACCTTCATTTTTAATAATTTCATTTATATTATAGTATGGTTATTTGAATGAGATACACACTACAATATCGAACTAGATAGCCACTATTGTGTAGTTTTCGCACACATGCCCCGTTGAAAGCAGGGACCCTCTTTCGCTTTAGTTTTGGTGTATTGGCCCTTTCATTTTGAGGTTTTTTCTTATTTTGACATGTGCTAAATGTTTATTTTGATTGCCTAAGTGATTTCCCTGAGTTATTCATTGAATATCTTTGATTTTGAACTAAGTTCGGGTTTTCACCTTGGTTTGGGACTTTCCACCCCGGATGGATTTTCCCGAATTCTGTTCGGATCCTAGATGCGCACTGTGCTTCTGAGATTTTCAGTCTTCGCCGAATTCCACATGGGTTGGATTTTTTGGATTCCAGCTTGTTGTCAGGTTCCTGGGTTTTTTCTAACTGTCTTGTCGATTGCATTTAATATTGCCTATACGTTTGGAAAATGGGGTATTTAATTGATTTTGGATGATTATTATGCTATTATGCTTATTGCTTGTTGTCATTTGAGCTGATGAGTGCATTGTTTGTGAGTGATTGGTTGAATTTGAGGTGTTGAGTTTGAATCACTTGATTTGCTGGTGATTTCTTTGGTGCATTCCTGTTGCTGTTCTTTGTGGGCACCCTTAATTTTGCATTTGCTGCTTCTGAGATTGATTTTCACTTCACAATGGTATGTTTTTTATTTCCCTGCCTTTAATTGATGATTATGGATAGCACATTGATGTTACAAGAACTTTTGGGGTTCAAATTCCAGTGTATTTGATCATTTCCTACTAGGGTTGTCCATCATTGCTTTATTTATTGTCTCCCAGGTGAGTTTTGAGCTCCTTTTTCTATCTGCATTTTGATGTATCTTGCTTGAGGATTGTCAATAAACCCTAGTAATGACTTAGCAGTCAAAATGTTTAAATTCTGAGCTCACCTGTACTCTAATGGCAGATGTATGGGGTTTGAAACCTAGGGTATTGCCATTTATCTTTAGTATTCTCCCAAATTAGCTTAGAGTGCTAAGGGAATCCATAGAAAGACCATATTAAACTTTCCCTAAGCTTAAATCTTTGATATTCAGGATCGATCTGGTGTTTGAGTGAAATCATGTTTTGGGTGTCGCAATTTGGGTTTTGTTCTTAGTCTGGGATTTTTCGTTCCCTCAGGACAATCTATCTCTGATGGATTTTCTCGATTTCCTTTGCTTTTTCTAGAATCTGCTACCACTCTCAGAGTTTCATATATTCTATGGATTTCCCTCGACTCTAGATTTTCCTAAATCCTATGCCACCTAGATTTTCCAAAGTCTACAAATTGTCTCCTCCATGGAAATCCGTCCCTCATGGATTTTCCCAAGCTCTAATGAAATGTGATGGAATATGAAATAATTGGATTTGTTGATGAATTACAATATATTTTATGCTTGATTCATTCCATTTTATGATTGCCTACATAATTAATTGATTGATTATGATCAGATTTAATTGTTACTAAGCATTTTCATGACTATTCCGCAGGAATCTGTCTGGCTTGGAATTTCTCAAAATTCCTCTCTAGCTCAAATTTTGCAGATGGTCCTAAAACCTGAAGTTTATTATGATCACTCTATATGAGATTTGATGACACTGTGATTGTATGAGATTCATTCTAATAGTGTTTTGATGGATTACCCTTGCCTTCCTGTGGTTTTCACTATGTTTTCCTTGTAAGTACAAGTTGAATCTAGCAAGGCAGTAGAAGGATCCTCAATTTCTAAAGTAGAGAGGATTAAAATGGACATTAAGAGCAAGATCCCTGAAAGTAAGATAAAATCAATTTGGTCAGAGGTAACAGATACTAACATTGGATTATGGGACTACGAGGAGTTCAAAGAAAGAATGGCAGCTAAGGATCTTCCTTTAGTGGCCAAAAGGATGAAGGAGTCAGGTTTATCACATGTGGCAGGTTTTCCTTCCACAGTTTAGTGTTATGAGCTTGTCCTTGAGTGTGCAAGGCACTACGATTAGGGTACACAAATAATTATTGGTCCTCAAGGGAGAGTAATAGAAAATATTAACCATTTTCCATTTCCCAAACCTTTGACATGCTAGATAGATCCCACGTGGTGGCATTTAACATGGGGTTCACCAAGGAGTTCTATGAAGAGAAAACTGTTAAATCTCAACAACTCATCAACTCTTGGCTGGAAAAGCCTAAGTCACACTATTCTAAACTACCCAAGCAGTTATTCAGGGATAAATTCAAGAAGGAGTACTATGATGCCATCACATTACTCAGCAAGGTGGTTGGATTGAGGAATGTAGGAGTATTTGAGAATTGGATGTGTCATGCTATTGTAAGGATGGAACATGAGCTAATTGATTATCATTAGGCTGGTCTGATTAGCAAAATACTCCATGACCAGTTGTCCAATGTGTTGCAGACCAAGATGTTCATATTGACCTCATACCTAGTCTATGCACTTGCAAGATTCCATCCCTACAAAGGGTTGAGCACGAGGGGAATCTTTGGACATGATGTTATTTATGAGGTTTTCCCTCAATTGCATTTAGGAAGTTCAAACTATAGGAGGGCGAATGATGCATTCACCATGCACATCACAAGAATGCTTCAAGAAGTAGAACATGTCAGAATTTCAGACCAAGCAAAAGAGCTCATCAAGAAGTATGGAGCTTGGTTTATTCAATTCCCAACCTTGTCATACATCTAGTTTGATGGCTATTAGAGGGCCCGATATAGACTTCTGAGATATCCTACTGATCATACCATACTCTTGGAAGTAACTAGACAGATTTGTGACTTTCACGCCATTGTTAAAAGGGATAAGCATAAGACTAGATTTTGTGGGGATTTCCCATTAAGGATTGGCACTGGGGAGCCATGCCCTTCCATTATTTCTTCCCAGGATTTAGAGGAAGAAATGAATACCCTTGGTTTTTATTTTCATTCCAAGAGGTCAAGATTTGATATCACAGGTGAGGCTCAAAAGAAGGCCAGTAGAGAATATAGCCATAAGGTTGATCTAGAAGACTATTGGGCTAATTGTAGTGATGAATATGAGGTTAGAAAGAAGAAATTATCTCGGCTCCTAGTGGAAGCAATTCATTTGTATAATATAAAAGCAGTTCTTGATCGATTGGAGGATGATGGAAACCTAATTCAAGATCATGCTTATGAAGTAGTGAAGGATAGGCCCATTGGTGATGTGGATTGGTCAGAAGAAGAAAAAATAGAACTGAAGCAGTTAAATGATCTAGTTATCAAATTTACTAAGATGTGGCTGAAGCATAAGCTATGGGAGTTGGAAAGCGAGGGAGTGAAATGTACCTATTAGCTAATGGGAGATTTGGATCCTCACTCCACTTCTAAAGAATCAACTGAGCAGGATCCTAAGGGAAAAGATAAGGTAGATTCTCCTTTCAAAATCAAGATAAAAGGTGTTCAAGAAACAGAAGTACAGGAAGCAGAAAAGTAGAGAAAGCCAAAGGAAAATAAGAGGATTAGGACCAAGAAGTCTGGGTAGAAGGAAACTAAAGGGAAAAATCCTGGGGCTAATGATCATGTACCCAAAAGGAGAAGAATTCTAAGATTGTCGGAGAAAGAAAGCTCTAAGGAGCAAGTAAAAGTTTCCCCGCCTATGGTAGAAGTAGAAAGTTCAGAGGAGAAGATGAAGGTGTATACAAGGATGTCTAGGACTCCTCCAAAGGATAGTGTACCTAAGGCAGATCTTCCTTGAGCTATCTCTCATGAGAAGTAGAAAGATGATGTTCCTTTTTCCCATGAAACTCAAAGTAAATTAAATGAGCCAGAAAACATTGAGGAGCATCTAGACTCTAAAGGGGAGGAATTTCAAGAGGGTGAACTCTACATTGCAGAGATAGAAGTTGAAAAGGTAATACAATCTTCTTTAGTAGCTTACATGGATTCCCCTGTTGAAACTGAAGAAGTCAAGTCACCTCCAAGAAGGGAAGAGGCAAAGAAGATCCCATCACTTGAACATGAACAAGAATACATTGAAAAGGAGAAGAGCAAGGCAAAAAATCCTAAAAAATAGAATTTGAGTGAGGAGGTGCCTAAAGATCAATAGAAGATATAGATTGAAGTGCAATTGGAATCCACTATCCCTGGTTGGTTGGATGAGGAGATAAAAAGAAAACAAGTTGTTGTGGAAGATAGTCCACCGAATTGGGATGAGCTACTAGCCAAAATGGGAAAAGATAAAGGTAAGAAGAAGGCTAGGGTGATTTCGAGGATTGAAAGGGATGAAGCTCATAACAGATTTTTTCACATTACCACCCCTACTCCAGACAAAAATAGAGATGATGTACCTGCAAAAGATTATAATATTCAGAATTTCAATCTAGGGCCTACATCTATTGAGCAAGATATTAAGGATTATGAAGGCTCTAGTGCAGTCATCTTGGGTAGATTGAGGAAGGAGATAAAGACTAAGCAAGAGTTGAAGAAAAAAAATGAAAATCTCAGGAAATTCTTGGAAGAATTGATGAAACCCTTGCAATCTATTCACCCCTCCACTTCTACTGCAAAACCTCTGCCTTAGGAGACCATCACTGAGCTTGAGAAGATGAAAGATTCTACTCTTTCCACTATGAACTGGCTGCAAGGGGTGCAAATAAAAGGTAATGAAGCCATCAATGAAATCCTTTCAATAGGGAAGGATGCTACAATGGCAACTGATTGGTTGAAACAAGTGTTGGCACAGGACAAAGAGGACATGGATCGCCTGCTGCAGAAAACTAAGACTATCATGGAGTACACTAGGGATAAGTTGATAAGTGATAAAATTCTCCCCTCCTCTAGAGCTGTTGAGCCTTGGGAGTGGTTTGAGGCATTGCAAATTAGACAGAAGGTGTTGAAGAAGATTTACAAATAGAGGAGATAGATTGATGATACCCTAGCTGGGGTTTATAATGGCTCCATTACCTTTTTTGAAATTATGACTGGGAGAAGGAATATTGCTCCCAAGTATTTGAGTTTGGAGCAGTTGAGGAGATGGTGGCAGGATGTTTATGCCCCAGTTAATGACAATTTTGTTTCTAAGCACCAATTGGATGATGCGGCCACCTACATTGTTGTCATTAATAAATACCTAACATATAAGGTCGATTGGGATAAGTCGGTAAAGTAGTCAAGGGAAGAAACTATATCAATTGAAAGGCGACTTAGGATTTTTCCTTTACCACCTATGGCCGACATGGATAGGGTGCTTTTGAAGGTTCATGAAATGCTAGATCAGAATAAGGACAAAGGAGAAGGAAATTAATGACTAGCTACATCGAGATTTGTGCTTCCCTATTATTTTTCCATGTATTGGTCTGAGCTACATTGGAGATCCCAGACCAACCTGGATGAATTTTATACATTTAATGCATCATTTATCCTATTTTTAGATTTCTCTTGGCTGACTTTTTGTGCCTTATTATTATTGTAAATTTTTTTTTTTGTCTACGCTGACATGTTTTGGGGGGTTCTATAAATATGGTATTTTGCCTCATTTGTAAGGGTTAAGAAGTTTTAGACATAGAAAATTAGAGTAATAATTAGAGCAAACTGAGTAGAGTAAAGTTAGCAAGTAGTTGTTCTCAAAGCAAATATTGTAACAAAAAGCCAGAATTGTTGCTACAGTTGATAATTTGAAGCAAGTAATGACATTGTGATTTGGTGCCATACTTGTGTTCTTTTATCTTGCATGCTTCTCATTTTTCCATCTTTAGAATTTCTTTGAGGAAGATTAATGCTTAGAAGTTTAAATTAGAAGTGATTCAATGATGTTCATGATTTGATATTTGAAGTATTTCAATAATCCCTAGTCCATACTTTTCGCAACCACTTGATTGTTAGTTGCTTTGCAAAGTTAGCCTAGACTTTATATCCACTGTGCTTAGTTCAATCTTGAGGGTTTATTCATTTCAATTGTAATAGGGTTTTTTGAATGAATGTTCATGATTCAAAAATCTTAACACCTTAGAAGATTGCACTATTTCTATAAGATTGCAGGTCCATCTAGGTCAAGTAGAAATTAGTTTTGAGGGATTGGTCCATTTCAAGTGTTTGGTCATTTGCATTGTTAATCTTAGGTTTAGTGTTAGTTCTAGAAATCTATTTGAAACCCTTATCCTTTGATATTTATTTGATTATTGGACTAAATTTAGGATTGAAGTATCATTGCATTGCTAGATCTGATAAATTGAGATTCAGTATTTTACTTGTAGTAAGGTCCCATTGTGATTACTAGCATTTTCACATTTATCACTGAGTTGTTTATGCATTGTCAAGACCTAACATTAGAGACCTTGGGGTTATCTCTTGAGGCTTGCTGATAGAGATTTACCTTTCAAGAGAGATAGGATATTATATTTTGTCTAAGTTGTTGTGTAGAAAACATCATCAACAGGCACCACTTGTAGCAGAGTTGGTTGGGGCTTGGGGTTTGCATCCCTCAAGGTCATAGGTTCAAATTTTCTTCGTAGTGGGAAAGGAAAGGGTAAATAATATTACTTGTTCCTACTCCATTGATCTGGGGTATAGGAATGGGCTTTACCTCTAACCTCCATGAGGTTAGATTAATTTTAGTTTCACCTCCAAAAAATGTAGTCACAAAATGGAGGACCACAAGAAAGGAAGCTTGAATTTTTCTGTTAACGATAACTTTTCAAAATTTTTGGCCTATTCTATAAAGACCAAGGGCTTTAATGGGGCCTAAAGGGATTCACTAACTACTCTTCCCAATGCTAATGATGCAATTTCCAATAGATCAACTTTGGGTTACTATGGAAAGGCATCTTCATCAGCAAAAAAGGAATTTTAAGGAAAGTTTAAGGGATCTAAGGGCTTTCCTAGTAATGTTTTGCATAACAGAGCTTGGATTCCTAATCAAGAAGATTCCATGTTCTCTAATAGAAATTTCCAGAGCAAATCACGTGCCACAAAATTTCTTATTAGGGAGAAGCAAGCACCTTTTGAAATTTGTGCCCTTGATTTGGAAGGCCTTTAGATTCTTCAAGTTCTTGTCGCTCATGGGAAGATGTGGCTTTTGGCCATTTTTCTTCCCATTCTCCTGTGGATGTTGAAGTTCTAGTGTACTTTCCAAATAATATCCCCTTGAAGATATAATTTCCTAATAATATTGTGTTAGATCTTGATCTTTATCAGCATCATTTGGTGAAGCAAAGGATTTTTTAGTCTCATAAGCATAATCCATCTCCTGCAACATTCCCAAATAATGTTACTTTGGGAAAGGGTTTTAGTAGTCCTTGGTTAGATGCGAGCAATTGGGATCAACTGCAGAAAAACAAATGGGTGATCACAGGTGAGTTTTTTACCAGTTCTTATTCCACAAGAAATTGTGTGACATTACTTGAGGACTTGATAAGAGTGAAATCTAAAGATTTGTGACATACAACTCTTATTTGTAAGTTTTGGAAGTTTTCTACTCCTATTTCTAAACTCTAATCCTTACTTTTTCATGATTGGGAAGGGGTTTTGAAAGTCTTTTACATTGATAATGGAAATGGTTTTTTTGTAGTATTGTTTTCCTCAAAAAAGTTTAGGGATTTGGTTTATAAAGTTAAACCTTGGGTCTATGGGGGGTTTAGCTTGTCTATTCAACCATGGCATCGTAATTTTAACCCTCAAAAGGCCTACTATTTGGTTTATTCCTTTTTGGGTTCAAATGCATTATTTTCCTTTGTAATATAGAGAGTCGGGCATTGTTTAAATTTTTGGCAAATCATTTAGGTATTTTCCTAAAGCATGATTTGTCCTTTTTTCAAAACCCTCATCTTCTTGTTCGAGTCTATGTTCTATTGGACATGGTTCAACCTTTTTTGAATGATGTTACAATCAGATCTAAAGCATGAATTTTTACTCAAGCTATTTTCATAGAGACTCCTTCTAATGTGTGTAAAAAATACCATATTTTGGGTCATAGGACCAGCTTTTGTAATTTCAAAAAAGAATCAAATAAAAAAAATTTAAATTCAATTGTTAATCCTTTTATGGGCTTTCAGGGTAATGAAACTCCTATCATTACTTGGGATTTTCCTTCTTATATAGAAAATGAAAAGGGTTTGAAAAAATTGTATTATCATGTTCTCTCTTCTTCTTATTCTCATTTGTTGGATCCATTGTTAGGAGCTTCAAATATTTGGTCTATTTCTTAGGCACATAGTACTAGTTTGGATCTTGTAGGAAAGATTGTTGCAGGCAAGATTTTTATTCATATTCCTCTTTATGTACCTTGCTTTTCTCAATTGTTTGTTTTGGGCTGATCTTTGCACCTTTATCTACCAAATTTAGTGGTATCTTTTCAACAAGTTTTTTCTATTGCATCTTTATTTCTTTGTTCTAATTCATCTAATTGTAAGCAACTCACATTGGAAGTTCTATTTCTATTTGTGTGAATGACCAATCTTTTGGTCCTCTTTATTTTTTTGGAGATGCAAACTTTGTTAGAAGATG
Source organism: Sequoia sempervirens (assembly GCA_007258455.2). Taxonomy (NCBI): domain Eukaryota; kingdom Viridiplantae; phylum Streptophyta; class Pinopsida; order Cupressales; family Cupressaceae; genus Sequoia; species Sequoia sempervirens. The sequence continues at coordinate 59,544,772 of VDFB02058242.1, forward strand.
GTAATCATGAGGGACTTTCTCAAAATTCACTTCCTTTGATGGGTGCTTCTTGTGATGAAATCATTGAGGAATCTGGGGAAGTTCCAATATCCAATAATAGTTCTTTTTTAGCTAGTTCATTACCTGAACACCAAGGGGAAAAGGTTATTTCAAGTACAGTGGCGTCTTTCAGTAATGAGTTGGAGTTGGGGAAGGGTTTTGTAGATTTTTATTTTTCATAGATTTTTTTAGTATCTCAAACTCCTACCCTTTCCTTATCCACTTAGAAATATCCAATTAAAAGGGGTAGGAAGTCAAATGCGGTTAAGTTTTAGGAGGAGATTGAAACAAGTAGGCAATTGACTTTGGATGGTTGTATTATAAAGGATCTTTCAAATGTTTTGGATACTTTTGCAAATGATTTGGAGAATGTTAATGGTTCTAATCACCTTGTTATAACCAAAAATATTCTTCCAACTATTTTTAAATCCCCTGGTAAATGGGGAAGGAAAACAAATGCTTTTAAATTGCAAGAGGAGAAAGCTTTGGGGAGGTCCAGTGTAGTGGCTTCTTCTTCAAATGATTTGGAGATTGTAAGGGATCATGTTGATTTTTATTTAATTCAAAGTCCTCCACTTTCTTAGAAATATCTAGGTAAAAGGGGAACGAAACCAAATATTGTTAAGTTGTAAGAGGAATCAGTTATGGGAAGTCAAGTTACTTTGGATGGTAGCATTAAAAAAATATTGAAGGGAGTTAATTGTTCCCCAAGGTTTGAATGAGAATTATAACTTGGAATGTTAGGGGCATTAATGATCCTAAAAAAGAGATCATATCAAGCATAAAGTTGACGTTTGTGGAGCTAGCATAGTGTTATTTCAGGAATCTAAGTTGTCTCAAGAAAATTTTAAATTCTTCATTAAAAATGGGTGAGGTGGAATTCATGTTGTATAGTTGCTCAAGGAGCATCGAGGGGCTTGATTTCCTTGTGGAATCCTAAGACTGTATTAGTGGAAACTTCAACAAATAATCAACATTGGTAGTTTATGAAGGTTGTTCATTTTTATTTGAGTTTTGGTCTATTTAATGTTTATGCTCCTAATTCTACCGTGGGTAAGAAATAGTTGTGGGAAGAGTTAAATTAATCTTTAGCCAATTAGATTCTCAAAATATGATTTTAGCAGGAGATTTTAATGCGATCCCAAGTCTGTTTGATAAAAAAGGTGGTATTATTCCTCTTGAAAAAACATTGGAGTATTTTAATGATTTTGTACATAACAATGCATTGTCTAATATAAATCCAAGTAATGGAAATTATACTTGGACAAACAAGCGTAAGGATTTTCTTCAAATTGTTGTGTGTCTAGATAGATTTCTGATTTCTCCAACTTGGATTAATGAAAAAGTTGTTTTGTCTTCAGAAATTTTTCCTTGGGTGGGATTTGATCACTTCCCTTTATCTTTACATATTGATAACAAAAAGGTTGCATCTTCTACCAATTCTTCTTTTAAATTTGAAATGATGTGGCTTAGGCATCCTGATTTTGTTAATCTACTACATGAATGGTGGATCAAGGCTCCTATGGTGGATGACACTTTCATGTTTTTTTTTCACGTAAGCTTATGTATATCAAGGGGAAGATAAAACATTAGAATGTTATTGTTTTTAAGAATTTTTTTCATCAAAAATAAGTTGTCTTTAAAAAACTTATGGAGGTTAATGTTGAGATTATTCTAAAAGGTTTGAATCTAGTAGATTTTTTGAATTGAAAAGAAAATTACAAGAGGAATGGGAAGATCTTGTAGCTAGAGAAGAGGTCTATTAGTCATAAGTCTCGAGAATTGTGATTAAGAGAAGGGGATAAAAATACAAAGTTTTTTCATAGGTCAACCCAGGTTAAGAAGTCTAAGAATGCAATATTTTCTATCATGGATAGTCAAACAGGAGAAAATCTGGTGAAGGAGGAAGATATCCAACATGAAGGGATAGCTTTCTTTTCAAAATTGCTATCAACATCAGATAAAACTTCAAATCAGATTGATTTGGCTAAAAGTGAATTGTTGGATACTATTCCAACCCTTGTATCTTAGGAGGACAATGCTCATTTGCTTAAGCCTTTTACTTTAGCTGAATTGAAATTAGTAGTTTTTTCTATGTCTCTTGATAAAGCACCAAGGCTAGATGGATTTACAGCTTGGTTTTTTCAGAAATGTTGGGACTTTATTGCAAATGATTTGTTAAAAGGATTGGAAGAGTCTAGGACTTCGAGTAATATGTTGAAGCAGTTCAATGTGACCCACATAACTCTTATTCTAAACATGAACAATCCTTCTTCCTTTTCTGATTATAGGCCTATTTCTCTTTGTAACACAGGTTAGAAAATTTTCACCAAAGCAATTTACATGAGATTGTTGCATATCATTTTGAGAATTATTTCCATTGAGCAAGGTGGTTTTGTCCTAGGAAGAGAAATAGTTGAAGGTGCTTTAGTAGCTCATGAAGTGTTGCATTCTATATCCTCAAATTTTATGTTTTCTTCAATCATTAAGTTGGATATGATGAAGGCTTATGATAGAGTGAACTAGGAATTTTTAATGAAAATTTTGAGAAAGTTTGGTTTTCAAGAAAAATGGTGTAAATGGATCTATTCTTTGTTGTTTGGGGAAATTTTTTTAGTTTTGGTCAATGGTATTCCTTTAGGTTTCTTCAGTTCAAGTCAAGGGGTGATACAAGGTGATCTGCTATCTCTTTTTCTTTTTATCATTTTAGTTAAACCAGTAAGTAGAGCAATAAATTATGCACATTCACAAAATTTGGTTCAAGGAATCAAGATTCCTTCTATAGATATAGCAGTGACTCACTCTTTTTTTGCTAATGATACACTTCTTTTTGGTCTTGCTACAATATCAGAAGCAAAGTAGATTAAAGTTATGTTAGAAAAGTATACCTTAGCTTCAGGTCAACGTGTAAATGCAAATAAATCTAAAGTTTATGTACTTAATACTAAGCCTTTGGTGAAAGATAAAATCATTCATCTTTTGGGTTTTCAAGAAGCCGATCTCCCCTATAAATATTTGGGAATTCCCTTCTTTTTTGGTCGCAATAGGATCTCATATTGGGATAAGGCTATTAGTAATATCCAATCTAGAATTGAAAACTTGAAAGGGCATTGGCTTTCTCTTTCAATGATAATATTATTGATTAAGTATGTTTTATCTTAATACCAAACTATTTTATGGCATTCTTGAAGGCTCCTAGATCTGTAATACTTACAATTGAGAAACTAGTATGATCTTTTTTATGGAAAGTAAATATGGATTGTAGAAAGAAAATTCTACTTATTTCTTTGGAAAATATCTATAGGGATAAACTTAAAGGTGGGGTAGGAGTTCACAATATGGCTTCAAGAAATATGGCATTGGGGGAAAATTTAGTTTGGCGCATGCATGACAAACCTCATTCTAAGTGGTACAAGATCATGTGATCTAAATATTTAGATTGTGGGGATTCAGTGCGTATTTTCACAATTTCTAATCCTTCACAAGGTTCTGCAATGTGGAATTTCATGTTGGAATGTAGAAAAGTGATTAACCCCCATTTAACTTGGGAAATTCATGATGGTCTATAAGAAATTTTTTGGAGAGACTCTTGGAATGGATATCCTCCTCTATATACTCAGTATGATTTCCAATAAGCAGAATTACATTGGTCACAATGTTTGGGTTGGAGATTTAGTGATTATAACCAAAAATTTGGACATTCAAGGAGAGCTTTATGGAAAGATTTGAATCATTCCTCACTTTCAAACATACAAAAATTAGAGTTAATTGATATTTTAGGAGATAGAGTTGTATTTGGGTTTGAAAATTTTGATAAACTCATTTTGGCACCTTCAAAAATAGGGAAATATTTAGTTAAATTGGGGTACAAAGAAATCATGAATATGGAAACCTAGGTTTGATGCAAACCCAGGAAGCCCAAAATCACTCAAAGTGAAAATCTGCCTTCAAGAGGTATATAACAAGATTAAAATGGCCTAGTAGGACAATTCAAACAATTCACAAAGCTTGATAACAATTAGAAGCATAATTTCTCTCTTTCACCCTTGTGACCTAGTAACAGTACAAACCTTGTTTTTGGCCCTTATCTCCAATACTCTCCAAAACACTTGACAAAAAAAAGGTGGATTTAGATACCCATTTCAAAGTTGTACAACATATCTCTTAACTAGATACAAGTCCTTTGGACCAAACCCTTGAAATCACTACTCCTATGTTGACCTAATTAGGTTGATTATGCCTAATTTACAAAGCAACCTCCCTTTAAACTTATCACAGACACCTAAAACATTGGGGCAGCATTTCCCATGCCCTCAAACCTCTAAATCAACAATTTATTCGCAATATTGACCCCTCCAACACAACAAACCATAAAACCCTTGATTTCTTGCCAAACCAAGAGGGTTTATTCAAAGTACCTCTTGCACAACCACCTACACCTTTCTGCTAACTCAGAAACTTGTAATTTGACCCCAATATGCTTAAAAGTTGAAAAAAAACTCCCTGATCTCATTGATTTTATCAAACCCTAGGCTAGAAGCTCCATTTTCATGTGTTTTTCTTAACAAAAATCAACAAGACAGTAGACTTATCTCTCTTATTTCTTCTCTAGAACTCCAATCATATATACTTCCTCCTATTCAAACTCACCAGGGCCTATTGCACTTTTTATAGTAGATACAGTTGGTGTAAGGACCCTTAAATCATGGTTTTTGGTTATAAAACCCTCAAATAGGGTGTGCTTGATCTGTTGCAAGAAAATAATGATTTCTACTACAAAACTCAATTAGTTTCCTTCAAACTTGATGAAAAAAAATGCTAACATAGGCCTTTACAAAATATGAATGATTACATAACAAAATTTGGTTGTATGGGTCCATACAGATCTGCAAAGTGTGAAAGAAACTCAGAAAATGAATAAAAAACACAGAGATTTCTTATTGCCAATTCTTCAAAACTACAAGCCAACATTACAAACAAGTTGTAATGCCTTTTTAAAGGCTTCTCCTCTTCCAACCACTAACCAAATACCTTACAACTAACTTTTAAACATCTAATGACCGTTGGAAGTCACAATTACACCTTTTACACATTTAATGACAACACCCTTATACACTTTGCAATGTTTACATTTTTTACCCTCTCAATCACCCAACCTATTAAAAATGGTCTAATAAGACCTTATTTACCTAATAAACATGAATCACACTAGAAAAAAATGCTATCAACCTTCACACCACCTTATCAACTCTGACAATTCCTTCCACAAGATTTGCAAACCTTACAAGATGAATACAAAGCCCCTAAAAGTTGATTAATTACAATAGAATGGTCACATTTGACCTTATTAGGACTCAAAAAATTAACTTCGAACATCCTAACACACACTACCTATCAAACACTTAATGAAGAACATAGAATAGATTAGTGCTCCTACACCAATGTTCAACCTCAAAGGGCTATGTCTTTTTGCTAGAATCTAGTGGTTCTCCCTAAGGTAGTTTTTTTTCATGGTTAGCTTAAAACACAAAGTTTTATCAAGTGATAAGTTAGTGAAATTAGGAATTTTTTCACCTTTCAATTGTGTGCTCTGCGATACAATATTAGAAGAGGTTGAGCATCTTTTCTTGCAATGCCCATTTGCAAATGCTTGTTGGGATTTTGTGAAGCATAAATTAGGCTGGTTTTCTCCTTCTCCTTTTACTATTTGGGAAATGTTCACAAGTTGGCCTGTGTTGTACATACATTCTTTATTTGCAATTTGATGGAAAGTTATTCCTTCATCAGTAGTTTGGCGTATTTGGTGGGAGCAAAATTAAAGGATATTTCACAAACAAACATCAAGTATTGATGAGGCTGGAAAAGTCAATGTGTGAAGTTGTTAATACTTATGTTCTTAATTCAAAGCATGTTGGTTAGAAATTTATTGATTGGGGCTCTAAGTAGATCAAGGCTTGGCCTTCATTAGTTATTCCTTTCAAAGGTAATAGGAAACTGAAGGTGGATATTAAACAAGATAGGAAAAGGGTGGTAGGGACTCCCCTAGTTATAGGATTTGTAAAATTAAATTTTGATGGTGCATCTTGAGGGAATCTTGGCCAATCAAGTGTAGGGGTTGTTATTAGAAATCATGTTGGTGAGCTCATTGGAGAAAAATTAGTTCATCTTTCTATTGGTACTAATAATCAAGCAGAAGTTCAAGCTCCGCTTATTGGGTTATAGTTTATTAAACAACTCAAAATTTCAAAAGTCCTTATTGAAGGTGACTCTTTAATCATTATAAATGATTTCAGGATTAGAGGATCTTCAAATTGGAAATTGCAATATGTTTTGGATCAAGTTTGTGGATTACTCAATTCCTTGGAATCTTTTGAATTAAATCACATCTATAGAGAAGAAAATAATGTGGCAAATCATCTTGCAATCCTCGATTGTGAGAAACAAGAGAGAGAAATATCTTATGGGTTGGACTCAACCTTGTGCAATGAACCACTCCAAGATTTAATTAATCTTGAGAAAAATTGGTTTTCATAATTTGGATGTATCTTTTTCTAATGATGTTTTTTGTTGGTTATAGGGGTTATGTTATTGAAATTTAATATTTCAATGAATATAACACATTCAATTGTGTTAAATATTTGTTTTAACCTTCTTCATTGCCTAGGATTTTAAAATCATTGAGGCATGAATACTATTAATGATAAGTTTGTAAGGATGGCAGAGGCATGTTTCATGAAGGTTGACATAACCATTTTTTATGAAGGTTGACAGAGGTATGATCATGTAAGTGAGTTGGTGAGCTTCTAAAGGGATTGAAGGAGTCAAAAGATGGTAGGTGAGCTATTTTTTTCTTGAGGTGGCATTATAGTTGGAGGGGTTTTGGTATCTTGCATGCTGGAGGAAAGATTTTCCATGTTTCAAGACTCTGTAATCTACAAATAAAATCATTACTCCTTATGCTTGGTGAAGTTCAGTTGGCATGTGGTACTTGCATGAAGATTTTATTTGTAATAGTGTTGTTAAATCAAAACTTCCTATGATGGTCGTAATTTTTTGATGTAAGGCGAATGATGGAATTAAATGGGACTTTGCTACAAACTTTAATCATGTATTGATATGTGGCTTCTCATACATGTGGAATTTATTTCAAAACTAAATGCATTTGAACTCCTTGTAGTGATTTTTTTTCATTATAAAACACCTCACCTCCTTCATTTTTTGTGATTGTTTCTCAAATCTTTGACAACAAGAGCAGGGTTCCTATGGCCAAGCTTCATCAAATTACTAGAAATGGTTTGCAATATTTCAAAGCTATAGTGGTAATTTTTAGTTTCTTCATTTCATCTCTACTAAAGTTTTTCCAAGCTTTATGTGTTTACATCTTTGGTGACAACAAATCATTTTATAGTAAATTTAAAGTGAATGTGCTTTGATTCTTGGTGGGTGCCTTGTTTTTGGGTGGGTTCCTTGTGTCTGGGTGATCATTGTGTGTGTTTTTTTCATCCAGTAGTCTCATGGTTATTGATGAATTTCATCATCCTTTACTAGGTTTCAGGATTTGGTGTTGGTTTCTTATTTAAACTTGCAGTGAGTTTGGGTAGTTTTCAAGGGTTGTTCATGGAATACACTGTCAAAAACTTCAGGGTTCCTATGCAAATCAAACTAGGGGAATGTCCATTTTCTGGGGATATAAGGGATTTTGAATTATCCTTTATTTTTAGAGTTTCATGTCCTAACATGGTTGATAGTATCAAGGTTGTCATTGGAGAACATGTTCTAAGCCTAAGTGCTCCTAGGATACTTTTTCCATCTCAAATGCTATCTATATTTTTGTCGAATGCTTTAGATCTTTTGTAGTCATTAGATCTATTGGAAATTGTTGTTGACACAACAGTTCAACCAAATGTGTTGGGTCCAGAGGAACTTCTTCAATGTGTACAGGAATATAATTTGGATAGAGGAAGAGGATTAGTAGGTAGTCTCTTTCCAAATAATTTTCTCAAATCAAAACAATGTTATAGGGTAGCTTTTGAGGTAGTGAGAAACAATTTAAAAATTGATGATCCTTGGGCTTTGAAAAGAGTTTTAAATTTGTTTTTTGAGGAATTGGGGAGTCCAATAGTGGACAATATTAAGGAAAATTCTATGCTCTCTCTTATCTGCTAAGTCATTAGATAAGGAATGGTCGTCCACTTCAGCTCAATTTCAATCTTTAGAACCAAAATGGTTTGGATGGTCAAGAACAGGGTGAGAAGGAAAATCAACAAGAAGGTGTGGGGGAAAATTTCACTAAAGATGATCAAGATGCAAAGCAAGAGGGTCAAGGTTTGAAACAAAGTGTAGAGAGAGAAAGGTGGTCAAGGTTTGGAGGAAGATGTAACTGACATGGAAGAGTAAAGTGATTATAAGCACCTTCAAATTTTGTTTGTTAAAAACATTGCAAATTTTTTATCCATAAAAAATTGGACATTTAGACAAGGTATTTTATTAGGTTGAAGCATAGGCATATGTATGTGGAAGGCTATAAATATACCTGATATCTATGGAGGCCATGTCATATACATGAGACACAATTTTGATGGAGCTATTTCTCAGTTAGATATTATCATGATTAATCTAAAAATGTCAAGTGAAGGTGTCTAATAGGTTAGACACAATTTGGAATATTTTGGCATCCTTTTAATTAGTACTATAAATCTAATTATGCATGTAATTTTTATTATGATATTAATATAAATAGTTAGGCCTTGGCCTTTTGCTTAAAAAAAAAAACTATGGAACTAGATGCTTTTAATAATTTATTTTTATGGATATCTCAATATGTGCAGTCCTTAGTTTAGGATATGATGATATTGAACTTTTTACATTTGATCATGAATAGAAGGTTTGGTTGTCTACAATATCTTTTATTATTGTTTCTATCATTTTTGAGGCATCCATCTAAATTATTAATAAACATTGAAATATCTATGTTATCAATATGTATTTTCTAACTATCACTTCAGGCATCATGATTTCTATTACAAAATGTACGTTAATGGAAAAATTTGGGGCAAGTTAATGAGATTTTGTTGTATATTTTGGTGGTTAAGAAAAATTTATTTGAATTTTTTATTGTCAAGAATTTTTGAAGTTATATATTTTTATTTTTACTTGCTTCATTAGATAGAGTGCTCAGATTGTAATTGGGATTTGGCTAGTTATTTTCTGCATTTCTTTTCACTATAGGTGTAAATCCTATGTTAAAGCTCAAAAGTGGTTGATTGTGCATAAAGCTCCCAATATTCTTACTATTGCTAGATAAGCTTGGCCAAAACCATAATGAAGTTCATTTTCTAGATAATTAATAAGCATTTTAGTCTTAAGTGCAACAAAACCTTTTATAGGCTTCAGAACATGATATCCTAGAAATGGAATATGAAGTGATAAGAATAGCTATTAGCAATATAAACATGTTTGGGTCCTTAATGACAAGGTCATTGTTGACAAGCCATCATCAAAGTCAATTTGTAGATCACTGGTCAACTAGTACCATGATGACCACTACCAAGTCATCAACTAATGGATGCCTTATTCTCTTATAGATATATTTTAACATTTTAACATGGAATCAACTATTGACATAGATCTATAATTAGAAGTTTGAATTGTTATAGTTTAATTATTTTTAGGCAATGTGAATGTGTTTACTTGTTTTATGTTTCTTTATTACTCATCTTAGACAATGTCCCATCATTCGGTATCATGACTTAATGTATGCATGTCTACTTATGCCCCTTAGATCAAATTGAATAACTTGTAGGAATTAAATATCCACTAATCATAGATGTTGGGTAATGTAAAGGTGAAATTGTATTGATTAAGTTAAGGTAGTTGAACACCCTAAGAACTCATTCATTTATGAAGTAGGATCAAATATCCATTTTAGAGAACAAAAAATGTGTGTTTTACAACACTAGCTTAGGCAAGGTAAAAACCTTTTATGCCTCTCCTATAACTTGAGATAAAAAACTAAGACAATGAATTATTGTAATTGATCATAAATCAACAAAATGATATTTCTTCAACTAAGTCAATGTAGATTCTAGAATTTACATGCCAAAATTTTAGAAAAAAAAATACTTACAATCTTACAAGAATTGAATTTTTATAATTGGACACATTTATTCAATTTATAGTCTAAATTCTAACATTTAAACCTTAAATCTACTCCTAAATTTAACATGTTTATGTAAACAACAAGGAGAAAGAGAAAGAGCTTGTTTTATAGTCTAAATTCTAACATTTAAACCTTAAATCTACTCCTAAATTTAACATGTTTATGTAAACAACAAGGAGAAAGAGAAAGAGTTTGTTTTATGTTGATATCAAATTTTATTTTGTTGAGCACACAAATCCCATAGAACCAATCTACCTTGACCTATATGCAACATTTAGGAACACAAGAAGGTCCAAATGTCTAAGGACTATTCAACTATGAGGAAAAATAATTAGTTAGGTCACTAGATATATAGTCATGTGTAGATCAAATACACACTTCTTCAAAAAAAATAATTTGAGTGATCTATTTAAAGAAAAACTTTGTTATTTTAATTAGAAAAATATAGTCAAAAAATCATAAATTATGTTTGAAAACCCATTTACAAATGAGAAAAAGAGCTAAAAGTAGTGAAAAAGTACATTTTTAATATTTTAATTTCCGACCCTTTATAAATTAAAAATTAATAGAATTAAATAGATACCAAACCAAGAAAACACATAAAAATAAAGAACTCAAAGTTCACAAAAATGAGGATTGCAAAATTAAGGACCAAGAAAAAATAACTCAAACATGTACAACATACCAAAAATTAATTATTAAACCATGCTCTAAAGTACATTTAGTGAAACATAGTGACCAATCTCAATAATCAATTGACCAAAGTTGTAAATGCAAGCATAAAATGTCTTAATGGGATTTGTATGTTCTCTAAGATGAGATATAATCAATTCTCCAAGAATTTTAAAATAAAAGAACATGTTTAAGAACCAATAACCTCTATCTAAAAGAAAAAATACAAAAGAATGAATTCATTAAAAGATACGAAAGGATTAGTCAAGTAAGATGAAATTTGATAGCCACTTAGGTCAATGTGTGTGCATAAAAATTCATTCTATTTTTAGAAATTTGTGGACTAATCATTATAGATTAGGTATCAAGCTAGCATTTTTTACCTTTAGGTTTAGACAAGTTTATACAAGATAATAGACATATCGTTGATTACCTAGACATTTCTCTACTAATAGCTCTTGGTGTCAATACTCCCAATGAAGTTAGATATGGGCCCACTCTAGGTATAACTCTACTACTAACTAGACATCTTTAATCTAGGTAAAGATTATATAAATCGCGTACATAATCTTTATCATCAATTGCACTTTTTATTTATTTTTATCTCTTTTTAGGATTTTTTTTTTCACTTGATTCATATTTTAAACAAATCAAATTTCAAGGTATTTAGGAAATTATAAATTTTAAGAGATGGTAAACCACCTTATTCAGTCCCAAAACCATGGGTATATATATCCTATACTTAGAACTCAACTTAAACTCAAGAGGTGTTCTTAGAGATATCCTTGGGAGGTTCTTATTTAAATGGATAAAATATAGCACACGATTTTAACAAATTTGTAACTATACCAAAATATACAGTTGGACCCTATAATTATCACTAAATCAAGATCAACTAGCACTTTGTGATTAATAACCATGAATGTAAGACCTTTGTGATCAACATATTTAATGTTAATTTTATTACTCTTTCAATCTTGTTGGCCCTTGTGATTTACACATGGATAATATATTTAAGATCATTTTATATATTTAAATGTATAGTTACAAGTTTCTAAATTTTGGTTTAAATGAACACATGAAGTGAATTACATTATATTTATTAATATTTCAAATTAATTTACTTGTTTCACTTGTTTAGTTACATTTCTAGAAGTTACATTAAATTTATTGCATGTACATGCACAATAACTATAGAAAGAGTTCAATACATTCTAGATCACTTATAAATAGTTGTTTTAAATTTAAATTGAATATACATGTTCTAGTATTTCTATTCTCTATAGATATATTAAAGCAAGAAGGTCCCATTGCTCCTTCAGGTACACATCATGGAAAATTCACCAGTTCCACCTCAAGGACTATTTGCATGTACTAATATTGAGATTGAGAGGTTCGCTAATTGATGGTACCAACATAGGAATATATAAGGACACTTGCATGTCCATAGTAGAGAGCCTACAAAAAATTAGAGATAAACTTGAATCCACTAGTGAATTTTCCCCCAATAGAGTAGTTGTTAGTCTTTCCCACATGTAGGAAGAAGTTAATGGTGATGTTTCCTTTTCTCAAATTTAGGTTTTAGTGACCAAAGAAATTATCAAATCATAGTATTTTTCATACTATTATTATAAACCTAAGGTGAGGGCATACTAGGTTACCAAATGTGTGGATGTTGTTATTGCCACTTTGATCTACCCCTAACTTCTTACAACATTTGGTAAATATCCAAATAATGACCAAATTTACTTATATTTTGCACAAAAAATTGTATGTAGAGGTTCATTTGGGCCTTAATATCAACTATTGTGACCTTCTAGTATATCTTGGTCAGAGGCATGGCAAGATTTCCAATAGGGGTACTTGTTGTTGAGCAGATCAACTGGCCCTAGTGTATAGGGTATTGGTTGGCAAGAGGTCTCTTGCTCTCTACCCAACCCTGGCCCCCTTAGCAAATTAGGTTGCCATTGCCTCCCAAAGGGAAGCAATTGATAGTGTAGGTGTTATTTTAGTTACTACCACTAGGATAGATATTGATTGCATGGGTCAGTATTTGATGCCAAGTCATCCATGATCTAGGCCTTCGTTTGTAGCATAGTACACCACTAATTGTGATCCTTATTCTATGGTGGACATCCCTACACCCGTACAACTAGATGTTCTTACAAGAGAGATGGAATAAAGTACTTTGCATTGTTTGGTTGAGGACCTCTTGGAGGCATATTCCTTCATCACATTAGACCATGGGATCTCTAAAGACCAAGTTAGAGGTCACATAAGTGCATCTTTTCATTCACATCTGGGATCCCATCATTCTCATCACTCAAGGCCCAACGCTAGTGCACATCAGGATCCACCTACAAATTATTTGATTGTTGCATAGGTTACTAATCCTTTAGTTGATCTAGAGAGGGTGAGAATTTCTATAGGTTGTGTGGAGATGTTGATGCATTCAGATTCGTCATTGATGCCATCTCAATTGGTTAGTCCCCTTCACTCATTGTTATTGGCATGATATGTGAGGGCTCATATGCATGTAGATCTTAACACATCAACTCAAACAACTCCTTTGGTTGATTTAGTGGAGCCATCCATTATAGAGGGCTCAGATCTGGTGCCACCTGATGTGCAGGTACATGTGTGTCTATATGTATGTGTCATGTGCATGTTCAATTCAATTTTTTTAAAATTATTTAAATTTTAGTTTTAACTATTTATGATATATATATATATATTGTAGATGGAGATGCCTCATGTTACTCCTAGCCTAGGGTCAGATCATGTATGTCGGTGTGATTCAATTGATGATATTGTTGTCAATGGACATGTGAGTTTTAAGTTGTTATATGTATATGTGTACATACATTTATATATCTATAGATATTTAAAAATACATGTACATTCTTAAATAACTATATATATAGTGTATTTAACACATTGTGTACAATTTTATCTCCAAGGCTCGATACATCCATTAGAGTAGGATTCTCATTTAGAGGGTCATTTGACTAGGGATCGACATGACAATTAAGTTGTTAGATCTGTGACTTTTTTGATACATTATGACCTACATTTGATGATCTCTACACATGTATTTTTCAGGTCAATGACTTGATTACATACATGTATACATTTTCTTATGATATACATACATATTTTTTTGCTTAAAATATTCATCTATGTACATGTTTGCTTATGTTCATGTTTATATTCATCTAGACATGTACATGTTTACACTTGAGCTTTTATACATTATATATATACTTAGAGAACTCATGAGTAAATGATTTATATATGTTAAACAAGTTAAATTTACATTAAATGTTATGGGTACATATGTAGCTTCACACACACACACATATACACACACATGTGTACATGTTTCAAGTTTGAATTTAAATATGAACTTAAATATACATGTGTACAACTTTCAAAATTGAACTATGATTACATGACCTTCGAGCATGTATACATTGTCTTATTGTTGAATATAATGGTGACATAACCTAGGATGCAACTTCTCTATATAATAGATAGAAAGAATCAAACTTATTCAAGTCTTCCTATTTTCAAGTGTTGTCATCTTAATTGATTTGGTACTTGTTTATGATATAGCAAGGATCCCATAGGCTAATTGCATCTAAATATTGGTTCCAATGGAGTTATTTGTATATCAGGAAGTTGTTATGAATTAGGCCTTTTTCGGTAGTGCAATTTTTGAAGTAATATATTGGTGTATAAATACATAAAAGGTTCTTATATTATTACCTCAAGGTAGAAAATCCTATCTTGGAATATGTATGGTAACTAATATGAGGCAAAAATTGATCCACACATGTCTTGACATGATAGTGTATGTTTCAAATAGAAACTAACCTACCAATTTTTTTCAAGTATTCATTAGATGTTCTACAAAAAAAACGTCAAATATATTGTAAGAAGGGAACTAAGGATGTTCTAAGTAAAAAATTCCAATATACCTTGAATTTAATTCAATCATCAATATCCACTCTCATATTTTTTTTATCTATTTAATCCTAAAGCCACAAATAAATTAAATATGTAACATTGTGATCATCAAAGCATGTGGGATATGGTTAAAAATTATATGGATAAATAGAATACAAATGCAATGTAAATTTTAATATCTTCTATTATTTATATGTGCATAGATGATATCTAGGTAAAATGAGCTTTGGACACTAATTAAATAGTACATCATCCTTAAAAGTGTACCAACAATTAAATAATACTTCATCCTTTAAAAAAGTTTCACAAATTTAGTAATTTTCATACACACAAATAGTCATATTTATTATCTTAACCTCATTTAATTTTCATTGAAAAATTCTAATATACCTTGAATTTAATTCAAACATCAATATCCACTCTCATAATTTTTCATAAGCCCTTATATGCACCCCATGAAATTACTACAAGTTTAAAAGTCCTAGCTTCTGAAGGTTCTGTTTAATTTCTATAAAGGATAGTAATCATATTTTCAACTTTAGTATTTACCCTAGATAATGTGAGAACTTAATGGGCCTCCACTCTCATAATTTTTCATACTTTCCCTAATATACCCCATGAAAGTACTACAAGTAAAAGTCCTAGATTCTAAAGGTTCTATTTAATTTCTATAAAGGATAGTAATCATCTTTTCACCTTTAGTACTATTTGTAGCATATGTATATAAAATTAAGCATCATGAATCAATTTATAAGAGTTTCTATCCATAGGCATATAACGAAAACCACAAGTAAATTAAATATGTAACATTGTGATCATCAAAGGATGGGATATGGCTAAAAATTATACATGGATATATAGATACAAGTGTGCAATAGATGTAAATTTTTATATCTCCTATTAAATATGTACATAGATTCAATATATAGGTAAAGTGGACTATATGGACACTAATTAAATTGTACACCATCCTTAAAATTGTACAACAAATTAAATAGTACTTCAACCTTTAAAAAAGTGTCACAAATTTAGTAAGTTTCATCCTTAAACTCTAAATTAAGCTCAAATATTTAAATTTAATCATGTACGTGCACTTCACTTCTAAGTTTGGACCTGATGTAGAGCATGGGCTTCTAATTTTCCAACAATCTCAGACAACCACTTACTGTAAGTGCCTTTTTTTATCAAACTCTGGGTTCCCCTTCACAAACCCTCATTCTTCCTTGTAGCCTTTCAAACATGGATTTTTGGACATAACTTGTGGGGCAGGAATTTCATTAAAAATTTAAACACATTTCTAGATACCTTTTGGAAAATTTCAAATAGATTCAAAATCTAGGTGGGGTTACTTTGTATGGAAGGCCTCAAAAGATTATTGTCTCTCTTCTTGACTAGGCCTAATTGGCAACTAGGCGTGCTCCAAATGGGTCCAGGGCTTCAAACTGTCTCAACACCTATTCCAAAACCTTCAAAATATCACATATGGATTGAAACAACAACTCCTACCCCAAGGATCATTCTCCAAGAGCACACAACAAATTTTCCCAAGTCATTAGGGCTTCTATGCCTATCAACAAGGTGAAATTCACCATATTGTCATTAAATGATCCTCCACATGTGCAAACCCATGCCTTATATTTTTCAAGGAGATAAAAGATACCAATATATAATTTTTTACAAATTTTCATGGGCTGATCATGGTGGAAACTCCGGATGTGGCAATTTCATGGTTTATTTCAACCCTAGGTAGGGTTTGGAGCGAGTTTTAGTAAATCAATGATATTTCCTTCAATTATTCATGAAACTTAACCCAAATAGAAGAAAAAAAAATCTAGAAAAATCATTCACATCATACATACATCATTCATACCTTACCAAGCAATGGAAGTATATACAAATGTGACAAAGATCTACAAAAAGTAGGAAAACATAGAATTTTCATTGTGAAATGCAACAAACTGTCATTCATAACTTTCACATAACACCAAATGAGGGAAATATCTCTTGTAAAATTATAGATGACATAGTTATAAAATTTTCCTCAAATTTTTATGAATATCAAACGATGGAGACAAAATTTATGCCATTTTTCCCAAAACAGGTAGCCCTAGGTACAAATTTAGGTAAGTTTTAGTAAATTTCCAATAACTTTCAAAACACCCAATGAAAAGGATCCAAACCAGATTAAAATTAAATTTAGTTGATCCCTCTATCAAAAATATAACTAATCTTAGGAATGTACCAATCTGTACCATGCAATGGAGTAGCAATTTTGTAGTTAGATTACACAAAAAATGCATTAAAATGTGTCTAATTGGTGTCTTATTCCTCCAAATTTCTCTCCAACCCCTTGGGTCATGTTTACAAAGTGTATTTATGCTATTAAAACCACATTTCAACATAACTTATTTTTTTAAGACTAATGACACCTTTACAAGATTTGTTGCATTTTGACAACTTTGCAACTTTTATAATTTTGACAAACTTTTGACAACTTTTGCATTATGACTCCAAAACTTCACAAATAGTCCCATACAAACCATAATGGGTAAAAATGGACTTATTCACCTTAAACATTACAAAACAAGATAAAACTTAAACTGTGACATCATTTTGTGATGGGGCTCCTAATGCCCCTACATAAAGATCTCATAAGAACATACATAGAAATTAAATAACTTACACCATTGTGTTTCAATCACTATTTTTTTTTAAACCAAATTCAAAGTAATAATCATCATAATCATATTATAATTAACTAGAAAAATGGAGTTCAAGCACTACTATAAGTTCTCACTTGAACATGTATACATGTACTTGAACTTGAAAATCATGGGTATATCTAACTCAATCGTTCTAATTCAGCTCGCTCTTCAATAAAATGTAATATTTTTTATGATCATCACTATCTAGTCTCCATTTTTTTCATCCATGTGTATGTGGAATTCCATGAAGATGTAGGGTGGTAGAAATTACTAGGTTACTATATTGATATACATTGTTCACAAGTTGATAGCCAATAAGATGAATCCCATGTTGAACAATTTTGACCTTTTTGAGATATATCCCTTGCACTACAATTGAATCTCCATAGTAAACAACATGAACCTGAGGTAAAACATTGGCACATAACATTTTCACTCTAGGTTTGTAAAATATATTTAATGTAAGGTAATCTACATGTACACACATATATAAATTTAAATGTTCACCCGTGGGAAACAACATTCCATCACTTGTTTTAGGTTTTGTTAACTTCTTCCTCTCTTCTATGGAATGCACTAAATAATAACTAACACCTTCTATGTTTCTAGGCTCCGCTATGACTATGAAAACATCTCTTATACACCAAATTTACATGGAAAATTTGTAAAAAAATTAGATCTAGACTAGAGATCATTAAACTTAAGTCATCTAGAGAAGAACTAAACTTTAAAAATAACTATGTAAATTGTAAATTTGCATTAAATTTATATTGAAAGTACACATGTACCTTTTCTAATCAATCTTGAAATATAGTCATAATCAATTGAAATCCAAGTAATGTCTTCAAATATTTCATCCTCATCTTCATCGTATGTGTCTAAAACAACTAGTGGCACCAAATTACATTCACTAACATATCTAAGTTTTTGGTTGTTGCATGCTTCAAAGTTTTCCAAAATGAACTTAGTGCAAGAACAAGAGTAATCCATTGTATATAATGTCCATCTAGGGTGATGATTTGTACTCACGACATAATGCAAAGATCTTATTTTGTCTACCCTCTTGCATCTATGCATTGATCTTCTATACACACCTCTATACATAAAAACAAACTTACATGAAAAATCATGTATATATATAATATTTAAAGTTTGAAATTTTCACATGTAATATCTCCCAAAACACTCTATGTGGAATGTATTGGTTCATTCCTAAAGATGTCTTGACCTCATTTGTGCAAAGTGTTTCTTACACCATTCAATAACATCAAGTGCACCATCTATACAATCTCTTGAATAACTCATTTGATGTTTTCTTAGAGCACATTTGATGTGAGATCCTACACTATCATTCTCACCTTTTCCATGCCCACTCTCAAAGAAACTCTAAACATGTGGTATTTTATATTTTTTATGATATCTACATAGTGCATAAAATGGTTGTGATGATTTGAATTGTGTTGCACATCTACCTGACCATACAAAGTGCTTTCAATTTTTACACCTCTACTTGTCAAATTCTCAAAAAAAATTTAAAGCAATTTTGTACAAAAAGTGTGTCATGCTCTTTATCATCGCTAATATAAAAGTTATATGTTTTCTTAATGAATCATTCATCATATGTACTCTCAACATCATCCAAATCTAGTTGTGCGTATTGATAACACACATACACCATAAGAGTGATTTTATTTGAAAAGTAATATTGTGATTGAATCTCTTTTTGATGTACAAAATAGTAATTTTCTTCAAAGTTGACTACTAATAGAACTGTTCCAAGTAGGAAAGTATCTCTTAATGTTTGAAACTATTGTGCTTTCTACTTAGAAAAAAAGGCATGTTGTATGTACGGGTAAATCAATTTTCAAAAATCTTCCATAAATTTTTCAATAGGTATCTCCTCTTCTACATAGTTTAACCTTGTGGATTCTTTCCCAAAATTTGTTTGAAACTTTACATACTTGTAAGTCTTGCAATTTACTATATTTGTTAGGTCAATATCTTTGTTTCTCATAGGCAATTCAACCAAATTTCCACATGTTTCATAAATTCCTTTTATGTAATTTATTTGACCAACTTCATTATCACATAATATGGATTCTATGAACAAACTTACCTATTTAGGAGGTGCATTTTAAAAATCATCACTTTCTTATCTCATCTTTTGAAACAACTGATATTAGAGATCAAATTCAATATAATAACAATTTTCAAAAACCTTGTTTATCTTCATATAATATGGATTTAACCTTTCAAACATTATTTTCCCAATCTTTATATGAGGATTCTTATTACAAAAGTTCACATACATCTCATGTTGTGTTATTTCTAGCCATACAAGGCACCTTGTCCACCTATCCTAACAACATACTACTGCATCACCAATTAAGTCTCTGTGTAATAATAATAACATGAAAATATGCATCATACTCACTAAAGCACTAATAGAAACTCGTGTTCTATCTGCAAGCACAAAACTTGAACACAAGTCAGTACCTCTTCATGGTAATGAATATAATTGTAAGAAAAATCATAATATCATATCATCATGATAATAATATGTCATAATCATGTGAAAATCCTAAGGATAACCAAAGAACTTTCATAGCATAGATATTCCCATAGCTTGCATCCTAGTAACGAACGTGTATGAACAAACACATAGTCCATAAGTTCATAATTTACAACATCAACTATCTAACATAATTAACACATACCCTAAATATTCCTATTATTTTACCTTCATCGTTAGGTTCCTTAGCCAAACTACTTGTATAACCAAGGTGAGAATGGAGGGGCACTACATCTCAATCTTTTGATGCGGTTGCTCTTACTCTAATAGCATGACTATGAGATCAATGCATATTTTTGCAACATAACATTAGTTTATGAGATGTGTTGAAAATGGAATGGGAAGCCTCTCATTTATAGAAATAAGAGGGGCTAAATCAAGGGTCAAGATTGAATGGTTAATGAAGAGCTAAGATTGATCGAAAAGGTGAGGTTTGGATAAGATGGAGTGGAGTATTAGGATTGTGACAAGTTCCACATGACAAAAAGGGGCTAAGAGGTGAGGGGTGCTCACACATGTGTGAGAACACATTGGGAAGAGAGACATTAAATTTGTGTAATAGATAGGGTGGCTTATGTAAGAGATAGTGGGGGTAGGTGAGATCTCACACATGTGTGAGAAGAGGCTAGAAGATAGTATATGACACTTGTCACTTTATGACAAGTTTGGGGGATGTGTAGGAATTTAAAATTATAGAATAATGATAATGGAGATTAGTGACAGGGGTTAAATTAATTAATCTTTGATTAATTAATTTAATAGGGTAGGTTGAGTAAATAAACCAAGGGTTTATTTAACTTGAGTGGAGTTAAATGTTAGAGAATGGGCTAGGATGGAATTAAATGATAGGAAAATGGTAATGGGCGTTAGGAAGGGGATACTTTTAATTAATCAAAGATTAATTAACTTAAGTGGGATCGAGGATTTGGAGGAAAATGGGAAAAATGTTAGCTTTAATTAAATAAATGTATATTTATTTAGTTAAAGGTAGTGGATAAAGGTAATGGGGAGATTAGTTAAATAAATAATGAATATTTATTTAATTAATTGTTAGGAAAAGGGAATGGGTTAAATTAATTAAATAAAAAAAAGTGTTTATTTAATTAAATATTATTTTGGGTGACTACATTTTTCCCCTCTCTTGAGATAATGTTTTGTCTAAGAGAAGTAACATCATTTCAAGGAAGAATACAACATAGTGGCTAGGAAAGGGATAAAGAATAGTGGCATGATGCCCCAGTCACTAGGGAGGGTGAGGAAGGATGACAAGAAGGTAGTGGTATTCCCCCCTCGAGAGGACATGTGGGTTAGGAGAACACAAGTGCGCTCTCAAAATGGATGGGAAGGCTAAAGGATGATGGATAAAATGATGAAAAACATAAGGATGTATGGGAGAGGATAAAGATGATGAAGACATGGATGAAGAGGGAGGATGGGTGACCATCATGTTGCAATGATAAGAGCAACCCATATTTGATATTATACTTTACATTGTGCACCAAGGTATCATGAACCATGATGACAATGTGCCAAGTACGTGATCAAAAGGTCAAGTGCAAACATATGCCTTATGACACCATGATATGGAAGACCATGATGCCCCTATTGCAATAGAGTGCAAGAGACCATGATAAATACAAACAATGATAAAACACACAAGCAACAAGCAAGAATGCACATAGATAAAAAACAAACAAGGGTTATGCTCCAAGTCAAGCTAAAAAATGATTGGTGGATGGCTTGATATATTGTTGATGATGATGATAAGGATAGAAAAGTTGAAGATAAGAGCAATGCATATCCCAAGGATTGTGTTTGTAATGCCCCGCCATGAAACCATAGAGGACAACACACTCTAACCCCTAAAACAAGACAATTTTTTTTGAAAGTGCATTAAGCACACTATTACAAATGAAACATTTAACATAAATCTAAACCTAAGTCCTCTAAGGTCTATGACTACGCTACTTAATTTCCATTAACTAAATTAGTCAGAGACTATAAATCATTACATTTAATTAAACTCCATTTACTCTATGAAAGCACATTTAAACATCTTATTTAATTAAACAATCAATAAGATACAACCATAACATGTTTCCAATAGAGATCAATTGAGTCAATCCATTTAATTACATATAAAATAACATCTTTTAGATAAGAGAGTTCAACATCAGTTTACATCATTACATTGATATAGCTGAACAACAATGTCTCCTCATATACATGTGAGGAGAGTACATCAAAGTATGATACATGATACATTAGATTATATTCAATACAAGTATATGAGTAACATTCCATATGAACTAGTTCAAATGTAGAAGTCTTCAATCTAGGAGAATTCAGCACAATCACGAACAAGGAGAGGGAAGCCAATGGAGCACAATGCACATCCCACCTGACCATGTGGAAGCCTAAGGTCCACCCCCTATGCTAGGAGGTAGTGAAAGGGTCCCACAATCGCAATCATTCAAAAGAAATAAGACAACATAAGGGATAACACAACATCAATGAATAAGAATGGTACAACATTAAATGACAATACACCACTTTTAGAGGCACACAAACATCCAAAGGGAACAAGAAGCAAGGTAATACTAGGTTGTCGTAGGAGGAGTGTCATCACATAGTTTTACATGGGTTACCCAGGCAGATCTTCCTAGGCCCTAACCCCCATCTTGGGCTACCCTAGTAGCCTCTACCGATCTCTAGACCCTCATGCAAACCTATGTGGAATCAACATACCTCTCTTGAGGATGAGGTAGTTAATCTTTCCATTCAAGAGTTTTTCAACTCATCACAAGCCTATACGAGCACTTGAGCCATAAGTGAGGCATTCACTTATTTTGATTAGTGTGATTACTACCCAACCCCCCAGTTTATTTTAGGTTATCACTTAATTACGAAACTCCCACATGGGTTATCCAAGTGCTACTTTGTGCATCAGTCCCCATTGAGAGTCACTCCCCTATTGATGAAAAAGAGACCCCAATAAAAATAGAGTAAAGCCACCTACACAATCATAAAAACTCATTAACAAAATAACAAGGCAAGGAATAACCCTTCCCACCACAAGTTCCAACCACATTGGTGAATATACTGTGCAAGGCTAATAATCATCGTAAACACAATCAATTCAAACCAAACAACACAAAGGTTTATCAAAATTTCCATCAAGAAGACAATTCTCCCTAGCCTCTATAAATCTAACTCACCATTTGCACAAATAAATCTCCCATTTTAATCAATGATCCAAAGTCACCTTAATTCACTAATCAGACACATATTCAATACAAACATCAAGTAAACATTACAACCATGAAAACAAGTATTAACCAAATAACCATTAAATGATTATGAAGCAAATCAACTTTTAACAAGGTCATCTAATTCATACATTAAGATAAATCCTTCATTTGACACATAAATTCAATCATTCATAAGATAAAATTCTCTTATTTAAATTCCTAAAACATACTTCAATCTAAATAGGACTAAGTCATCTAACTTTAACTTTGAATTATTTAACTTAAATAACCTATCTATTTAAAATAATTTACTTTAACTACATATACAATTAAATATTCATTTAATAACTCTCTAAATTAATCTTTATAATTTTCTATTTAATATTGAAATAATTTACCTTTCTAATTCATATATATAATTGAACTCATAGGGAATATAATATATAACTATTTTTTTTTGTTACTCGATGTTGACTCGATTAGTATGATAGGTGACTAATTTATATTATATATAAATATATAAAGAGGGATGCTAAGAAGTTGAGTACATTGATCCCTATTCATTCCTAGTGACAAAGGACAATATAGAGGTATTCTTGCACTCGCTAGGACTTAAGGAAGGGGCATACATGTATTGGGGTTGGAGCGAACTAAAAGCAAGATTCGAGCATAAGCATGCTTTAATGGAAGCACTTGGTGATTTATATGAGTATATTTATCGAAGCAAGATATAGGCCTATAGCATTCTCATTGAAGAGAAATTATAGATTAAAGTATAGAATCCCCATACCAAAATTAAATATCAAATATAAAACCTAACTATCCATTATCAGCACAAGTGCTTTCATCGGGTACTAGATTCGGAGAATGTCCAGTACAACTGTACAAAAATCGAAGGCAATTATGAGGTGCATACTACAATTAGACACCTTAGGGAAGAAAAACATACATATGAGTGCAAAGATTTTGACTTATGACCATTTAGTTTTTAGAGGAAATATTTTCAAATGTGAGTTTTCAGTCGATGTCAATGGCACAAAAACACAATATTTCACAAACACTTGGAATACAGGACTACTAAGAATGCAACTTCTAACTATTCTAGTTTAGACTCACAAATTACAGGCACTATTGTTCAAACCAACATACAAATTTCAATATTTATTTAGATCATATAAGAGCATTAATTAATATTTATTATATTTACATAAAATAAAACTTTAATAGTATATATTTTATCAAAACCACCATTATAATAAAGCATTTATTTTAATTAGTACGATGTCTTTTAAATTTCAATAACTTTATTTTAACGTAATAGTTTTTTTTTATACATAAGATGAGTATTTTATTAATTATAATATTAAAACTACAAATGTCTACAAAGTAGGAAATTTTCAACACCAAAAAATCAGAGAGCCACCCAACCTTCGAATTCACCCACTCTAAGCCAATCAACATACAAACCACCCGACCATGAGCATAGAAGACTCGACTAGAGACAAAAAATGTCATTTCCATGGCTATATATAGTGCACCATTAGAATGAACAAAAAACTATCATCCCCATAAACCAAAAAAACCACAAACCATCACCCAACTTACAAAGAACCGTTAGATTTTGCAAAAGCCTCAAATTCCATTAACCATTCAATGTCTCCAACCATCATCAGACCAAAAAATTTCTTAAGAAATTCTACAGCCATTGCCACAATCATCTGGTGCTTCATAAGGCTCGACCCTCACAAATCTAGAAGAAAAGGAAAAATCTTCATAGTTTCCTTTGAGTGGACTTGCTCCACATCATAGGGCCTTAGGAAACCCTTGCCTTTGATCACCACCCTCAGAATCTCATCCACACCTTTCACCAAATCCTCCCTAAACATTTTAACCAACAAACCCTTCACTTATGCCTTGAGAACCTTGTTATCTAGGAGATAAGCCAAGAAACAAAAAGACACATGTAGATTATCCCTCTTGTACTCCTTGCATTCCAAATGTCCAAAACCTAGAATCATCTTCACAACCACAATGGCCAAAGGATCATAATTGAGAAGAATGTGCTTCAATCTTTGGTTAGTAATCTCCCTGAAGGAGGTTTGTCTCACCTTCGACCATAATGAGATTGGAGTGTTTGCTCCAAATCTAGCTAGGCCAAAAGAAAACTTAGCCAAAAGAAGACAATCCACCCATAAATAAAATTGTTGATCACAAGGTCACCGCCATCCTACATGAATGGTACTCTAAGTAGCATGCAAGATGTCCTCACCATGAGGATGATATCCTTCAAGAAAGATATACACTTTTTACTATGCATGGAAATGGGGGTCATAGCTATCCTCCATTAACCTTTGTACATCAGGAAAAAAGACAAATTCCAACCATCATTTTCCATAATTAATGCCAACTCCACCCTACCTTACCCTAATGACCCTGCCACCATGGCATCAAATGCCATGACCCCACTCCGCCAATTTGGAGGGGCACCCACCCTTCCACCCACTATTTTAACGTAATAGTTAATCAAGTACTAATTAGCCCAATTTAAAACAAATGCATAGCATGCCAAGAAGTACTAAATCACACAAAAAAACAAAGGACAATGCCACAACAAAAGAGACAAACCAAATCACAATGACAACTAGGGTGAAATGAAATGGGAACTATAGTGTTGTTAACAAGAAGAACAACATGCGGATTGGGAAGGATACATCCCTATGATCATATTTGGATTAAAGTGGATCAATGGGTTTCAACTTGATTTAGAATAAGATGATGGATTACTTAAGGATGATGCATCAGCTTGTAATATTGGATTGCATCGATTAGGATTGATTTGCATTGGATAGGATTGGACAGGAATGGTTGGATTGGAAGAAGAGATGGATTGGATAAGATAATATTGGATGGAGGAATGGATGGGGTCTAATGGAAAGGGAGGATGAAGTCTTAGGAAGAGGATGGGAGGATAGTGGATTATGTGGATAGGAGATAAATGGGTTTAGTAGATGGAAGATAGGTGATGGGAGATAAGAAGATGGTGGATGGAGGATAGGAGTATGGAGCTCCAAGGATTAGTTGCAAAGGACTAAGATTCCTCACACTAGAGGTAATATAAATGTGAGAAGGAAGGATAGTAGCATGAGGTGAAGGGGTAGTCCATAAAGGACATGGAAGGAAGTAAGAGTGAGGATGGAATTGTCCAAAGAATGCATGTATATTTTGCCCCTATATTTATGAAAATCAAGGGTGAAAAGAGAGATTGAATTAGGTAGGATGGTGGGATGGAGATAGGATAAGGGATGTGAGATAGAGGATAAGGATAAGATGATCAAGGTTAAGTGGATAAGATATGGATGTATGGATATTTGAACCCTAGGCTCTTCATCAAGCTCAAAGATGGAAGAAAAGACGGACTTGGATAATATGAGTGATATGAATTATATGAATAGCATAATGGAGGTAGGATATGTGATTCTCATGTAGATCCCTAACCTTTTCAAGATCAAAGAATGAAAAAGGGAGAGGTGATTTAGAGATTATATGAGGATGAAGGTAGGATAAGGGATATGAGATGGAGGATATGGATAAGATGTGGTATCAATGAGGCTTGCTCCCAAGTGTAGAGTACAAGAGGATGGGGAGAAAGGATTCAATCATATAGGTCCATAAGAAGTATCCCTTGATTATGTATTGTAATAGACCATGGCACTTGGATGGATGTTCATAGACATTTGGTAGAATGATGGTAAAGGGGATAAAATGGATTGGGAGAGGGAGAGGAATATTGATTTATGAAAAGGATTGGATAAGAGGGATGGAAGGATGAAAGATGGATGTTGGATAATTGATGAGTTGGTGGAAGACATGTGGATGAGTGGATGGGAATGATGGCAAGATAAATATTGGCACACACCTTCAAGGGTGGTGGGGCTATGGAAGAGAAATGGACTTTGCATTTGGAATTATATATGGAGGAGGGGGTGTATATTTTGGGATGTAATGACCCAAAATGGATGGAAGTCAGGAAGAATTATTAGGTGGGGTGGAGGACTTAAGATTGGATGAAGATTTTAGATGAGCAAGTTTGGATACCATTTTTTATTTTTCTTTGGGATGCATTGATTTTATAAGTATTTTGGGAATCCACATGGTTTTGGACTTTGATGTTTTCTTCATGGAAATTTGTGGCCTTTAGGTTTTTTATTTTGGATCATATTTTTATTTGTTTTTGCATGTCTTTTTGAGCAGTCATGTTGATCCTTTTATTTTTGTGGATTTTTAGCTTTATGCATTTGAGATTTGGCATCCAAATTGTTTCCAAGAGTAATGGAATTGTTAGATGGATATGAATGGTGTAAATTTATTATGGATGATTTGGTGTAAGTAGTATGTTGGAAGGATTTCAAAGGTGTGTGCCTTGGTTGATCTTGATTTGGGATATGAGGTTATGGGTAGAGAGGAAAGTGGGATTTTGGAATAGGAATGTTAGGTGGTGGAATGTAAGGACACAAGATGGATGGAGGGAATGAAGGACTTTGTTTTGGAACATAAGCCTGACCAAAAATAGATGGAAGGGGTGAGGATTTAGGCTTTGGAACATAAGGGACCAAGATAGATTTTGAGGAGGGGGAATGTGGATATTTGAATTTAGATGGAGAGAAATTGGATTTAGGATGGGTGGAAGGAGTGCCAATGTCTAGAGCTTGGTATCCAAGGCCATGATATTTTTTATTTTCTTTGATATTAAGGGGTTCCAAGATGCCTTTCTCATGGAGGCCTAACCCTTTTCCTTGATAATGCATAGCTTGAAAAATATTTTTTCCAATGGGTTACTTATTATTTTGGAAGCAAGTTGCAAGTCCAGTTTGAGGGAATATGGTATGGAAGTCCAATGATAGGCTCTTAGAGTAAACTAGCTTGGATTAATGTGGAGGAACCCAATTGATAAGTAAGGGGTTCATGGGTATCTTGGATAGGGGTGATGGGATCTTATGGGGGATTAGTATTATGAGATGGAGATGAAGGGATGATTTGATCTTGACTTGGGATAGGATCATGGGATGGGATAGATGGTATAGTGTGCTCTTGGTTATGAGATGGATGGGGATCATGACATGAAGTGAGAGGGTTGTTTTTATCATGAGAGGGGAGATGATCATTAGATGGGGTAGAAGGTGCACTTTGATCTTGATTTAAAGAGGGATCATGCAATGGAGTGGAAAGGGTATTTTGATAATTATATGGAGGGGGGTTTATGCTAACATGCTTTGGATTAGGAGATGGACATGGTTCATTAGATGTGGATGGTGTGATGGGCGAGGAAGGTTGGAAAGATGGTTCAAATTGGATGGATGGAGTAGTAGAGGATTGGGAGATGGAAATTTTGGATGCGGATGTGGTTGGAGGGGAATTTTGGCTAGAGGCTCAGTTTACCTTGTCAAAGAAAGGGGGAGGATAAGCAAAATAGGATGGATTGGGATTGGATGAAGGTGGGGAGGATGGAATTTTAGCACCAATGGAAAGGAGGTATCTAAGCATGGAATCTATATCATTATTAAAGTAGTGGGTGATGATAAAATTGGTGATGAATTCCCATGAGGATGACATGGGTGGTAAGGGTGTTGGTGGGATTTGAGGGGGACTTTGGATGGGTGATTGGTGGAAGCTTGGAGAATTTTGGCTAATGATCATGGATTCAAGGTGATCCACAATATTCTCACTATCATCATACAGATCATATTTTGGTTTGTCAACAAGGCTATCGTCGTCATCATCAATATGATTGGGGTTGGATTTGATTTAGATTTTTGGGCTTGTTAGGTT
Organism: Sequoia sempervirens; assembly: GCA_007258455.2. Lineage (NCBI taxonomy): Eukaryota > Viridiplantae > Streptophyta > Pinopsida > Cupressales > Cupressaceae > Sequoia > Sequoia sempervirens. The sequence continues at coordinate 59,573,965 of VDFB02058242.1, forward strand.
AGAATGGATGAAGGTGGATTAGAATAGAATAGGTTGGATGGAGGGAAGGTTAGATGGTTAGACATGGTTGGGTATTGATTAGAAGATGAAAGTTTAGGATTGATTTTGGACGAGGATGGATTAGGGATGGATTGGATATATGTTAGGGGATTATTAGGAAAAGATGGACGATTGGAAGAATAAAGTATGGGGATGAATATGGAGGATGAGATTAGACTTGGGATCAAATTTCAAGACCTTAAAATGATTTGATTTGATTAAAGATGATTCTCAATACTTAAGATAGGCTAATGTTCTTATGCAAGAGTTGATTTGATTTCTACTTAAGATAGACAAAGTTATTAAGTAAGAATTGATTTTATTTGATAACTATTCTTAAGATAGGCTAATGTTCTTAAGAAAGATTTGATTTGCTTTATACTTAAGATAAACAAAGTTCTTAAGTAGGAATTGATTTTATTTGATAACTATGCTTAAGATAGGCTAATGTTCTTAAGCGAGTTTGGATTAAAGATGAAATCAAATTAAGGTCTTGATTTTTGATTGGGAGATTATATTTAAAATGGATGATAGTGGATTAAATATATGATCCTTGGGTGATTATGAAGGATTTTGGGTGTAAAGGGTATTGAATCCTTAACCAAAATTTGATATTCAAAGGCTAATTCTTTTGATTCCTAAGGATTAGGGATTGGATGCTTGATTGAGATGGAAACATGGATAATGAATGATTAGATTTTGGATGAGGATAGATTGATTAGATTAGGATTTGGTTAGGATGGGATTAGGTTGGAAAGGGACATTGGATTAAGAAAAGGATGATGAAGATTAAGGATGATAATGAAGGATGTGAATTAAGGATGATGTTGAATGATTAAGATGGAATAATTAGAATAAATGGGAGTGATTAAGGGGATAGTTAGGATGATTATGGATGATTAAGAGAGAGTGATGAGGATTACTAAGGTGTGAGAGGAGAGCATGCATAAGTGAATCTTGGGGATTAAAAGACACTTATTAATTTTAAACCCAAATTTGTATGTGAAGGTTAATTTTAAGCCTAATTTTTTAATGTGAAGAAAACACGTCAAATAGAGATGTATAAAAGAAAAAATGATTGCATAAATGGATTCCTTATGACTCTCTCATAAAAAATTTTAAAATTTTTGCTAAAAAACAATTTTATATGAAAAAGTTATGAGCATTTAAAGCTTAAAAATAAAGGTTGACTTTGATTGAGTGCACCTAGTTTTTGGAGCAGAAACTAGAAAATCTACTTCCACCAAAATGAAGAGCTCTGAACTAGCTTTCCAAAACTTTTTGAATTTCAAAAATCAGACAGGTGAGGCAAAAGTTATACCCATTTTAGTAAAAGTGTTATTTTAAATAAAAAATCCATATAAGAAGCAAAACTAATTAGCCCCTAGATTCCTGAAAATAGCCCCCATGTGACTAAGGGTTGGTTAGAGGGTGTTGGACATTGGTTTAGCATAGCCCCTAGTCTCCCATATGATCAGGCGCTAAAGATCCTCAAAAATAAAATAAAAAAGAAATAAAAGATTAGAAAAATTAGATAGATTATATAAAAAATAAATTTTAAATAAATTTGAAACTAAAAAAAAATCATACAAGTGATTAAATTTAAAACTAAAAATAAAACTGAGCATATATTTTATTTTATTTTAAAAAGCCAAAACATGTGGCAGATTTTTTAGTAAGGATTTTTAAATCTTGATTTAAACAAAAGAAATTTAAAAAGAAAGATTTTTTTGTTTTTTTTTTTAATGTTTTATATTTTTTTATTTAAATGAATTTTTTTTTTGAAATATTTTTTTTAAGAATTATATTTTTGGTTTTATTTTTTTTAAAGCCCGCAGAGCTCATAGAGTTTGCATAGCTATGAGAGCCCACGCAGGGTTCTAAGAGCCCACGTGAGACTTTTTAAAATAATTAAAATCTTTTAAAAAAATTAAAAAATGAATTTAAAGAAAAAAGATTTTTACCGTGTTTTTAAAATATATTTAGATTTTAATAATTAAAAAATTAAAGCTAAGAAAAAAACAGATTTTTAATAAAAAAATTATTTTTTGAATATTTTAGTTAAATATAATGTGCAAAAAATAAAACTATATATTTTTAAAAGAAATATCTTAACACAATTTGCAAGAATATAAATATGTAATGCTAATCTCAAAAAAAAGAAATTTATTTTGTAGTAAAAATAAATAAATTAGACAAATATATCAAAAGTTGTTTCTTAGCCCTTTTGGTTGCCATGATGAAGTTTTTTTTTTTGATTTGAGATTCTAATAAAAAATTGATAAACCCTACTTAGAAAACCATTTTCTTGCAAAATCAAATTCACCAAAACTCAAAATGACAAGCATTAGAAGTTAAAAATCGGGTTTGCCAAAATGAATGAAATGCAAATGACATACAAAAATAGACATAAAATGTAAAGCTAAATCAAACTAAGTGCAATGCAAAACTCAAAGAGTAAGAGTAGCATAAGGATGTGTTGGATCTTTGGATGTGGTTGCTCTTACTTTAATAGCATGACAATGAGATCAATGGATATTTTTGCAACATAACATTAGCATATGAGATGTGTTGAAAATGGAATGGAAAACATCTCATTTATAGAAATAAGATGAGCTAAATCAAGGGTCAAGATTGAATGGTTAATGAAGGGATAAGATTGATTGACAAGGTAAGGTTTGGATAAAAATGGGGCGGAGTATTAGGATTGTGACAAGTGTCACAAGATAAAAAGGGGCTAAATGGTGAGGGGTGCTCACATATGTGTGAAAACACATTTGGAAGAGGCATTAAATTTGTGTAAGAGATAGGGTGGTTTGTGTAAGAGATAGTGGGGGTAGGTGAGATCTCACACGTGTGAGAAGAGGCTAGAAGATAATCTATGACACTTGTCACTTTGTTTGGGGGGATGTGTAGGAATTTTAAATTAAAGAATAATAATAATGGAGATTAGTGATGGGGGTTAAATTAATTAATCGAAGATTTATTAATTTAATGGGGTAGGAATAAATAGACTAAGGGTTTATTTAACTTAAGTGGAGTTAAATGTTGGAGAATGGGCTATGATGGAATTAAATAATAAGAAAATAGTAATGGAGGTTAGGAAGGGGATAATTTTTATTAATCAAGGATTAATTAACTTAAGTGGGATTAGGGGATTTAGAGGAAAGTGGAAAAAATGTTAGCTTTAATTAAATAATTGTAAATTTATTTAATTAAAGGTAATTGTGAGATTAATTAAATAAATAATGAATATTTATTTAATTAATTGTTAGAAAAGGGAATTGGTTAAATTAAATAAATAAATAAAAAGCATTTATTTAATTAAATATTATTTTGGGTGACAATAGTAGGATGAGGAATATGGGATGAAGGATATTGGGGGATGTGGATAAAATGATGGTAGATAGGAAACATGATGCTTGAAGATCCTTAGCCATGTCAATATATTAAAGGTATAAAAGGGAGAATGGATTTAGATAGGATGATGTATAGGGGATAAGGGATGTGGAGGATGTGGATAGAGTATTGTAGGTAGGATAGCATGGTTGAAGCTTTCCACCATGTGTTCAAGTGAAAGAGGATGGGAGACTACACATGACACATTTTTTTCTAGGTTTTCATCATGGTACTTTTCCAAGGCTCCACAAAAATTGGTTTTCACCATTGGATGAATTGTTTCTCTTTACTTTTTTCTGTTACTTTTTTATTTTTTGAATTTTTGAAATAGTAAGAACTAAAAAGGATAAGGACAAGGAAGTTGATAAGTGGTTTTGGAAGATAATGGATCCATGATAGGGAGTTGGAGGAAGGACTCAAGTTTCTAGTTTCATATATGGTATCCCTTGAATATATTTTGTGTTAGACCATAAAAATTGGAGGTATACTCAGACATTTGTAGAATGATGATATGATAAAAAAAGATAAGGATTTATACAAAGTATTGGATTAAAGGGGGATGAATGTTGGATGATGGATGGGGGATTGGAAGACTTGTGGATGGGTGGATGGAAATGTTTGCAAGATCAACATTGAAACACACCTCGAAGGGTGGTTGAGTTGTGGAAGTGAAGTGGATTTTAGATTTTTAATATTTAAATGGAGCTTGAGTAGATGTATATTTTGGGAGATAAGGGCCCAAAATTGATTTGAAAGATATGGAATTTTTAGATGGAGTGGTGGAAGCTTTAGGAGGAGTAAATTTGGATGTTAATTTTGATTGAACTTTAAGATGCATTGCTTCTATTAGTAACTTGGGAATCCACATGGTTTTTGTATTTAATGTTTTCTTGATAGGCCTTTGTGGCCTGTTGGATTTACCTTTTTTCTTTTGGATCATATTTTCCTTTGTTTTGGTACGTATTTTTCAAGGGACATGTTAATCCTTTGATTTTTATGGATTTTTTCTTTATGCATTTTATATTTAGCATTCAAATTTCTTCTAAGAGCATTGGGATTGGTCAATGGAGAGGAATGATATGGAGGTCTTATGGATGGGTTTATGTAGGGAGGATTTTGAAAGAATTTCCAGGATGTGTGCCTTTGTTGATCTTGATTTATGATAGGATGAAAGGATTTTGAGATAGCTAAGATGCGGATAGTGGATTGAGGGATGTAAGGATCCAAGATGGATGGAAGGGATGAAGGACTTGGTTTTGGGTGATATGGGCCCAAAATGGATTTGGATGAGGTAGGAATGTTGTGTGGGACATAGGCATCGAAAATAGACTTGGAAGACAAAGGATGTGAATATTTAGAATTAAGTGGAGGCACCTAGGATTTGGGAGGGATGGACAATGTACTAATTTCTTGAGCTCGATATATAAGGCTATGATAATTTGGATTTAATTTTATTTGGATAGGTTCCAATATTCCTTGTTCATGGAGACCTAACCCTTTACCTTTATAGTGCATATTTTGATAAATCCTTTTACCAATGGGATACTTGTTATTTTGAAAGCAAGACATGAGTCCATTTTGAGGAGGATATGACATGAAAGGAATGATAGGATAATGGATTAAATCGGATTGGATAAGGTTACAAGAAACCATTTTATAAGTATTGAGTTCATGGATAGCTTGTATAGGGGTGGTGGGATCTTATGGAGGATTAGGACAGTGAGATGGATATGGAAGGGTACTTTAATCTTGACTTGGAGGAGGGGCATCATAGTATAGAATAGGAGGGATATTTGGATCTTTATATTGGATGAGATCTCAACATGGTTTAGGATCATGAGATAAAGTGGAAGGGAGGGAATCATGAGATGAAAGGGATCATTGGATGGGATAAAAGGGATGTTTAAATATTGACATGAAGGAAATCCATGTTGGCATGTTTTGGACTAAGGGGTTGACATAGTTCATTTGATATGGATGGTTGGATGGGGGAAGAATGGTGGATCATATATTCTTATAATTTGGTGGATGGAGGGATAGGAGACTCATGGGGCTTAGGTATGGGGTTGAATAGTTTTAATGGGTTGGATGATGTTAGGATTTTGGAGGGGAATGATGGGTGTGGAGTGACATGACTCCATAATATTATGAGGGGGATTTTGTAATGTTTTCTTTGCTTGGAGTATTTAGAGGGATTGAGGAGTGAGATATGTGGATGTTTTAGGCTTAGATGGAGGATTAGGATTATATGAGGGATTAGGATTATAACTTGGAGAATTTGGATTAGGTGAAGGGTTATAAGTATGTATTGGAGGATTAGGATTATGGGTAGGGACATTAGGAGTATAGCTTGGAGGATTGGGATAGAATTGAGGATTAGAACTATGGATTGGGGGACTATAATGATAGTTTGGAGGATTGGAGGCGATGGGGGTATTACATACAAAGATGTAGATTGGGATATGGATAGGGAAGAAGATGGAGATATAGATGTTTGATGGAGAGTGTATGTAGGTGAGGGATAATAGGGATACATGAATGGTGTTGGAAGGGAACATTTGATAGGGAATTGAATTCCCTTATCAAAGGAAGAGGAAGGATAAGAAAGAAGAGATGGATTGGGATTGGATATATTTTTTTAGGTGGCATGGATGAAGATATGGTAGTTGGGTATGAGGTCATGGGATTGACTTGGTAAGTGGTTATGTTGATGGCATTCAAGATTTTTTGATATGAGGATTATAGGTTAATGTTATGATATGTGGTATGTTGGGGAATAGGGGTGTTTGTAAATGCTTTAACTTCCATAGCCATATTTTCAAACCAATCCTTGCAATTTGTATATGGAGAATAGATTAGATGGCTGGACATGATAGATGATTGATTGGAAGAGAGATTTTTGGATTTATTTTTGGATGAGGGTGGAAATTAGGATGATGAATTAGAAATGGATTGGTAATTAGAAGAATATGACCTAACAATGAACTTGGATGATGATATTAGATTTTGGGATCAAGTTTCAAGACCTTAAAATGATTCAATTTGATGAGGGGTGATTCTCTATACTTCAAATAGACTAATGTTCTTAAGTAAGAGTTGATTAGATTTGTTTTCTACTTAAGATAGTCAAAGTTCTTAAGTAGTAATTTATAGGATTTGATGACTATACTTAAGATAAACTAACATTCTTAAGCAAGTTTGGATCTTATGGATGGGATCAACTTAAGGTCTCAATTTTTGATTGGGAGGTTGGATTTAAAATGGATGATAGTGGATTAAGGATATGATCTCTAGGTGAATTATTTTGATGATGATGAAAGGATATGGGTTATAAAGGAGATTAATTCTTTTATAAAATTTGATGTTAAAGGGATTATTTTTCTTAAGGAATTGGGGATTTGATACTTGATTGAGATAGATAGAAAGATAGTGGATGATTTCCTTTAGATGATGGGTAGGTGGATTACCTTAGGATTTTATTTAGAATGGGATTATTTTGGTAAGGAGAATGGGTTAAAATGATAATTAAGTATGGTGGATTAAGGATTATAAGGGATAGAGGATACTAGGACCAAGATGAATTATGAAATGTGTTTAAATGAGGTGGATTTAAATGTAGATTATGAGAGGATAAATGAATAGGGGATGACTATGATAAGGATTAGGACCTTGATTGGATTAGGAAAAAAATTAGGATTAGGGTCCTAAATGATGGATTGAGGGTTGTATTGAAGATAGATTAGAGTGATTAGGATGGTTTGTTGCAGCTTGATAGGCTTGATTGTCATTGATGTCAAAAGTATGCCTAAGATTGTATGTGCTTTAGAGATTGCTAGTGTGTAAAGGTATCTAATGGTGCAAGTTAGTATTGTAGCAATTTGGAAAGCTATTAGTCAATTTTTTTCCCATGTATGATGCGAAGGTGGGTACAAATGTCTTGATATGTTTTTAGGATGCCTATAATGATGTTTTATCATTTTGGCATACTAGACTCAAATTTGACTAGTTGTAGAAGTTATGTTGAAGGAATTCATAGTATATACTCTAAGATAGAAACACATTATTTTGGTCTACATCCTTTAATAGTGTAGGATTTAGTCTTTTGGCTTAGAAGTTATGTTGATAAAGATATGGAGGTGTTATATCTAAAGTTTGATGCCAATATCCCTTTTGTAGAGAAAGTTAGAAGTGACAAACTTCCAATCTATGCTATGGTAGAGAAAAGTGATTTAGAAGGCTTATTATAATGCTATACATTCCTCTGAATATGAATTTTTGGCCAAACGGTTTTGAGGACATACTCATTTTTTTCTAATGTAACATACATTGAAGTTTCAAGTGATTTGGTGCTTTGCAATTTTAGTTTTCTAAGTAATAGATTAATACAATTGGTTCCAAATGCTTAATCTTCATCAAAAAATATGTTTGAATACTTGTTCCAATAGAATATTTTGTATTTAAGTTGTATCATTTTGTGTGGACATCCCACATGTCTCATAGTGTCTAAGGTATGAAGCACATGTGGATTATTATTGTTTCTAGTATTGCACAAATGTTTCAAGTTGTTTTGTGAAGAAATGATTTTCTTGAGGCCGACTAAGGCATGCTAATGATGTGTTCCACCAATTCAAGAGTGAGAGAAGTTTAAGAAGTGATTGAATATGTTATATGGGTAATGCTGACTCATTTGGAGGAGAGGTAAATAATATATTATTATTTTTGTGTACCATAAATGGATATGAAGACCAACATGCTACAAGTTTCAGATTTCGTTTTTTATGACCAACTTAATTTGTATTTACAAGTGTGTGATTGATATATATATAGAAGATCAAAGATGAGAAGAGAAGCATGGAAGCATGGAAGCATGAAAAAATATATAAGTGCATGAGTAGAGTGTAATAAGACCCACCTTAGATAGGTCTAATGTGTAGAATTAATGACTATTAGTGGGTAGAAGCCATAAAGTTAGACAAATTTTAGTTATTTTCAATCTTAGAGTTGTAGTTGTAGACACTTAAATAATATTGATTGACATTATGCATCTAAGGTTGATTAATAACATCATTTCATCCTAAATCACTTCAGACTAACTATTTAATTAAATAATCTATATTGTTTAATTAAATTCTTCATTTACTCCTATTAATCAAATAATTAATTTCATTGGATTAATTCCCCCCTTTCTTACTAATCCTCATCCCATTTAATTAAATAATGTAAATCATTTAATTAAAACCCCTATGTCTTCTCATCTGATTAAATAAATATAACTATTTAATTAAATGTCATATTCTTCTAAAATCCCTAACCCACCTAAGATTAATTAATTTTGATTAATTAACCTTAAACAACCTACTAATCTTCATTAGCTAATCCTCTAGCTTTCAACTCCATCCTAGTTAAATAAACCTATTGTTTATCAACCCCACTTGCATAAGTAATTAATTTTTACAAATTAATTAAAATTCTTTTTTTCTCACAAAAGGATATTCTCTTGGACTATTCTCTCAATAACTCATCCATTTGACTTTCCCTCCCAAATATTAAAATCCCCTTACAAAGGCCTTTAATTCTCTTACAAGACCCACCTTTCTCTACAAAAAGCCTTAAATGGCCTCTTACATGCCATCTTTTCTCTTACATTCTCACCTAAAGGCCTTAAATGGCCTCTTACATGCCATCTTGTCTCTTACTTTCTCACCCACATTCCTTAAATGGCCTCTTGCATCCCTCTTACACAAGCCACCTTTCCTTAAATCCTTCTTACATCTCTCTTCCCAAGATGTGCACACACTTTTGTGAGGATTTGCTTCTCTTATCCTTGTGACACTTGTCACAAGGCTATTGCTCCTCATTTTAGTCCCACATACTATCACAAGGCTATTGCTCCTCATTTTAGTCCCACATTGTCTAATTTCACCTCTTCTTCCAACCCTTGATTTCTATAAATAGGAGACTCTCTTATGAAGAATGGATCCATCATCTGATGCAAAGTTATGCTACACATTTTCATCCATAATCACATGCTTTCTTCATCATTTTTGGCTTAGTTTTATCACCATTTGGCATCAAAATCACCACACTTATCCACAAATCATGGAGCTTTTCCACTAGTGGATTTGTAAAGGGTTGCTTTCCACATCAAATTGGCACCAATCCCCCTAAGGAATGAGGTTTTGGGTCACTTAGTTTAGTTTCATTCACATATTTCATGCTCTTTCATGTTTTTATAGTGTTTGTTTCATGCTTTGTGATTTCAAGTATTTCATAGCGAGCCTAATTTATATGTGCTAACGTGACTAATCATTTTATGTGTTAACCATGTTGGACTAGGTTTAGATTATGACTCACATTTTGGCGCTAGAAGGAGGGCTAACCATTTAAAATTTTGATGTTTTTTGCTTAAAATTCACATTTTGTAGGTTCAAAAAATGACATCACTTTTGACATAACTAGAGCGTCGCTATTGCAAATCTCACAGCTATTGTAGGAAAATAAAATCTCGCTTTCAAAAACATCGCTATTGTGACATGGTGTCACTTTTGATGCATTTGACTACTTTTATATTTTCATTATCATGTTCCTTTTGCTAAAACATTGCTATTGAACTCTCTATTTTTTGTGGTTCTACAGGTTTTCACCAGAGCATCACTTCTTATTGTTGGAATCAAGGAATACTGAGAGGGGGGGTGAATCAATGTTCTGTAAAAGTTAACTTTATTAACTTGATCTTTAAACCACTTATAGCATTGAACCAAAAGAAAGATGCAAGAACACAAGGAAATTAACCACAACACCATAGCACAAGGATTTTTACATGGAAACCCTGTTAGAGGAAAAACCATGGTGGAGGTTAATCCACAAGATGAGCATACTCAAAATAAGTGTTTACAATGGAATGTACATGCATTCAAGCACACTGTCTAGAGCTCACTACTCAAATATAAAAGGATTACTGCATAAAAGAAGACTCACTATCTTATAGTCACATTCATAGAGAATTGGAGTGGATGAACTATGAGATAGCATATGCTAGTGCTTGATTACAGTTCAGGTTAAGAATATTGACTGCATTCTTCACATTATGTCTGATTCTACTCTTGAAAATTTGTATGCTTTAACCTAAATCACCAATCTTTGTTATGCTCAAGTGAAACTGCACACAATCAATCTATAATACTTCTAACTCTTGCATCACATATCAAAATGATATGAATAATCAATTATATATATATCCACAACTAGAGATTAGAACAACTGCATGTCGTCTTTAACAAAATATGAAACATGTACAAACTGTCGGTCCAATCCATAAACAATTATCAATGCAGACCAAACAATGTCAGCCAAAACATGTCTCAAACACAAAAAACCTTAAACAATTATGCCTCAAAGATTTGCAACATGCTATACTCATCTAGTCAGTCTTTTCTATTGGATGCCTTGTTTTAGCTTTGATAGTTAACACATATCTCAATCTAACTTCTAATACTGAGGTGCGATGGGATTACTGACTAGGGTTGACATCAATGAAAACACCAGATGACTTGTGCAATGTCTCTTTCCAACACTTATATCATGTCACTTTTTTCAATAAAGCATCACCTTTTCCATCACTTTCTAGTGTATAGTGTGACCTTTGCACTTCACCAGAGTGCCACTATTGCAAAATAGCACCACTATTGCTAACACAACATCACCTTTGTTGATCCAGAGCCACTACTATAGATTTGAAGTGAAGAATGAAGCATTGAAGTTGAAAATAATTTAATACTTATTGTAATAGTGATTTAGGACACATATGGGATACTAGTTTTCAATTGGGCTCTAAAATTAACCATTTCAATGTTGTTTTCAAAGTTGGTTTAAAATTGAACACTTCACTTACTAGTCATTGCAAATCTTTGTTAAAATTGAACAAAACAACTTCACATCTAGTTTGGTTCTAAAAAATAATTCATCATTACTTTGAGAGATTAAAAAGAACAAGTGACTTGAGATGAGTGATATTTCTTAGTAAATATCTAGTGCATATCCTCTCCCCTTGCACTTCATGTGATCTTGGGTGAAGAGAAACACTCTTTATTTACAAAAATTTCTTTTTTGAGTCACCCTTAAAAGAGAGGGCTTGCTATGAGACACATCCTGCAATGGAGAACTCATAAGCAAGTTCTCAAAGCATGTTTACTAATGGGCTATATTAAGTTGTGAAATCGTAAGAGAGTAGCTCCAATCCCGAGTGACAACATACTACACCTAATCCTCTGCCTTAAGTGGAAGGGAATGGTTGAAGAGCCTTAAGTGGCCAATAGATGGTAGTGTGCATATAGTGTTCATATTATTGTCTTTAAAAACCTTATTGTAGTGGCCATCCTTGTTTTCTAAAACATTCCTGGAGAGTGGTGCATTGGAATTTACTTTCAAGAAGTTACTTACCAAGTCTAATTTTTGGTTAAGGCATAGAGTTTAAGAGTTCATTCTTAACATACCTCTACACTCCATTAATTGCATATAAAATAATCCCTTTGGGGCATGATGTAATCCCATTGTCAAAGATATGTACCTTTTCTAGGATGTAAATATTATCTTTTGTGATCTATCAAAACACATTGATTGGTTTCAAAACAACAACAAAAAACAAACACTGAACAATCATTGAGATTTCAAACCCTTTGAATTTGATGCACACAAATATCTTTGAAAAGCCCAATATTGTTTCTTATCCCTAAGGATTTTATCTTTAGAGGCTTCTAAATATTTAAACTTACATCTTAATTCACACAATTCAAAGTAAACCTTGGGAACTATATCTTTAACCTATTGATTTCCACATGTTGAGCCTTGTGGGATGAAGGATGTTCAAATTTATAGAAATTAAGTTTGAAACTTAATCAATACAAGTGGATGTGGTAAAATAAATTCATTAAGCAAGATTAGATCAATTGAACCCCATGCATGTTCTTGTTATCTTTTGTCTTATGGTTTTTTAAGCAAACATTGATCTTTTGGTTTGAACCACTCATAAGGTAAAGCATGTTCTCCACTATCCTAGTCTTGTAAAAAGTCCCTCTTAGGTTCATTTAGGATCAAATAAATCACTTCATCCATCCCAAAAATATTATCATCTCCATCCCATAAACAACTTTAGAGCTTTAGAACCATCAAAATTCTAGACTTGAGTAAATCCTTAAATCAAATCAAACTACCTTGTTTGGATAGGTGTGTGGGAATGCATCCTTTCTCGTACATCTAGTTGAATTAGTAATCCTTTGAACAAGTTTATCCTAAGATCACAAGTCCATATTAGGATTCACAAGTTCATTATCCAACCAAAACATCAAAATCAAACCCTAAGTCTGGTATTGACCAAATTTCATAAAGTTCAACACCTATATCACTCACCCCTCTATCTTTCACATCGTCATTGATCCTAAAAAAACCCTAGAGGATCTTTTTGTACCTAAATTTGGATCAACCAAAGAAGTCAAAAAATATCAAATCCATCACATATACTCCTAAAGTTGATCCCAAAATTTATGGTCCTAATAAGATCACAACACAAGAAGAACATCCAACAAAACAAAGAAACAACTACCATGAGTGACTTAAGCGAAACCAAATTTGACCCAAGAGCAAATATAAACCCTCTACCAAATCCACCCCAAATACCTCATGATTCTCAAGAGGGAGGATGTCAAGTAGAGGATGTTACAAAAAATTACAAAGGAATGACCCATGATGAGTTGCTTGAACTAATACAAGATCCAAAAAATCACCAAATTTTCAACATTTTAATGAAATTAAACCTCACCTAATATATGTTGGAATTGGAAAAATAAGGGGCTAAACTCCCTTCCACATTCTATTTGAGCAATATCATTGAACAAACTTTGGGAACCATTCCCAAAACATCTTTTACACCATCATTTCCAAACATGATCCAACCTATTTCCTAACCATCATCATCACATACACCAAGACAACCCATGACTACAAAGGGGAGTTCATTACTTCAAGCACTTCAAGGGCACCCACTCGTTAATAACCAAAACTTGGAAGCTAACAAAATATTGGGTATCACAAACACCAACATACCCCAAGAACCTCAAAATTCATATGTACCACTCATATTCCATGACATTACAATGTCATCCACTTTATGTGCCATGCTCTCCTATACGCAAGATGCAGAAGGTTATGTTCCTAACATTCCATAAGGTCAAGTGGATCTATTTGGAAAAGTGGGAACAATGCTTCATCTTCATTCATACAAGAGAAAACATCACAAATGTATCCAAATTCCCTATCATAATTCCCTCATGCATATTGATCCAAGGCCTAGAAAAAAATATTCAATTTTTCAAGAACATTAACCCACAATCAAACCAATCAAACCAATCCACCAAACATGACAAATCAAGTCAATCCACCAAAAACAACAAATGAAATCAATTCATCCATTACATCCAATCCAAATCCAAACATTCCACTAACATCACAACCCAAAGTGGCCTCCTATCAAACATCCCAACTATTAATCACACCATCAACAACATCCCAAACATCCAAAAATCAAGTCTCACAAGGATTAAACATGACAAATAAAAATAAACCATCTATCACCCAACCTCTTAACACACAAAAACCACCCCAACAACCTCTCAACACATCATCTCATACCATTCACTGAAATCCATCTCAAAATCCAAACATGGAAAATCAATATAGCATCACATTGCAAGCAACACAACAAGCCTACCAAAAAGAATTGTAACAACTATAAGAACAACAAGAATAAGCCCAAGCCTTGCAATAACAACAAGCACAACAAGCAACACACACACAAGAACAACAACAAGTGCAAGTCCAAGCTCAAGCCTTGCAATAGTAGAAAGCACAAGCAACACAACAAGCACAAGTCCAAGCCTTCCAACAACAACACGAACATTAGAAAACACAATCACAAAAACAAGTACAAGTGCAAGCCTTGCAAAAACAAACCCATCAACATGCCCTACAACAATATCAAGTGTAACAACAAGCATTGATAGTGCAACAACAACAAGTACTATTGGCACAACAACAACAACAACAAGCCAAACAAAAACACCAAGCATATCAACAAGAATTTCTTATGCAACAAGGTTTCCAACAAACCTACACAAAAACACAACAAAATGTGTTGAATCTCAACATGCAAGAAGCATACACCACTCCATCACCACCACCATTCATACCACAATATCAATTCAACCCTTCACATACTCCACATAATGCATTCAACTCATCAACCATACCACCTTAGAACGCGTTTGTGTTGGGTAGGACAATTGAGAGGGGGGGCAATGAATCAATTGTCATAGATTATAACCTTAAATTCAATTACTGAACTAACACATAAACTAATTAAGTGATTAACCATCAAATTAAAATGCACAAACATAATAAAACTATACTTGCATGGAAATCCCAATGAGGGAAAAACTATGGCGATGATTAACTCACACTATAGATAATATCAAAACAATTACAAAAAAGCTCACTGCATGAAATAAGGCTCACTGCCTAAAATAAGGACTCACTATCTAAAATAAGGACTCACTATCTAAAATAAGGACTCACTATCCATAGGGCTACAACCTAGAGGGCTCACTACCATAGAGATATTGTAACGCCCCGCTAAAGGACCTGGTGGATAACACAAAAGATAGAAAAGATCATGCCAATAATTTTTTTTTTAAAACTAAAGTGAAATTAACTAATGCAACTTAACAAATTAATATGAATTACATCATTACATTAACATCATATCATAATCACATTATGACCTAAAAGTAACATTAATCATAACCCATTTACACACCTATCCACTATGGTCCCCTAACGTCGCTACTATGATACACCTACACTAACTAAGCCTATAAAAATATATTTGATACACTAAAACACATACGATCAATAATTTGAATATAAATTAAATCTCATACAACAAAATACATAACATCATCTAACACTATGCTTTTATGAACCTATCATAAATCAATACCATGAAAGAGGTACATAAAGACATATCACATCTACTACTAAATTAAGTTTATATGTATCATAAATACAACATTTTTATGCTAACCTTTTCATTAATACATAATAAACAATAATAAATATATTTTTAAGACTACTGCAATCTATTTACACATTTATTACAAGAATGCTACAATATACAAGATATATTCATCTAAAAGAAATATATATATATATAATACATTTTAAATATAATTTTCATGAAAATATCACCTGCACATAAATTTAACCATAGAATGAAGTGAAATAAAATACTCTCCATGTTGCGCATGAATTGCACCACCTAAACCCCAATGGATGGTTCGAAAATACCACTCTACCACATGGAACCCTGAGGCCCACTCCCTCAGTGTTAGGAGATAACACTAGGCCCCACATACAAACAAACAAAGAACAAGTGGCTTACACTAAACATCCAAAGGTGACTACCAAAACAAGAATTAACCAAAAATTACGAGGACTTCCACAATGACTTCCAAATACTTCTAAAGACTCAATCACATAACACAACAGATAGAAAACCCTAAAAACTTAACATTATACCACAACACCACAATGATGCATATTACATTATTTTCACAATATTATAACATGATAACCAACTTTAACCTAGTCGTTTATAGCCAAGACCAACAATGCACAACCTTGGTACAAGTGATCTTTACACATGTGGAGCTTCAACATAAGATCTCACAAATATGAAGGGATTTATAACATGCAAATAGTAAACACATTTAAATAAAAATAGTACAACACAATACAGATCGAATAATATAGTTATATCCTCTAATACAACTTTTAAAATTGAACTAATTCTCATTTGACAACAGTCAAATCTGTCAACAATAAAACAACCATAAAATAGTCATATCAATTTGAAATCAAAATCTGTAAAATACTCATTTCATATTTAGCCGTCGACTACTCAGCAACGTGGAAGAGATTGACTAAAAATGAATAATAATTTCATAAAATACAAAACAACAGACGGATCCCATAAAACCCTCTTTTCGGTAATACTCGATTACAGTCAAATGATAAAATGAGTAACTCAACAACATATTTTATTCAAAATAAAATATTAAAAAAAATATTAAAATTAATTTAAGCTCATTCAAACCCCTATAAATCTAAAATATCAATTTTCCATTAGCTGCTTACAGAGAGAAATAAAGATATTTGCAGTCATAGAGGAGCAACTTGAAAGTAGTCCCGTGTTTCAACCACATCTCACAAACTATGATCTGGGTTGCTGAAAGTTTTAGATAAAATTTAAACGACAACGAGATGAAAAAACCCATTAAAAATCTCACCAACCCAGTTCATAAAAATAGATTTATGAGCAACGCAATCAAACCTTTTAATTGGTAAAAAAATAAAAAACAACAAATTTGTATTGATTTTTATTGTAGAATAAATAAATGTTTCATTCACATAGAAATAAAACTATCCAATATTTATTTTTAAAAATTAAAGAGAAAAGAAATCAATCAAATTACTCTTACCCACAAATACAAAATTAAACAAAGTATATCAAAATCCAACCTGGATCCATCGCTTGGCAATGATAGAAATTTGATACCAAGCTCTGAAAACTTTTAACTTTCAAAACCCCCAAGTTGCAACAGTTTTCTCATTGCTTTTTCCTCTCTGCAAACATGGCAAAAACCTCTAGGAAATGAAGAATCCCCAAAAACAAAATGAATTCCCAATTTTTATTCAAAAACCCACTCCAAATTTCTAAAAAAAAACAACCCTGAAAAATTCCCAGAACTATGTAAAATCTCTCCTTTTTCAATTCTCTAAAATTTCATGCCAAAAAGAGTGAAACCCACTTTCCCTTTTTTTTCTCCTAAATAAAATTAATTAAATTCTAAAAAAGAAAGAAAAACAAAAATGAAAGCAACTTTCTTTCTTTTTCCCCAAAAAGACTCTTTTTCAAAATAAAACAAGGAAATAAAACCCTCTCATAAAATAAATTACTAAAATATTAAATTAAAACACATATCCTCAACCCATTAATAAAATAATTAAAATAAATTAAATAATTAAATTAACTCACATAATTAACTCATTTGTTTAGAATCTCATTAAATAAATTCAAAATATTACAAGAGATAAAGAAAACCCCCATAAAATAGTCACTCTACCAAAATAGTAAATCAAAACTTAAATATATATTTGAATGTTTACTAATAAACATTAATATTTAATAAATAACATTATAATATGTTAATATTTATAACTTTATTTTCATAAAACGCAATATACCTATAATCATAATAATATTAACAATTAAATGATAACTAACATATTGATCGAGTATTTATTTTCACCTGAATAATCTACAAACCAGAGTAAGACATAAACCACGAAATGACTCCACATGAAAGAAATATTGACATCAAAACATAAATAACATTAATCACAATCATAACAACCCAACTAACCACATGATTTAACACCAACAAGTTGGGATCTAAAACTAATATTGGACAACAAAATCAAACAACCACATATCTCATAAGAAATATTCACATAAGTGCAACACTCCAAACATAGGGTAAAAGAGGTTAGATATTGTCCCATGACAAGCTAAAAAGGGGTGGTCACACACTAAATCAATTGTCCTTAATTGGGAACCATGGCCAAGGTTAGGTTATAACTTGGGCCTAAATGTTATCTCCTCAACCACCATTGGGATTAAAGGCACACTCATACCTGCTAATTTAGGTGGAGATGTAGCCTAGTACCTATTCACTCAAACATACAAATTAGAGCACATGTGCATAATAGCTGAAGCACTAAGAAAGAAACTCTAGCAATCATATCTCATGTTCATATGTCTTTCATACGTTCAATAGTACGATGCCGCCCTTTCCACTTATCCTAACAAACATACTACTGCATCACTTAACTATCCAAGTAAATCTCTATATAATAATAATAACATGACAATATACATCATACTCACCAAAGCACTAACCGAAGCTCATGTATCATATTGCAACCACAAAATTTGAGCACAAGTCAGTACATCTTTATGACAATAAACATAATCATAATCAAAATCATAATAACATGTTAACACAATAATAATATTTTAGAATCAAGTGAAAACCCCAAAGGTAATCAAAACACTCTCATCACATCAATATGTCTATAAATTCATAATATACAACATCAATTGTTTAACATTATTAGCACATACCTTTAAATGTCCCTATTATTTTACCTTTGTCTCCAAGTTTCAAGACCAAACTTCCTACACATCCATAGTGGGAATGGAGGGGCACTACAGATACAAAGAAGACAAATAATACTTGTTACAAAGAGACAACAATCTCAATGCAACAAAGATTCCACTGCAATAACTGATCAACTTGCATGAGTGATAGAGTTTTCCTTTTGCTCACTGCATCTAGAGATTTTGTGTTAAGCTTCACACTAAACAACCACACACTTAAATCACACACTTTAAGAATAGCATCAAAGTTTTTTCTGCTCTTTCATTTATCTTTCTTCTTTTCTTATGTGCAATTTTCATCGCTAGCATGTTTTGTATTTATACTATCTCCAACCTTAAAAAGATACAAAGTCGGCCATCCAACTTCAAATTCAAATTAGGTCAATTCCAAACATATTATGGTGGAATTAGGAGGGAAACCCAAACACATGCTTCACCAAGACCCATAATAGATCCAACATGCTTCATCAACTTTGAAAATAGTGCTTGACACATGATCGACCACACTAGTGTAAAACACAGATCAATTAAGCTCGATACTTCCAAATGTCAAAACCATCTTCAATATAACCAATCTAGCACAACTCTAGAACCACGTGACATAAGAATTCATCAAAGAGAAATCTAAACTATCAACAATTCTCCTAGACATCAATCAAAACACATAAAAACATAGTTCGCAAGCACTAGAACAACATCCTCAATAATTGAATACCTGCAACCTTCTTTTAATACAATTTTCTCAATATCCTCAACATATTCAATCAACAATAAATAGTAGATAACAAAATGATTGGTTGAAATCAATGAAAACACTTCATTCCTCTTTCCATTCTTGCAAAAATATCCCCCTTTGTCATTTATGGCAACATATGATGTGAAAAACTATCAAAGACACCATACCAATTCTGAAAATACTTCTCAATATTTTTCCTTTCGCTTCTCCCCTTTATAAGATCATCTTCTTCATTACCTACTTTCTCTTATTAACTTTCTTTTCCTTTTTGCATGCTCTTTCTCTTTTTCGTATGCTCTCTCTCTCCCCCCTTTGACATCAATGGAAAAGGAAAAAGATATGTCCATTGAAAATTTCTTTAACATGAAAAAAGAATACTCATAATGACAATACTTAAAAATCTTCCTACTCCCCCTAAGGGGTAGCCACCAAAAAATATTAGTCCAAAAAGATAGAACTATGAATCCACTAGACTAATGCATCTTATTTTGTAAAAGGAGGGGCAATAACCCATAGCTTATCCTAGAGATTCTCAAAAGTATCTTTAGGAAAATCCTTTGTAAATATATCCACAATCCAATCCTTTGTCGAAACATACTCAAGCTTGACTTCATTCTCCATGACCTTCTCTCTTAAGAAATGATACCTAATAGATATATGCTTCTATTGGAAAGAGACACTACACATTTTTTCTTGTGTTGTCATTAATGGAAACCCTAGTCAATGATTCAATCTGTACGTCATCATTTGATCATACTAGAAATTAGATTGAAGATCAATGATTAATTGTCAAATTAGAATAGAGCATCCAACATAATTGTGTTCATCGATTTGTATGTCATTATCTGTTATATTTTTGATTTGTGGATCTCAAGGAAGGTAGTTTGGTTTATGATCCGTGTTATTTTTGAATCTTGTAGCCTCGTATCGATCCATGTGCAAGGTAGAAGATCTAGATGATTAATTTTCTATTTAACAGTGCATGAAGGTCGACTAAGTGAATGTAGTGTGTCGTAGATGTTTGAGGAGTAATTATTTAAGTTTTTTTTTGTTTGAGCATGTTAATTTGGCTCCTCACTACATTGTGGCCGACTTTGGTGGGTGCCCATTGAAGATTATTTATGGATAGAGCTGACATTTTGTAAATATTTTTCTATTTTGTCGAAGCTGACATGTAGCGATTAAATCCTTAGTAGAAGATATATATAAGCAATTGATTATATCATTTTGATGTATGTACAAAGTGTGTTGGTGTATGTTAGGAAAGTCATAAGGATTGTAAGGCGATTATGCATAGTTTCACTTGTGCATAAAAGGATTTGTGATGTGAGTTAGAGCAGAACAAAGCATAAGAGCAGAATCAGTCAAAAGGCCAAGAATCTAATCTATGAGCTTAACCATAACTATTCTCATGCATTTGTAAATATTATTTCATAGTTCACCAATCCAATTTTCTTTTTACATTAATTGTAAGGAAATAAGCCTTTCTATTTTTGAGTAGTGAGGTCTAGGCAATGTGCCTAGATGCAAGTGCATCCCATTTTGTAAACATTCATTTTGAGTAAAATAATATTGCGGATTGACCTCCACCATGGATTTTCCCCTAACATGGTTTCCATGTAAAAATCCTTGTGTTTTGTTGTGGTTTTCTTTCTTATGTTCATGCATCTTTCTTTAGCTTGAATGCTATCAGTACTTTAAAGATTAGATTAATAAAGTTAAAAATTGTAGAACACTAATTCACCCACTCCTCTTAGTGATCCTTGATTCCAACAATTGGTATCAGAGCCTAGTTACTTGGAAGAATTTTAAGAGCTTGGAAATATCTTAGAAAGTGTTTCAATGGATTCAAGCAATCTTCAACAACAACTTTTGGTGGCCCTAGATGATCTTGATCAGTCAAAATCTAAAGTCTAGGAATTGCAAGCAAATCTCATGAATGTTGAGAAATGCATTAAGTCATTGAAAGAAAAAATCAATAAGTCTAGGGAGAAGAGAAGGGAACTCTATGATCAGATCAAGCAGAAAGATAATAAAAACATTGAAGATGAATAACTGAGTCAAGCCCTAAAGGAAAAGAAAAAAGAATGCAAAAAAATTTCCAAAGATAATGCAGTACTAAAGTATGAGGTGAAATCTATTATGATGAGGATGACCAAGGAGATTGAAGACAAAAAGGAGAATGAAGAAAAGCTTGCTTAAACCTTAAAAGAGAAATATGAAGAATACAATTGAATTACTGATGGATTCAATCCATTGGAGGTTGAATTGGAACAATCTAGAAATAATGAAGAGCTTGAAAAGCATATTGTTGATATCAAAGATGAACTTGCTACTACAAATGAATTCAAGGAAAAGTTCAAGATTAGCTCAACCAAGCTTGATGAATTGATTAGAAGTCAGAGGACTGAAGGTGACAAGCAAGATCTCAGATATGAAGAAGGAGAAAGTTTTTGATCTGGACAAAGGAAATTTAGGCAAGGAAATCAGATGAACAAAGCTGGAAGGTATCCAATAAGACAACCTAATTCTCAAAGATTCAATGGTTATTATTTTATTTGCAATAAATTTGGTCATATGGCGGCTCAATGTAGAATAAAAATGAATCCAAGTGGTCCATCATTCTCGGGTCAATGCTTTACTTGCAATAAGTATGGCCATAAGTCAAATGAATGCAGAAATATGATGAACAACTTCTATAGAGATGTCAAATGTTATACAAGCAATAGATTTGGTCATATTTCTAACCAGTGTAGATAAAGAGAAAATCAATGGAACAATTGGTATGGATAAAGTAATGTGGTGTGCTACAATTGCAACAAATCTAGTCACATTGCTAGTTTTTGCAGAAGCAAAAAGGGTCCAATAAATCAAGGGAGAAACATATAGAAGGATAAAAAGGGAAAAGGAAAAGTCACTATAGATGAAATCAAGAAGAAAACGAAGAAGATATGGGTGAAGAAGAGACCATTTTTTCTAGGAAATGAGTCAGCACTAGAACCAGGGTCTGTAAATTCTTCTAGTAATTCCTCCAGGAATTAGTTTGAGGCCTCTGGCCTAGGGGGAGCTATCAAGAAAATCCTTCAAACCCCCTATTGATAGTTGATACTGGGATGTGGATGAGTGCAGTGATTGCATTGATGATCTACATATGCTATTGAAATAATTGGAGAAAGTATTTCTACAGAATTGAAGGTCTATAGAATAGTTATCTTTCTCAGTATATGGAAAAAGGGTATCCAGATGATTTAGGAAAAAATAATTTATTATGGTAAAAATTTAGGTGTGTGAATGATAAAAGGCCATTTTTATTCTTCATTTGTCACTTTGCACTCTAAGAAGAAGAAGTTTGGAGAGCTCTAAAGAAAACTTCAGCAAATTGTGGTGAGATTCAAGTGTGAAGACGATTCGACGATCCAACCCTAATATGGCGAAAAGGTATTTATCAAGAAAAATTTTGAACTTGTGAATTTGTGAAAAAGGATGCTTTGTTGGTAGTTGATATCAAGGATAGACCCTGTCCAAAATTCAAGCGGCACCCTTTCAAATCTATTGAGACATAGCCTTTAGGTGCATTTCTGTATGTTTCGTATGACATCTTGCATATTGAGGACATAAGGGCATAAATTCATGAAAATATTGAGGAGTTAAGGAGCTCATAGTTGTTGAAATTTTATTCAAATCATATAGTTGGACAAGATTTCAAGGTAAAGCCTGAATTCAAAACCCTAGAGGAGAATAAATTCACACATATTGTAAAATTTCTCATGTTTGAAGAAAATGAGTGGGTCCATTATATTTTAAGTCGAGTTCATGCTGAATTTATGTGGTTGATTCAACCTTTTAATATTACAAAAGAACCATAAGTGTTGTTACTAGTTTAAATTCCTCTGGTGGGTTGTCGATCTTGAAGTCCATGAAGAACCAGATAGTTACTAATGCAACTAGTTCAATGTTTGATAAAAGAGCTATAATAATTGATGATATTATTGAAGTGGATGTCAAATTTTCACCAATGGTCATTGGTTACAAGATTTATCATTCTAGTTGGGATAATTTTGTATATGGTACAACTATCTATGCAACATATCAGATGGTGAAGGAGAATGTAGAGTATGATCTATGTGAGCTACTTTGAAGCTAATTAATGGAGAATCTTGGAAAAATCAAGAAAGATAAAAAGAATTCCTTCAAATATGGTAATCTACTATTGTGTTTATTCTTTTATTTCATGAATGAAGTTTCAGGAGTTGGAAAAGTGCATTGGCAAGGAGATAAGCCTATAACTATTCAAATTAGAGACATGTTATACAACATTGGTGATAGTAAAGCCAAGAAAACTGTAATCTATGGTTATTTCAAGAAATTTTAGAATGAAATGTAAGCTAGGGAAAGGATACCTACTTCTATTGTGGAGAAGTATAAGGACACAATTTTCTTTATGGTTGACATTGATCAATGCTTGATGGAATTCGTAGATCCTAGAATGGTCTGGATTATGCCAATAGGCTATGAAGTTTAGGAGAACATCTTGGAACTATATTCACAACATTTGTTGGGTAAACCTTGGGATCCAACAAAAGAGAATTTTTGAACCTATGAAGAAAAAGATATGCAAGTACATGAGTAGTTGAAGAAACCTATGATAGTCTGGAGAGTAAGAAAAGAAGTTGAAGCCTTTGTAGAGAGCATGGGTATATATACAGAAGCTATGAGGGAAGCTAGAAGAAAGAGAGAACAAGCTGAAAAAGATCCTACTAGAACTAAATCTACTAGTCTAACAACATCCTCTACCTAAACTAGATCTACAAGAAGCTCTACTCTCTCATCTAGTCCTGCAAAGAAGTCAACGCCTATGTAAACTCAAGCCAAGGCATCCAATAAGAGGAAAAAGGACAAGAGCACAAGAGTGTATGTTGTTGTCTTAGAAGATGAAGAGACTAAATTTGATGAAGAGGTAAGGGAAACAAAGCATATGGGTACCCAGGAAGCAAAAGTCATTAAGGAAAAGCCCTCTAGTGAAGAGGAGAAAGCAAAGAAGAAGATGAAAACAAAAAAATCAGGTATATCTATAGAAGAAGTGGAGAAATCCTTGATTAAGGATGGTAATCTTAGGCCTCTTTGTGAATGGTATGATACCTTTGATAGTGTCGGTCAAAGAGTTCTTGAGGAAGATTCAATAAAATACTTGAATAATTTCAATATGACTCTTATTGAAATATTTTGAGTTATCCAAAGGTCTATATGAAGTTTTAGAAATGAGAAGAGTGAGTGCAAGGACTGAAGAAGAGAAAATGAGAAAAAAATACTAGTTGATTTGTGTCCAGTGGTGTCATTAGAAGAGATGACGAATATTCTAAATGAAGCTAAAAGGGATTTTAAGAGAAAAAAAGGGTGAACAAGTAGATGATTGGACATACTAAAGAGGTGGAAAAGGATACTGAGAAAATCCTTAAGGAAATTTTGTTAAAGAATAAATACAATGTTGTCTCTGAAGAAGTGCATGTTGAAGATGTTTCATCTGATCCGGTAAATGAAGAAGGAAAAGAAGATACTCTAAATCATCTAGATATACATTATGCTAAAATTCCTATGGAGACCGAAGCTCCTAAAGTTGTGTTAGTTGAAGAAAAAGATATTCCTAAAGCTATGAAAGAATAAGTGACTGAAGAGAAGGATGAATTGAAAGAGATTCTTGTGGAAGCAAGAGACATTACTAAGGCAGTAAAGGAGTTCTTGGAAGGGAAACAAGAAGATTTTGATCATGAATTGATTAAAGGTCCTATTAACTTGGCTACTTTTTCTCCCATTGAAAACCTAAAAGTTGCATCATTTGCACAGGCCAAGGCAAGGGAAGAAATTTTGAAATCACATATTGAAGATAGTGAGCTATTTAATCTTGTATCTAGTATTATGGAGAAGATTATGCCTTCATATGTCAAGGATTCATTTGATTCTCCATCAATTCAGTTGAAGAAGCTTGTGAATTCTATAAGAACTCACTTTGAGTCACTTGAGAAGTCAACTATGGATAAGGTTCAGAAGGAGTTTGATGCTAAAAGGTTTAGTAGGTTGAAAGGAATAATAGCTAATGATAAATCTCTATTAGCTACTTGTGTAAAGAATATTCAAAGAGCTTTGTCTAAAGGTGGTAACATTTATAATTCATGTTTATCTTTATCTAAGTTCACTGAGGATATTGAAAAGAAAATGAAAGAATGTGAGAAACAGTTAGTAGATATCACTCAAGCATTTGATCCTCTAACTGTTTCTATTGGAAAGCAAGAAGGTCAAGTCATATCCCTACTTGACAAGATTAAAAGTTTTAAGTATGAAGAAGGAAAAATTATTGAAATGGTTTGTGAGCTTAGAGGACTAATTGTTCCTAAGATGGAAACAATGCTTAATGCTTTGAAGGAAGCACAAGATACTATGGCAGTTTGAGGGGGAGAGTAGAATAGTGAAAACTGTATATTCATCTTAGGGGAAGTTGTAATTTTGAGCTATGATTGAAGATCCTTTTGGAATCTTGAAGGTTGGTAGAGTATTTATGTTGGTACTAATCAAACACTTAGTCATTTTTCACTAAGCATTGCCATCAATTCCAAAGGGGGAGATTTTTGGCTAGAGACACTGCACATTTTTTTGGTGTTGTCATTGATGGAAACCCTAGTCATTGATTCAATCCGCATGTCATCATTTGATCATACCGGAAGCCAAATTGAAGATCAGTGATTAATTGTCAAGTTAGAATAGAGCATCTGGTAGAATTGTGTTCATCAATTTATATGCCATTTTATGTTATCTTTTTGAGTTGTGGATCTCTAGGAAGGTAGTTTGGTATATGATCTATGTTATTCTTGAATCTTGGAACCTTGTATTGATCTATATGCAAGTTAGAAGATTTGGATAATTAATTTTTTGTTTAATAGTGCATGAACGCAGACTAAGTGAATGTAGCATGTTGTGGATGTTCGAGGAGTAATTGTTTAAGTGTTTTTATGTTCGAGCATGTTAATTTGGGTCCTCACTACATTGTGGCCGACTTTGGTGGGTGATTGAGCCAATAGTTTGTAAATATTTTTCTATTTTGTTGAAGCTGATATGTAGTGATTAAATCCTTATTAGCAGATATATATAAGCAATTGATTATATCATTTTGATGTATGTACAAAGTTTGTTCATGTATGTTGCAAAAGTTAGAAGGATTGTAAGGAAATTATGTACAGTTTCACATGTGCATAAAAGGATCTATGATGTGAGGTAGAGCATAATAGAGTAGAAGAGTAAAATTAGTCAGAAGGCTAAGAATCCAATATATGAGCTTAACTAAAACTATTCTCAGTCATTTATAGATGTTATTTCATAGTTCACCAATCTAGTTGTCTTTTTACATTTATTGTAAGGTAATAAGCCTTTATGTTTTTGAGTAGTGAGGTCTAGGAAGTGTGCCTAAATGTAAGTGCATTTCCATTTTGTAAACATTCATTTTGAGTATACTTAGATAATAATGTGGATTGACCTCCATCGTGGTTTTTCCCCTAATAGGGTTTCCACGTAAACTACTTGTGTTATGGTGTTTTTGTTTTTCTTATGTTCATGCATCTTTCTTTTGGTTGAATGTTATCATTAATTTAAGTTCATATTAATAAATTTCAAAATTGTAGAACACTGATTCACCCCCCTCTCAATGTTCCTTGATTCCAACAACTTCATTCTCGAGTGAATCACAAGGTTCTTTGTATTATTAATTGTATTTGTGTTATCACAAAAGATAGAAACAGGATCATCTTATAGCACTATGATATCTTTCAATGTTTGTTTCATCCATAAAACTTGTGTACAACAAGATGCAACAGTAATATACTCAGCTTCAGCAATAGACAAAAAGACTAAATCTTGCTTCTTACTCAACCACGCCACCAATCTACATCCAAGAAAGAATGCACCACCACTTGTACTCTTTCTATCATCTATACTTCCAACCCAATCTACATCTGTATAAGCACTAAGTGTAAAATCAATATCTTTAGTATACCATAATCCATAATCTAGAGTGCCTTTCAATTATCTAAATATTCTTTTAACTATATTAACATGTGTTTCCTTTGGATCTTCTTGAAATCTAGCTACAAGAAAAATTGCATGCTTAGTATCTGGTCTAGTAGTAGTCAAATACAATAGTCCACCAATCATAGATCTATAGTTGCTATGATTAGTCTTAGGTGAATCATCATCTTTAGTCAAGTTGCAACCAGTCACCATAGGAGTACTTACCAATTTGGAACTTTCCATCCCAAATTTTCTCAACATGTCTCTCTCATATGTAGATTTTGAAATGAAAATTCCTTTCTCTATTTGATTTATCTATAGCCTAAAAAATAAATTCATCTTGCCAAAAATAGACATTTCAAATTGTTTTTGCATTTCTTCTACAAACATATTACACATATTTCCATTTCCTCCAAATATAATGTCATCAACATATACAACTACAATCAAGATCTAATCATTTTCAGTCTTGAAATACAAATTACTGTCTGCCATACCTTTGTTAAATCCTTACTGACTCAAATACTTGTCTAGCCTTACACACCAGGCTCTAGGAGCTTGCTTCAATCCATATAAAGCTTTCTTCAATCTACACACCATATCCGGTTGATCTCTTGATTGAAATCCTTCTAGTTGTTCCATGTAGGCCTCTTCATCTAGTTCACCATTCAAAATAGCTAACTTAACATCCATCTAATAAACTTTGAAATCTTTATAAGCAACCAATGACAAGAAAATACTTATAGCTTCCATTCTTTCTGTTGGGGAAAAATTATCCTAAAAATCTATACCTTCCACTTGTGAGTAGCCTTTACACACAAGGATTTCTTTATTTCTAACAACTTTCCCATTCTCATTCAGCTTGTTTCTAAATACACATTTTAATCCAATGATATTTTTGTCTTTCGGTCTTGGAACCAAATCCCAATTTTGATTCTTTTCAATTTGTAAAATTTCTTCTTTCATTGCTTCCTTCTAATGTTCATCTTCACGGGCTTCACTTACTGACTTTGGCTCAATTTTAGAGAATAAGCACAAATTTACTTTAGTAGAAACTTTGCTTCTAGTTAACATACCTTTTTTCTTATCTCCAATAATCTAACTTTTTGAATGATTCTTGTGTACATATTTCAGTGTTCTATGGGACATTACTAGATAATCTTCTTCTCTTTCTTCTCATTTTTGTCATGTTCTTCCACAATTTCTTTTATTCTTGCACAGTCATGTTCATCAGACACATATCCATCAATTTCAATATAATTCTTCACTATTTCATCAACTCTCACATTCGAGCTTTCTACAATCTTCCTTAATCTTTTGTTGAAATATCTATAAGCCTTTCTTTTAGTAGAGTATCCAAGAAATATTCCTTCGTCACTTCTTGCATCAAAATTTTCCAATGTTTCCTCATCTCTTTTCATACAGTATTGTGAATAGCTTCTTTCTAGTAAACTTCCAGTAATCTAGCTTTAGTGATCATTGACCTAGCAACTTCTTGAATTGTTCTATTTTTCCTTTCAACAACTCCATTTTGCTAAGGAGTTCTTGGAGTAGATAACTATCTCTTTATTCTGTGCACTTCATAAAACATATTGAACTCATGGGACATGAATTCACCACCTCTATCAAATCTCAAGAATTTTATCTTCAAATTCACTTCATTTTCAACCATAGCCTTGAATGCCTTCAATCTATTTAATGATTCTAATTTTTCTCTTAAAAATGTAACCTATGTATATCTAGAATAATCATCAAATAAAAACATAAAGTACCTTTCACCAAGTATAATTTTCACTCTCATGGGACCACAAATATCTGTATGAACCAAATCTAGCAATCCAGTAGAAGATTGTTCTCTTGATCTGTAATGACTTCTTGTATGCTTCCCAAACTAGAAATTCATGTAGATAAAATTTACAAGCTTTGCAATTCTTAGTAGATCTCTCATGGACTGAACAATACTAATCCTTTCCAAGTTATCAAAATTCATGTGACACATTCTCATGTGCCATAACCAACTATCATTTATCTAAGTCATAAAACATCGCCTGTCAGCACCTTTAAGCTGATAAATATTCCCTTTAGATTTCTTTCTTGTAGCAATCAATGTTCTAGACCATTTTTGCATCTCAAACTTCTCATCCTTAAACACAAGATCATATCCCTTTCTACATATTTTACCAATGCTCAACAAATTATGCCTTAAACCCTTAACATAGTAGACATTTTTAGTATGATGCTTACCATCAAAACTTACTGAACCCATCCCACATATTTTTTCACTAGTATCATCTCCAAACATAACTAGACCTCCATCATATTTTCCAAGTTTCACAAACTTACTTTTTTCACTAGTCATGTGATGTGAGCAACCACTATCAACTACCCAAAAATTCTTTTCTTGTTTAGCACGTAAGGCAAAGATAATTGTACCTTCATTTTTCTCCTTCTCCTTCTCCTTCTCCAGAGGACTTTCCTTTAACTATTTTTCTAAATTAGTAGAATTAGGTTCATATTTAATCACTAAGAATAAGAATTCATTGTCATCTAGATCTTCATATTTTCAATCTTCATCTAAAATACTAGCATTCTCATTAACATAGTAAGCTTTGCTAATCTTTTTTCCTTTCTTTTCTTTATCATATCTTTGTTTATTCTTTTTAGCTCTTTCCAAACACTTTGCAGCATAGTGACCAATTTCTCCACAACTAAAGCACCTAAAGGGAAATTTACCTTCATGCTTGCCAAAAACTTTTCTCAATCTTCTTACAAACTTAGCCTTGATTTCATCAAAGTTCTCTTCACCTGGATCTTCATTTTTTGTAGCTTTAAAAGTAGTCTCTCTTTTTCCTCCACTTCTTAGATTCAACTTCCTCATATCATAAGATGCCAAAAATCCTAACAATAGATCCTTAGTGAAAGTCTTATAATCTATAGTATACTCAATATCACTCACCTTTTCACTATAAGCATCAAGAAAAGTTCTAATAATCTTATTTACAATTCTCATTTCATCTATAGTAGCATCAAGAGATCACATTCTAGCCACTACCTCATCCAATCTCTGTACATAGGATTTAACATTCTCATCTTCAGACATATGTAAAAGATCAAACTATGTTTCCAAATTCTATATTTTTTCCTCTTTTACCCTTTCATCACCATCATGCACTCTTTCTAAAGCATCCCAAACTTCCTTAGCTATCTTCAATTTTTGAACCTTAATCAACTCAGAATGTACCAAACTATTCTTCAAGATGACCTTTGCCTTGTTATTCATATCATGTGCTTTAATTTGTTCAGGTGTACTTAGACCATTTGCAAGAGAAGTGTAGGGATTCTTATAAGCTTTCTCTACATGATATCTCCAATACTCCATATATTCTTCCATTAATACTTTCCAGATACCATAATTAGTTCCATCAAACCTTAGATAATCAAAGACCATTTTTCAACCATCCTAAACCTTCCTCGAGTAGTTAAGCTCTTCACCAAGGAACCAGGCTCTAATACCAATTTTTGGATAGGAAAACTAAGAGGGGGTGAATGAGTTCACATATTATAACCTTAAATTCAATTACCAAAACTAACACATAAACTGATTAAGTGATTAACCATCAAATGAAAATGCACAAACACAATAACATCATATTTACATGGAAAACCCAATGAGGGAAAAACCATGGTAAGGATTAACTCAAACCATAAAGAATATCAAAACTGATTACAAAAAGGCTCACTGCTTGAGATAAGTCTCACTGCTTGAAATAAGGATTCACTATCTGAAATAAGGACTCGCTTTTTAGAGGGCTACAAAACTGAGGGCTCACTTCTATAGAGATACAAAGAATACAAAGAAGACTTGTTATAGAGAGACAACAATCCCAATGCAATGAATATTCCACCACAATAATTGATCAACTTGAATGAGTGATAGAGTTTTCTTTCTGTTCACTACATCTAGAAACTCAATGTTAAGCTTTGCACTGAACAACCACACACTTAACTCACGCACTTTAAGAATAGCATAAAATTCATGTCTACTCTTTCACTTATCTTCTTTTCTTATGTACAATTTTCATTGCTAGAATATTCTATATTTATACTATCTCCAACCTTTAAAAGATACAAATTCAGCCATCCAACTTCAAATTTAAATTAGGTTGGCACCAAACATCCTAGGGTGGAATTAGAATTAGGGTGACCCAAACACATGGTTTCATAATAGATCCAACATGCTTCATCAATGTCAAAAATAGTGCTTGACACACAGTTAGCCACACTAGTGTAAAACACATAGATCAATTAAGCTCGATACTTCCAAATTCTATTCAACCATCTTTAATAGAACCAGGGAAACACAACTCTAGAACCACATGCCATAAAACTTCATCAAAGAGAAATCTGGACCAGCAAAAACCTCCCAGACCTCAATAAAAACACAAAAAAGCATAGTTCACAAGCACCAGAACAACATCCTCAATAGTTGAATACTTGCAACCTTCTTTTAGTACAATTTTCTCAATATCCTCTACATATACAATCAACAACAACTAGTAGATAACCAACTAACAGGTTGACATAAATGAAAAAACTTCATTCCTCTTTCCATTCTTCCAATAGTATGTTCCACCATCTAATTCACAAGATGATCTTTCCTCACAAGTCAAAATGTTTTCACAACAAATATAAGACATTCAAGTAGGAAGGATGAAAATATCATATGCCCAATGTGACTTGTTCCCTTATCCCATTGATAGGAACATTTCCATGTTCCCATTCCTATAAGGATTTAAGATTCCAAAATTTGATAAATATAGAGGAAAAGGAAATCCTAAGGACCACATCAGAGAGTTCTATGTATCATGCATGGATGTATCTTATGATGATTCCTATCTAATTCAACTTTTTCCACAAAGCTTGGACGGCCTCACAATTGACTAGTTTTCCCATTTACCTTCTAGAATCCAAAAATTCCAAGACATCATAGATCTATTTATAAACCATTTCTCATTCAATATAGACATGGATGCAAGATTGGAGGAGTTTTCTGACCTAAAAGAAGCCAGAGGAGAATCATTTGTGACCTTCCTGTAGTGATGGAGGTATAGAGCCAACAAAAGCAAGTGGCCAATACCTAAATAAAAAAAAATAGGAACCATTATTGCTAATCTTGAGGGAGATTTTCCTTCCAATTAAAAATGCAATGTGTCATGACGTATGATCGACTTATCCCAAAGGATCTTAACATTGAGAGAGCCCTCATAGTACAAGGGCACACACTAACATATAAGGTTAATCAACCATAAACTGGCTATAATGGCAAGCCCCAAACTTTGGCTAAGAACAAAAATGTTACCAATGATGGTGTTATCAATGCCAAAGTGGTTCAGTGCTCTAAAATAAAAATAGACACCAACCAACATACCCAAAACCCAACATGCAACAACCAACTTATCAAAAGAATGTACCACAACCAAACACACCACAACAACAAAAAAACAATAAAATGGTCAATAACATAATTTCTCAAAGATGGGCACCCCTAAGGAACAATTTCCCACAAAAACACAAATATACACCATTGGGGGAACCTATTGAATCTGTCATGAAAAACTTAGTGCAAAAAAATATCATCACACTACCCATTTATGAGAATTACTAAGAGCCTCAAGTTAAACCACCATGGTATAATGAGAAGATCCTTTTTTATTTCCACAAAATCAAGGGTCACATGATGGTCAATTGCATGAAATTAAAGAACCTCATCCAAGACCACATTGATAGTGGGGATATAGCTATTGAAAAAAAAGTAGGGAACCAAGGCTTAAAGATATACATGAATCCAATGCCTGGTCATAACAAGGGAAAAGACAATGGAAAGGGAGCATACTATACACATATAAGGAATGTCTACAATAATGTTGTAGCATCATTTGGCTAGGTCGTATCAGTCATCAATATCAAAGGGCATAACACAGAGTTTGGAGTCATCACATGTAGAGGCATGATCACTATCTGAGGACCATCACCACCACCTAGGACACCACCCATAGTTCCAAAATACAACCCTAGTTGATATAGTGTCATAGAATAGCTAAAGAAAACGCCCACCCAAATCTCCATCTTAGAGTTGTGAAAGATATCACCTGTTCATATGGATATTCTAGAAAATACTTTGTTTGCATCCATCATGCCCACTAACATTGATACTAACTAATTCCAAGCTATGATCAGGCATATCACCACACCTCATCTTCTCACATTCTCCGAACAAGACCTCCTAATGCAACCATCTCACAATTTTTCACTACATCTTGAGGTCATGGTTCACAATAAGGTCAAGAGAGTCTTGGTGGATGGAGGTGCAGGTTTGAATATTTGTACCTTGTAGTTGATTAATAATCTAGGATTCTAAAAATGTTATTGAGAAAGGAAATGGTATAACCATTAGAGCCTATGATGATTAAGAATGAGTTTCACAAGGCACCATCCAATTCCCCATCCAAGTGGGGCTGACCACTATGGAGACCACATGCCAAGTCCTTGACCTTGAGCTCCCTTATAACATTCTCCTAGGGCATCCATGGATCCATACAATGCAAGCCATTGCATCCACTTATCATCATTGTGTCAAATTCCCTTATAAAAATAAGTAATGATCATGGCGGCCCTGAGCCATTCTACTACTGTAAGAACTTGGAATAAAGGTACTATAAGATCTTGCAAGCACCCAAGAATGATGAATGGACATCATCCTCATCCTCCTTTGTTGACCCACCTACCTTAGTCTCCACATCTAATACAAAGACATCCCCCATCTAGAATATCCCAGACATAAAAGTAGTAATCAAAGATAATGGTTGTGGGGGGTATAGCTTGCAAAAAGGTACATTTGTG
Organism: Sequoia sempervirens; assembly: GCA_007258455.2. Lineage (NCBI taxonomy): Eukaryota > Viridiplantae > Streptophyta > Pinopsida > Cupressales > Cupressaceae > Sequoia > Sequoia sempervirens. The sequence goes on from VDFB02058242.1 coordinate 59,608,422, forward strand.
TCAGGAGAGTTACCTTAATATCCTAATTCTCATGGAAATTTGCAATCAATTGAAACAACATCCTAGACCTTCAAGGTGGAATCTACCACTTCAAAAAGTGGGGAGACCTAAGCAAAGAACTTGTGGATGAAAAATACATATCAAGCTTGCAATATCAAGACAATAAACCTACAAATGTTCTTTTGATGGAGTACAACAAGGGTTTACAACTGATGCTTGGTTGGGGCTATAATAAGAATGAGAAGTTGGGGAAAAATGAAAATGGCTTACTATAACCCCTTGTTCTTGAGAAATTCCTAAAGAATCTTGGTCTTGGTTGTACCTCAAGTAAAGTGATTCTTAGAAAGCATGCTCTCGTTAAAACAATCAAAGCTTCCCCTCAGTTACTTGTATCAACTTTTATTCCCATTTATAACTATACCTTTGATATAACATACCTATTTGATAAGGATTCTTGTGTTTTCATGATAACCACCGCATCATTGAGTTGAGTAACCAAGTCACTAAGCTAAAAATAATTTACCCCTAACTCATAAAATGGGACCAACGAGGACCACCGATCTTGGATTCATTAAAAATGATGAAGCTCTCTCTGAATTTATTGGACTAAGGGACAACATTCCATATGGAGATCATAACATAGGATTCAACATTGAGATAGATACATATGCCTACTATGGGGAAACGGTTGAATCTCTTAGTCACAAAATTGAAAACATGAGAGTAACATCTTGATCCTTAAGTGAAAACCACATTGTGGCACTTTTTATCACAAATTTAATAAAAAAAAAGTATTTGATGGTGAAAAGCTCTTTGAGGCACCAAAGGATGAGCAATTCAATCTTCCCCTTAGTGATATACATCAAGAAAAGTTAGAAGTCCTTGTAGAGAAGTGTAATCTTGTGAATGTGGGAACATATGAGCCACTCCAAATCACCTTCTATGTAGAGTCACTTCTAGCTAAGGAAAAACTATAATTATTAGAATTCCTAAAGAAAAGAAAAAAATCATGGACATATACAAATATGCTTGATCTTGATCATGAAGTGGTCATCCACCACCTTGCAGTATATCTTGACACAAAACTAGTAAGAAAAAAGATGAGAAAGATGCATCTAAAGATAACATTTCTAGTCAAAATAGAACTATATAAACTCCTCGACATAGGATTTATCAGACCCTTCAATTATCCAAAATGGATTTCCAATCTTGCATCAGTCTCCAATCTCACTAGGGGCATCAGGATATGCATTGACTTCATGGAATTGAATAAGGCATGTCCCAAGGATGATTTCCCCTACCAAACATTGATATGATTATGTAATTGACTATAGGACACAAGATGCAATCGTTAATGGATGATTTCTCTAGATACAACCAAATCATGATTGCAAAAGAAGACCAACATAAAATAGAATTCACATATCCATGGGGAACTTATTGTTGGAACATGATTCCATTTAGGATAAAGAACACAAGGGCCACCTATTAGAGAGCTATGAAATTGATCTTTCATGACATGAGCTACAAGATTATAAAGGACTATGTTGATGACATCCTAGCTAAATAAAGGAAATAAAAAAATCACATAGCAACATTGGGACCAATCTTCGACAGGCTTGAAGAGTACAAGGTGTGGCTAAATCCAAAGAAGTGTGTCTCTAGTGTAACCTTAGGAAAAATCTTAGGATACGTTGTGTCATTATGAGGAAGCAAGATAGACATGGTGAAGGTTAAGAAAATTCTAGAGATGGATGCACTATGAACATTGAAATAGTTGTGAGTTATACAAGGAAGGCTACAATCCATCAAAAGGTTCATACAACAATTAGTCGATAAGACTATCCCTTATTCTCATCTACTGCACAAGGGGATAACATACAAATGGGACAAGAAATGTGATAGAGAATTCAATCAAATCAAGGAGTACCTACTAACACTATCCATCCTCATGCCACTAATCCCAAACAAACCTCTAATAATATACATCTTAGCTACATCAACGAATCTCGGTGCTCTTCTTGCTCAACATGACAAAATAGGAAAAGAGAGGGAAATATACTATATTAGTAGGAATTTAGTGGGACATGATCTGAATTACACATTCATAGATAATACATTCCTTGTAGTCATATTTTCCTCATAGAAATTCATGCACTACATGCTTGAACCTTTAGATAAAGCTCATTGCCAAAATAGATCCACTAAAATATCTATTATCCAAGGAAAGACTCACAAGATGGATGGCTAAGTGGGTGATGATCTTGATAGAATTTGACATAAAATATGTGGAGCAAAATTCCATCAAAGGGCAAGTCATTGTAGATCAATTGTCTAAGGAACCCATGTAAGCAGAGAATCCATTAGTATCATAATTTCTAAATGATTTAGTCTTCCTCCTAAATGTAGCAGATTATTGGAAGATGTATTTTGACGGTTCTTACATGCAACATGGATTAGGAGTAGGTTTCCTTTTCATTACCCCACAAGGAGATTACATCCCAAAATCATATTGGTTGTCATTCCCATGTACCAACAATATTGCATAATATGAGGCTCTTATCATAGGGTTTAGAATAGTGGTACAATGGAAGATCTTGGCACTAAAATTCTATGGGGATTCATAGTTGACTATTAATTAGGTTAATGATGAGTATCAAAAAAAAAATGACAATCTCACTCCTTACAAGAAGCTAGTAAAAGATCTCAAGGATTTCTTCATTCATATAACATTTGAGAAAATACCCTGAATGAATAATAGAGAAATGGATGCTATGAAAATAATTGGGTCCTTGTAATATTCTTGTTGAGTAGCTTCTCCTCCTAGATTTTGAGGTACCAAAATTTGAGCTTGTGCATGAAATTGTTGGTCTCAATGATCCTTGGTATCATGACATATTGTCATAACCCAATTTTATTGCATATATATTTAAATATAGAAAATTGAATTATTGATTAAATTAAATTAAATATTGAAATGGAGATTCTAGAATATTCGAAATTGAGTAAAAGAAGTTGAATGATGTTGACTTTGTGAATTTTTGAAAATTATTTAATGTGATCAAGAATTGAACATTAATGATCAATTTGCAAGTGGAAGTGTGTAGTTGTAGGCTAATAGGTTTAAGGACGAGAACACAATTGAATTAGGATTGTTTAGCCAAATCGAGTGGTAAGCCAGTTAGAATCTGGGTGCACAGACCACAAATGGCATGAATGAATTGCATTTGACTGATTTGCACATATAAGATAACATAATTTCCTAACTTGAATTATTTCAGTGCTTGCAAATGAATTGGATTAAATGGTCTATTCTAATCTATTATGAACTTTGTGATTTGAATGAAATGAAAGTGAGCATTGTAAAGAAAATTATTTTCTTTAGTATATGTATATATATATATATATAAGATGATCGAAATGAAAAATCAAGTTCCTTACCTTAAATGATAGTGTATGGAATTTACAAGCCATTCCAAAATAAGAAATTTGTATAAGAATGCATATATAAGTATATATATGTATACATATACATCTATACATATATATGCACACACACATATATATATATACATATATATCCATGTATATATATAAATTACATATATATATATATATATATACATTATTTGAAATACATGGTAAATGTGAATGAAATCATTTAAATGCATATAGAAATACAAAAATATAAGTAATATATATATATATATATATATATGTATGTATGTATATATATATATGTATGTATATATATATATATGTATGTATATATATATATATGTGTATATATATTACATACATACATATATACGTACATATACATATGTATACATATTCAAAATTGAATTGAAATTGAGTTGATAAATGATGCATTATGAGTTATATTGTGGAAAGATCAATGAAAATCTCAAGGAAAATCCACAATGGTCATGGCCTACCTAAAAATAAAGGCATTATTCAAAATTAGAGGGAAAATATGGAAGGAAAGCCATAATGGCAACACCCAGCCGCATGCAAAAGAAAACGCTTTTCTTTGTTTCCATTTTGGAATGGATAGTGCAAAGGAGATTGAAGGAAAATAGGGGAGAGAAGATCAATGAATAGCACAACAAGAGAAAAAAGATAGAAGTGATAGGAAAAATAAGAGGCAAGCTTTTATTCAAAAATTTGAACATTGAGGTAATTGGAAGCCTTTCAAATCTTATTCATTTTCAATATCATCATTTCTGTAGTCACTTTATTTTTGAAGCAATTTTTTTAAGCACATAAAATGTATTCTTGTGACTAAGTGTTTGATTTTGAGCCAATTACAATGCATGGTCGACCATCTCTTTGGGGTCGATGGTATTGAATTGCATTACATATGATGTGTCTTGAATGGAGCCTCGTCGGCTAGACTGAGGCTTGTCACCTTTAAGGTGTGACTGCCATGATAGCTCGCATGGCTAAGTTGGCCATATGATGGTGATCAAATTATATTCTAATTAGATTTATTTCCCTCATTGTGATTGGTATCATAGGGGATTTAATTGTTGAACCTCAGTGAAGGGGGTGGTATAAACCCTATGTTTACCTTTTGCATATTATCTATGTTTTTTTCATTTTTATAGTGTTGCTCTACCATTATTGGCTAGGCTGAATTGGTAAGCAGGTTAATTTATTCCTTAAAAATGTGATTAATGTAAGCCTATAGAGGTCACCATTGATTAGAAGAGATGATGGAAATGCAAGGTTCACTTTCATTTAAAATCATGAAGGTTCAATCTCCATGATCAAACATCTTTTTCTATTGGAATGGATATAGAAAATATTTCCATATCATACTTATAGTATAGACCCTGTAAGTTCCTTGAGTAAATTTGGAAATGACCTATAGTTGGTTTAGGTAAAGAATGAATTGTCATATAAAAGGGAAGTCATATTTTTGTGACCTAGAAGGCTTGTAATGGCCATAAAAGGGGCTTGGGTTAAGAAAGAAATTGTGTGTAACCTTAGGGTTTAGTATGGATTCCCTATTTCAAGATTGACCACAATGTCAAACCAGGTTGTTATAATATTGTATGATTGCTCTTGAAATTTAATTAATATTTATATGGAACAATGGAAAATATAAAATCCTAATTTGTTAGAGGAAAGTTAAGTTGTTCAATTAAAATGAAAGACAAGGTAGTTGAAGAAAATACTTCTATTGAAAAATAACATTGTTATTTCTCTATTCCTTGAAATAAAAATCATTTTGTTAAAAGAATAGTGAATGTTCTATTGGGAAAATTATGTTTTTTGTCATTAAGTGAAACTATTTGGTCTAAGACAATAATGTAATGATGAAGAAAATGAATAATCTTTTGTAAATGAATTTTTTTTATTGATTAAGTTACCATTGTAGTTGTAAACAACTTGTTTTATAACTATTTAGTAGGAAACAATACTTATCTTGTTCAAACAATGAATGTATATGTAGGATCTTGTTTTATATCTTTTTAGTAGGAAGTAGTACTTATTCTATTCAAACAATGAATGTACATGTGTGAAAAACTTGCTTTATAACTATTTAGTAGGAAACAATACTTAGTCTATTCAAGCAATGAATGTTCATATGTAAACAACTAGATTTAAAACTGTTTAGTAGGAAAAAATACTTGTTTTGCATAAACAATGAATGTTCATGTGTAAACATTTGGTTTTATGACTATTCCATAGGAAATAGTATATATTCTAGTCAAAAAATGAATGATCTTAAGTAAACAAAAAAATTAGAGAAACATGGTAGTGAGAATGAAATAACATGTGTGAAACTGTTAGCATAGACTTGTTCTATTTTCTTTATCTTGACCAAAAATGTCAATTGAAATACCATTTTAAGATTGAAATATGATTTAATGGTTATTTCAGAATGTATGCACAAACTATAACATCAGTAGGCACATAGACTTCGTCTATGTACATACACATACTTGCACGACATACCTTCTTTTGTTTTTAGTACTTTTTTTTTAAAAGAGGAAAATGCTTAAGATGTTAAGTAGAAAATAGTCATAAGAATGATATGACTAATTGTTGAAATACTCTGTGAAACATAGAATCTGATTTTTGTTTAGAGTATAAATTGTATTCTATTTCTTCTTTTGAAGAAATTTGTGGAAGAATATTTTAAATACTTGAATAGAACAATGGTACATTAGTTGACTAGAGAACCTATGGGTAGTTGTTGCTAGAAGGTAGATAGCTATTATATTAGAAAGTTACCTTCCAAGATGGGTGCCGAAATGGGTTCAGAGAGTATAGGTTTTCTTTACTAGAATCTATCATTTTTTTTTTTCAACACACTTATTATTCTTGGCCAAGCAATATTGCTCTTTATGTATGTATGAACTTTGTGATTTCACTCTCTACCATTCCTAGCATCTTGCACTTTATTTTCTAATTTGTAGATAGAAATTGCATGTTGGTGTATGGGCACACACCATATTCCACCTTGTAGGTAGTTCTCTTGCTAAACTTTCCATGTAGGGTCAAGCATTCTTCAAGTTGGAAGAATACTGGGGAAGTGTAAGCTTCATGGTTGGGTGGTAAAGTGCTTAAACCATGTTCTCATCCACTAGTGGAGGCGAGCATCAAGAAGAACCATAGTTGTTCACAAGACTAATATAGTCTAAAATGTAACTTGATATAATTCATTCTTGTATTTGATGTAATATGTACAATGCAATGATTTTATGGCCTTAAGAGCCAAGTAAAACTTGATATTGTAATTTGACTTTTGAAGTGAATATAAGAATATTTGACTCATTTTAAATGGACATGTGTAGCTATGATTGATTTTAGCAACTATTTATGTCTTTAATTTGGAGTATATTCATGTTTCATTTAAAATAATATTAATTAAGTAATAATTTCAAATGGGTTATTACATTTGGTATCAGAGCTTAGGGTTTAACTGTACACCTTTTGAGTCTGCCATAATTGACTAGGGTAGTTGACCTATGACCCAAAATTGGAAGTCTTGAGAATTGATTGAGCCTCAATTGAATGTAGGAATGGGAAGGTCAAAGGTAGGATGAAGGAAAGGGAAAAATGTTAGAACCCCACGTAAGAATAATGTAAAGGAAATTCCAAGATGAAGGTTCCATAAGAAATTCCCGATGATAAAACTCTAGCTCAAGCTCTTATGTGACTCAAGCTAGAGAGAGGCTTGAAGATTGAGGAGACACGAACACCTAAGATCAAAAATTATTCCACAATCTAGTATTGGCCTTTAGGGTGTGGACCCAATGAACCCTTGTTGACTAAAGAGAAAAAGGAGAGCCTGTGCACTCAACCATCTTCTTTTGTAAAGTTTGATGTAAACTCAGATGATGACCCAAAGGAATGTCCTCTATCTAATACCAAAAAATTAGAATGATGCAATTAAGAATACTATTGTAAATAAGGGTCTATTGACTCACCTTAAATATAAATAAAATCAAATGATATTTTGGTGTGTGGGTATGTGCAGGATCATGATGGGCAAAAAAGTGGCAATATCATGGGTATGTGGTTGATGACTAATTTTTTACCCAAAATTGATGAAATGAAAAGGGTTTTGAAAGAATATTCTCAACTTTCCACCAATATAAATTATGCTTTACTTTTAATTTAATAAGTAATTATTATTCATTTTCTATTTGAATTACAACTTAAGTCTTGATTGATAGGCTTATTGAAAAACATCTATTACTTTCAAATGGTATCACATTTTTTGAATCCAAAACATGTCTCATGACATTATATGCTTCACATACAAAAGGATTAAAAAAAGAAAAATTTAATTTCATGGAGTTTTGACAAAGTTAAGGTGGTCAAACATACGATTTTTTTATATTTTTTAAAAGTTGTAATAAAAAAATCATAATTAATTATTTACTTGGAAAAAAATTACAAAAAAATATGTATCACATCGAGGCATGATTCTTCTACTTATATCTAAAATATTATAAAAAAATATTATCATTTTATTGTGGTTAGGGTGGTTAGATAGACACCTACTTCTTATTTTTTCCTTGAAATTTAAGTACTACCGCATTGAAATTTAAAATTTTCACCAAATAGATTTCTTTTTCTTTTAAAAAACCTAATAGTTTAGAAACTATATTCAATTTTCTACAAATTCTATTCTTACATATTTTTGAAATAATATAGATAACTTATCCAAATTTTTACATCAAGTTTCCTAACTCTGATTTTTCTAATTTTTTTGCAACTTAAGGGCTTTCTTTTTCCATGATGATCCCGCACATACCCGTGTTCAATGAGAGACTCTAAAATGTATGTATCTTGCATGAATTTGTATGTTTTCTATATTGAGGGATGTATGTATATGTAAATTATTTGATGTAGCATAAGAACATTTATTCATAGAACATTGTGTTGAGATGTGATGAACATGATTGTGTTGCAAGATAAGTGTGAGACGTCATGGTGACCACCAAGCAAGATGGAGGTGGTAGTGGTTCTGATAATGGACCAAATAAGAGATTGGAGAAAATTCTAGAGATTTTGAATTGAAAGGAGTTTTGCATGGATCATATAGAGAAAGAATTCTAAGTGGCACACGAGGACCGAGACCGTAGGAATGTAGAAGGAAATCAAGGAGATGATGGTCTAGGGGCAGGTCCACAAGGGTGAATTGAGGAAGAGCTTGGGAAAGACCTCAAAAGAGTATCATTTCCCAAGTTCAATGGTAAGGCTATCAAAATAGGAGGAAAGGCTTGGATTATAGAAATGGAAAAATACTTTGGGCTCCATAAACTTTCTTAATAGACTAAGGTGGCATAGGCTATGCATCAGCTCTTAGGTGAAGTAGTGACTTGGTGGGATGATGAGAAATTAGAATGAAATGTACAACCTATTGAGATACTTGGGAACTCTCCCTCTAGGATTTCAAGAACAAATTGTTACCAAAACTTTCCTTTGACAAGAAAGTAATGGAATTTTAGAACTTAGCCTAGGGAAATATGATTGTGATTTAGTATTGGGAAAAGTTCACTAACCTATTCAAGTATGTGCCTTAGTATCAAGGAGATGAATGGTTCCATATCTAAAAATTTATAATGCAACTCAAACCCCACATAGGAGCTGAGGTAGATATGCATGAACCTTTGACCATGAATGAAGTATTTTAGAAGGCCACCAAATAGGAACAAAAGATGCAACAACTATCCAATCTTTGTAGTGATTCAAGTTCTAAGTCTTGGTATGGTAAAAATAAATTTCATAAGGGAGGCAAGAGCCATCAGATTTTTAATCTCAATATAGGAAGTGAATCACAAGAGAAGGGTGAATATGGTAATGGTGGAAAGAAAAAGAAAGAAAATAAAGGCAAGGGGAAAGATGACCATAAGCATAAAGGATTTAGGGATGACAAGACAGGAGGTTGCAAAGGGCCTCAAGATGGATGCTATACTTGTGGAGGTGACCATTATACCTCAAATTATTCTTAGCGGTCAAAGTCACGGAAGGAAGGAAGCTACCAACATACTCACTAGATCCACACTGCAGTGGATAATAGATAGGTATATTATCAGACTTCGCCAATTCAACTAACAAGTAAGCTCTATGGTCAATCTGTCTCTATCTTAATTGATAATGGAGCTATTGAATGTTTCATAGATCCTAGAATAATATTTAAGATACCCATCAAAACTGAATACGTGGAAAATTCATGGAAAGTCCAATATGGTAATCGAGCAGAGTGGAGGGTAGATACTTGTCTCTTTTGTAGTGAGTTAGAGCTTCCAACCTTTCAAAATCGGGTCAACCTGTGTGTGGCACCTTTAGGCTCATATGATATAATTTTGGGAATAAATTATTTAACTAAGCATAAGGCTTTAGTGAACTATGAGGATAAGGTGGTCAACTATCTAGATGACTGTGGAAACCCAATTGAGGTTTGTGGAATGTAGAGACACTTAGAGATTAGATAGATTTATGTGATGCAACTTAAGAAGGATCATAGAAAGGGGTGTGCAATTTATGCAATGCATGTTATTAATCTTGTTAGCAAGAAGCCATATTTAGAATACTATCCTATTCTCAAGGAGTTATAAGACATTCCTAGATGAACTTATGGAATTTCCTCCAAAGTGGGAATTCAATTTTTCTATTGACCTAGTTGTAGGAGTTGAGCCTCAATTTGAGGAACCTTATCGAATGACCACCACATAACTCTATGCGTTGAAGGACTAGCTAATGGAATTGTTGGATAAGGGACTCATAAGACCTAGCGTGTCTCCTTGGGGAGAACCAGTTATTTTTGTGAAAAAGAAAGATGGAACTTTGTGTCTATGTATAGATTATCATATGTTGAACAAGGTTGCCATAAAGAACTAATATCCACTTCTCAGGATTGATGAATTTTTTGATCAAATGAAGGGAGGGACGATGTTCTCCAAAATTGATCTCAGGTTAGGGTACCATCAATTGAGGATTAAGGAGAAGATATTCCAAAATATTCATTAAGAAATTGATACAAACATTACGAGTTCACAATGGTACCTTCAATTTAGCTAATGAACTGACAACCTTTATGAACCTTATGAATAGTGTATGTTGGTTTTTTTTCAGAACCAAACTTATTCTCACCACTTACCTATGAATCTTCTAGAACCCAATAATCAGCAAGGGTAAGGATTGGCCAACATACAAGTAATGATTTTGAGACCCTTCTACTCTTTAGGCTCTATGAAACCTAGGAGGGTAATCCTTGTTATGTTCATGTGATATTCATTTGATCAAGAACATTTCTACACAGAGATAAATTCCTATAAAGTGCATTTAGATAACATTCATTAAATATTTGGCCGACCTTTAAACAAATTACTATCTATTTGAAGGAATAAGATGGTACTTTAGATTGATATATTGTAATTGAAGTTGTTTTAGATGATTTTCAATCTCATTTCAAGCCCTAGGTCAAGTGAATGACTAACTCATTTATCTTTAGGATAACCAAATGAAAAGACTAGTGCCTTGTATTGGGGTAACAAAGTCATATTCATAATAACCAATAAAACCTTAACAATTTGAATCAATAATTAGTGGACTATTGATATACTACATTACATTATTCAACTCACTTTTCCCTAAACACAACTACTTATCAATCCTCTACTCTTTCCTTAAAAATTTGTGACCTCACTTTAGCATTTAATCAATCCTTTGAATTGAAGAAAAAATGAAATCACTCATTCAATTAAAATAATTAAAGACAAATGAAAAGATCATTAACCATTTCATTTATAATTAGGAAGAAAATTACATAGGCAAGAATGTGCTTTGGAACTAGCATTTTCATTTATAAATTATTGATACTATAAAACTATTTGAGACCATTACAAACCAACTCATAGCCTAGACTCCTTACTAACCTATTCATTTGGGCATGATTTTACAATCTCCTCTTTTCATGAGCTTAGTTTTTCCACTTAGACCATTTTGAGACCCAAAAATTCAACTCTTAGTAACTATCCTTGATATCCCATTTATAGAAGAATGGGAGCCACAAGCTTCAGGCCATATTACCATTTTCATTACATTTCATTTGGTACAAATTTCATTTTAGGTTTAGATACCACCTAGATGGTTATATTTAATCATTTTAGAATAGGGAAAAGCAAAAGACAAAACCCCACATAGTCGGTTGAAGTATACTAACCAACCTTCCAAAAGGCATCGTTTGTTTCCACAACAAAAAAAAATCCCTTGTCCTTGTTCAATAAAGAAGATTCTCCATCAGTACCCAAGGAAAAACTTATATACTAACTGAAAATGCATATTTTCCATCAAATACATGGATTCCAACAACTCTGCTTCACACTAGCCAAAAAGATTTCCACATCAACACCACATACAAAAAACCATATACATATTGAAGAGGATGAGTTTGTTGTAGTGGCAATGGTGTCATAAAAAACAAAAAAGGGTTGGGACACTACTTTGATTCATCAATATCAGATTATGCCTGCTCACTCTGTGTTTGCACTGAAACTAGAGGAGCTACTAATCCTCCCTCATCAAAGTCCTTATATGGCACTAGAGAAAGAAGGTAATGGCCATACTTTGGGTTTGTATCTCCTCCATCACCTGAAGTGCTATCTAAAACCTTAATGGAAGAGTTGTTCCTCCTAGATAATCCTTGTGATACTTATTCTTCTTCTTTGCTTTTTTTCTCAGGCTTAATTGATTCCTTCTTTTTAAACTTGACCAATTCTTCTAGAACAACCCCGCTCCTTAAATTATAGGTTCTTTTGACACCACCCTTCTTATTTTTACCATGGGAACTCTTCCTACCCTTTGGTGTTGTAGAAGTCCTGAGTATTTCTCATTTAGCTTTAGATATGTCCTCTTGAAATTCAAACACACTAAGTCTCTTGGACCTCCTAATTGGTTGGTAAGATACACTTGACTTACCCATTCTTACATGACACAAGGTAAGGACTAGTGAATCCTAATTATGAGGAGACTCACTGGCCTAAGCTCTTGAATTGAATTTGTAGAAAATAAAACCCTCAAATCCAGACAGTTTCTACTAGCCCCAATGACAATTACATACAATCAAAACTCTCACTATCCCATAAAATGAAACTCTCAAACCAACTAATTGCATGACTAACCTCTATAATTGAAAACTTAAGACTCATGCACTTCCTCTCTTGCTCACACTTCTTAATTCTTGATGGCTAAAAATGGTGAGATAAAATGATAGGTATTCCATATTAAGTAGAAAAATCATGAGCATATAACCATTAATGACAAAGGAGAGCTTCACACGAGTGAGCTAACAACTTAGCTATTCATCTTGAGCTAACACTATTAGTGGTGATCCTCAAGCATCACTTCTATCTTTTACAACTTGTTCCTCAAAAATGGTGATACCATCTCAGAAAGCTACCACGTCTACCCTTAACTTCATTAGTCATCTTTAATCTGACAATCATCATCCATTTCCATCCTAGTCCATGCTTTTTTATCTACATTAGAAAGGTATAAAGAGCTATAAATGAAAAAAATATTCCCTCTAACATCCCATTTCCCATCATGAATTTTCCTTTCCTTTGTAGAGTTCAATCAACGACATGAGCATAGGTGTGATGAAATCATGATCATTAGATCACTATCCACTTTTAGAAATCTTCACTTTACATTGCGCATTGCTAATTTATATTTCAAATTCTAGACCACATCGGCAATGAATGAAAAGTAGCAATGGAACTAGATTAGGCCACGTGCATCTTCCTTCAAAATCAATAGCACAAAAATATCACTCATTCACTCCTTTGAAAATAGTGATGGCTCATTACAATTAGGGGCCTCATCGCTCATCACCAATTTCAACTAGACAAGCACATAACTATCCAAGATGAGCAATGGAAAGTAATACAAAGAGTCCTAAGGTCATCACACATTGCTAATTCAAAACTCAAAGCTTAAGAGTAATTAGTGATAGTTGAAACCTCCAATGATACAAAGAGAAACTCACACATTGTGCATTGTTGATATGAATCAAATGTTCTCAAATCCATCTGTAATGAACAATGGACAAAGGTGGTGGATGAGACTTAAGTGGAATAATTTGCACATTCTCATAAGTTGTATTGAGAAAGGGGACCACCTATGAAAACATATGAAAAGGCCTCAAAGGACTTAAAACATGTTATTTCAAAAGATGTAAAGGCAAAATAAGGTCAATTGATATACCTTATATAAGAAAAATATTTCTCACCTAGGCACAAGGGGCTAGTAATCTCACAGGCTTCAATGGCTCAAATTTTTTTAACATGATCGGTTATGGGAAATAGGAGGTCAACAATAGATTATAAAATTTAAAATGGGAGAAGAATTAAGGGGTTTTAGGAGATATCTTGACAAATAAATCCCAAAGCAATAACAGTCGACCAAAAGCCTAAGTCTAGATACCTAAAACTTGTTGAGTTTTACAAAATTTATAGATGGAACCAAAAAAATTTAGGGGTTCCATTAGTGGCTCTAGTTGGGGACATTTGTTCCTCTAGAATAGAATGATATTCTAGAATCTTAGGTGTATCAAACCAAGCACAAAGAGCCAAAAACAAAGGACCTGCCTAGACTAGGCAAGAAAAAGAGACCAAAGTGAGCAACATATGTACAATATTCACATGAGTTACAAGACTATACCAATCTTCTTTGAAGCCTATTTTGATGTACAATTTTTCAACCTACGTTTTGCAACTCTTCCAGGCTTCAACTTTACTTGGTGGGCCCATGCTCCAAAACTTAGGACTAGTACTTTCTCCTACCAAAAATCTTGGTTTCCACTATTTTTACCATGCCAAGGATGAAAACATTCTCATGAATTAGCCACCTACTGATCATGCTATGACCATTGAAATCAGCCACTATGGACATGTTTCTAAACTTATTATTATCATTTTCATTCATGTCCAATTGAGAACTATAACCAAGCATTAACTAGAACACATGACTAGTGTAGTATTCTAGCTAACTAAGTTTACCACCATATTCCATGAAATTCCCATACAACTAGATAGGGAAAGTGAAACACTCATAATTCATCTAATCACCATCATCATATAAGTTGTTATCAAATTTATTTTTCTTATTAAACTAGAAACCCTCATAACCACTCCTTTTAGGATTCCCATCCAAGGGAATGTATTCTAACCCTTTGAAGGGATACTACAATTTCATTTCTAGTATTCTAGGTTCATTATCATGTAGCTTTTGTCACACATCAAGAACACATTCACTTTGCGTGATGAACAAGAAATGTTCATATACAGGATTCTTTTCAATTTGTGTTCACATTCATTATAGTATAAAACAATTATGCTACCAAATGCTCCACTTAGGGAATTGATTCATCAAATCCCATAGCATTCTTGCTTTCATTTAGATCAGGATCATCCCCACAAAAATTATTATCCATACCATCCTAGGAAACAAAGAATACTTTTGTTTTAGGTTCATTAACATGATCCAATCCTCCCCTCCAACCATTGCTCAACTTAACATAAAATGTTTCAAAGCATGGATCAAATAACTCAGGATTGATGTGATCAACTACAAGGTATTGAAGTGCACCTTCAATCAATAGGTTTGTTGAATCACATGTGCATGACTCCTTGCAACTTGAACATTTTTTATTTTGAGCTGAGCAGGTTTCTTTACTCTTTTCTTCAAAAAAATATTTGTTAAAGACTATCATGTCGATCTCTGCTACAAAATTTACACATCCCATTTCTATTTCGTATGAGCATTCAAAAACATGACCCTACTAGCTAGCATCACAAATCCTATCATTTTTGGCACTAGACTCAAGATCAAAACATTGAATACAAACATTCCTATCTTGAAATTTTTCATCAACCATACTGCTAGGAAATTTCAGTTATGATGTAGCTAAATTGGATTCTAAGAATCCATCATATGGAATTTGTTCAATTATTAGTGAGGGAAATACCTCATGAGTATTGATATTTTTACACCCTTCAGGAAAGAAGGATGCCTTCAGGTGATTCTCATAAAAGGATTCATATTCCTCAGGAGAGTAGTCAGAATTCTCATTTTCATTATCTTGATTATCAACCTTCAAAGGTATGTCAACAATACTTGTAAGTATAACAATGTCATCATTTGCACCACTTGATAGATATTTATCATATGAAACATTCTTATCCATTGCCTGGATAGACCCTTGATCTTTGAAAATAAGGTGAGCACCACTATCATTTTGAGACCTCATTTTTTGTATATAGTCACACTTAGCCTCCTTAGTAATTCTGATACAACCAATTATTTGATTAAAATCTTGAGGTTTCAATTCCTTGGGAAAGGTACTAAGCCCTAGCTCATAAATGTCACAGAATAGGTCAATACATACTAGATCTTTAGGTCTCAAATTTTTAGGGATTTCTAACAAGGCGTCCAAGAACTTTGCTAATAATTCATATGGTAATTCCCCCTCATGTCTCTTCATATTAGATAGTCTTCAAACAAGTGACATTGGATCATCGCTACTTAAACTTTGTTGAGGTTCATCTTGGATTTTTCCATTATTAACATGCTATGATACTAAACAAGATAAGACATCAAAAGAATCTTCACTTTGAACCTCTCTTTATCCTTATGAACTTCATTTATATCATGTGTATTAGGAAAATAAACACTTGTAGCCATATATCCCCTCATCATTGAATATTTCATAGTATTTTCAATATCCATAGCAATGTGATATTCTTGATGTAATATTTTGGGCTCCTTATCTCTTATCAAATAACCCACTTCATTATCAAATGCACATAGATACACAATTAAAAATTTGGCATCATTAGTTCTTATGTGTTTAGGATTATATCTTATTGCTTTTACAAATCTGAGGATAAAAGCAAGGACCAAATCCTCTTCATCCCTTTGGATTTCCATAAATATTTTTCTTATCACATTTGGACTATCCCTTTCAACAAATTGTTCCAAAAATGCTATCATGAATTCAATCCATGAAGCAACAAAACATACTAGTAAATATGAGAACCAATCTCTAGCATCTTCTTTTAAAGACTGCGCAAAAAGCTTCATGACAACATCCTCATGGTCTACCTCAAAATCTCCCATCAAATCCATAAATTCATTCAAATGTTTAGAAGTTGAATCAGAACTTTTCCTTGTGAATTTAGGAAAATGTTTCATAATATCATTAGGAATCTTGTTAGAGAAACCTTGAATAACACTAAAATGTGATGGCTTATATCTCTCAATAGAGAATTTCCTTTGATGGAACAATAAAGGTTGCATGCCCTACATGTTTTTACTTCATGTTCCATAAGGGGATATAGGGGAATGATACATTTCTCTTGTATCCCTATTCAACCTTCAAATATAAACTTCACAGATGATTATTTAACTACCTCATTCCTTAGTCTAATCATGATTTTAAAATGTATAACTCAAACTCATTCATGCTTTAAAACTTTCTAAGAGGCATATTTCAAAAATAATTCTAAGAGGCATATTTCAAAAATAAGCATACTTCTTCAACCCAATATAGATATTACAAATTGCACCTTAGAAGTATGTACAATGACTACCACCCTTCCCTTAACTAGTGCTCAATTCACTTAATAGGGAACACAAGTTTTTTCCAAATAATGCAATACGACTTTCATACAAATTTACACTTTATGAAAACCAAAATAGAAAAATATCTATAAGAACTTTTAGATTTTATTGATATGATTGATTTGATAGAGATACATGCAAAATATCAATCCCCAATGTGATATCTGATGGGAATCCTAGAACATTAAAAAAATCCATCAAAATTAAGTGAGATTCTTAGAGGAATTATTGATACTGCAATAATAGAAGACTTGTATGTGAAATTTGGAAGCATAAAGTAGGCACACATAGAAATTTCATTGACTATAAACCTCATGGAGTTTCCATTGGAGGAATAGATAATATAAATCCTTTATTCTTTAGTTTATTCTTGATTAGTTCTATACTAAAACAACACAACATGAAACACTCAACTTAATATCGATAAGAACATTACTATCATTGTAATGTCTCCTATCCTGATTTAGAATTTTCTTGCTAAACACAAATTGCAACAACTAGGGTTAGGATTCATCTTACCAATTAAAATATATCTAAATAATGCACTCTCAGGTTTGAATCCTACAAACAAAATATGAACAAGATATACTTCTAAACAATTACATCACATCCATAGATTATCAATAATACAAACATATTAAAATTTTGGGAGAAGGGGCATGATGGGTCCACTCGAAGCCATATACCAAGCCTAAGAGGGTGTATACCAAAACCCTCCCCCTTTGTGACTTGTATTTGCTTTCCACATCAATGTTTCAACTCTCGGAAGACACTTGCCATCTTGTGGAATTGGGCACAGGTCATAAGTGGGCTTTGTCGACTCTCTGCGTAAGTGTCCTTAACCTATCTACCACTCCACCCCAATCCCATCCTTCAAGATGGGTTTCAAACAATCAAGCACATCACCTATTCTATCACAAGAAATAATTCATTAAATATTCATATTATCATGTAGGTGATATGCATGCATATGTAAATAATGATTTGTAAAAAAATATACCTAAATATAGGATATATATGGTAATAGAAATCTATGGTGATGAATTGGACTGGTTCTTGTTTGTTTTCGGGTCCATATGTTTCTTCCCCTTGATTGATGATTTTTTCTTAACACTCAAAGTATATAGTTAGTGTATATCAAGAAAATAAGAATCTATCATTCATATTAAAGTATCATAAGTACTTATAAGGCTCAATAATTGTTGTAAGCATTATTATTGCTTAATTTTATGTAAGATATATATATATATATAACTTACTTCCCTTATTGATTTATCATTTATCTTCCCTTATCTCTTTTTGAGCCAACTCTTTCTTTCCACATATTTCCTCCTCCACATCTAAGATATCATATTAATGTATGTATTGTTGCACTTAGACAATACTCCCATTTCTATCCTTATTCGTTGTATATATTAGTGTTCCTTTTCTTATTTCTCCCCTTCCTTGTACTAAAAAATATTTGTGTTTCATTCTTAATCCCCCACTTTTTATCTCCAATTCTTCTTACTTAAAAATCTCATATATTTATGAAAGGGTGTCTCCCTTAGTAGAATTGATTAGTACCTCTTCATGTATTAGTTTTTGTTATTTTAGTCTCTACCTTATCATCACTGCTTATTAGTTGACTATTGTGGTTTTATGAATCACTTGGCACCTTGGATAGTGTTTATCCCTTTGAATTAAACTTGGACAATTTTCATCAGTGCCCCTCATAGTGATTGACAATAACCAATGCATAAATTAATTTGCATTTATGAAATAGGTTGTCGCTTTTATTCTTAATGTTTGACAATTTTAATCATTGTCTTTAGTAGGAATATATATATTTTTTATTATATTATTATTTTAATAATATTAAATTGTTAATATTTGTATTTATGTTTCAATATATTATTTCTATATTAGTTTCATATGTTATATTTTATTATTATAATAATTATAATCGTAATAATATCAAATTATTAATATTGTTATATTTGATAACTATAATTATAATATTATCCTATGATAATTATAATTATATTAAATTGCTAATATTTCTTAATATATATATTTTTATCTTAGTGTTACAATTTCAAGGGCATGACAATCATCCAAATCTCTTGTGTGAGTAGTTAGGTATTTGCAAAAATATGGCATAAACAAGTAATTAAAACAACAAAAGAAAACAAAAGATAATTCAAGAGATTTACCTTGGAGAAACCCAAGGTGGGCTAAATTCCAATGAAGGAATCCAATAAAATCAATTTGAACAAGCTTATTTTCTACAAGGGCCTCTAAGAACATTTTTTTTCTAGTATCCTCTCCCTTGCACCTAATTTAATGAACTCTAATGTGACTATATACAATCACACAATTCTCAAGAATAATAGCAATGAACTTCTACCTTTAATTGTGAATAACACTAAGACTAGCTTGATTGAAATGAAACTTTATTAAGAGAATTCTATCCCTACAATTCTTCCATTATCAAATGAAGAGAATTCCCTCCATAAATAAAGAATTCCCTTAAAATGAAGAATTAACCAATATATACATAAAGAAAGAATTCCCTTAAAATGAAGAATTAACCAATATATACCTCTAATAGGTGCTAGAGAATAAATACATGAGTCAATTAAGAGAAAACATAATGTTGTAATAAGAGGTTTGGAAAGCATATAGAGACCCACCAAAAAATAATGAAAGTAGATTTGTTCCAAACATCCATTTTGCAATTCTTGTAATATTTCTTATAAAGAAAATTTGGAAGCATATAGAGTATGCTAATGGTTTGATGATAACTCGGTGAAATATGATCTCTTGGGATGTTGAATTGCAAGATAATTAGAAATTATTTTTTGACTACATGGAATATTTTTAATACTTAGGTCACCATTTCAATGATTTTTTTCCATAAATTATCATTTCTATTATAATTTTTTACTCATTCAACTTGGTAATAATTGCAATGCAAGAGGAGTCAATAATTATAATGAAGGGGAGCCACAAAGAACACAAGTGTGTCAAAGTGACATTCATGAAAGTATTTAAAATCATTTTTCAAATTTTATAGTAGTGACATTGAAGTACATTATTAGACAATGTTTGCACTATAAAATTTGATGAATATACACAAAATGGGTTGCTAACAATGCATTGAAGATCTTCAATCTATTGAGTTGGTAGGTATATTCAAATGGATGTGATGTGTTAGTTTGGTGGAATAAAATCTCATTTAAGTCACTTCTTAGACCCATTGTAATGAATTGCATATGAAGACAAGACTCTCTTAAAGGAATGTGACAAAGCTTGTAGGAAAATAAAGAGGTGGAATAGTTGAAGGGGAGCCATCTAGATGACCAAGATATATAGGACTTTCCATTAGCTTAAAACTATGACGATTTGATAGGAATGAATTGCATATGAAGACAAGATTCTCTCGAAGGAATGTGACAAAGCTTGTAGGAGAATAAAGAGGTGGAATAGTTGAAGGGGAGCCATCTAGATGACCATGATATATAGGACTTGCCATTAGCTTAAAACTACCATGATTGATAGGCTTGACCACACTTGAAAATATGTTAATATTAGAAAGATTATAGGTGAAAATTTCAGCTATGGTTGAACTCATCACCTACAATAAGAAAATGTATGAAAGTATGTGCTACTTGGAGATTCAAGGGATGTCTAGATTTTTTATTTATTTTTTAATCAAAGAGGAATTTCTAACAATCGCCTTGTAACTTGTAAAAGGGGTTCCTTTATGTTATTGGATTGCCACTATACAAGTTTTATTTTTAGAAAAATAAATTAATGTCTTTGTTTTTTAAGTGATCACCCAGTGGGGAAAATTGAAGGAAATTTTTAATTAATCAAATATTGAATTATCCTAAGTCACTTTTTGGACATTTTTATCTAATTATTAAAGTGATTTATATTAAACGCCTTGATAAAATATTAAATAAATCACTTTGGGAAAAGTGAAATAAAATTAAAAAATAAAAAAGTGATGAAGAATAAAAGGGGTGAAAGAGGAAATTATAATATCTTTTGGAAATCAATTTTGTGGAGAGAATTAGGAGAGCTTGGTTTACAGGTTTAGCAAGCCTAAAGATAAAAACCCTTAGGATTTCCAATGGATTGAACAAAAACCCAATAGGGGAGAGGGGCGCATAATGGAGTAGGGTCCAATAGTGGGGATAGAAGTAGTCCTCAGTGGGCTCCATAGTGGAGCACTTTAATATCTGATTGTAAAGCACTTTTTATCCATAAAGTACGCAAAGTGAAAAATCATGTGATTCCACATCAATGCACCAATAAAACATGACTTAGTATAACACTACCAGTCTCACTTTTTCTTTGGGTCTTTTAAGATACCTCAACAAAAAGCATACTAATGTGGCATCATATTTGATGATGTGGCTCTAAAACGAAATATAGAACCACATGAGTTGCCAAATAAATTATTGTACAGAATTGGGAGTGATTTAAAATTTCCATGTAGGATTTTGAGAAATGCGTAGGGTGCTCCACTATGGGCCCCTCTCCCCTACCATCTTGAATGGATTCACTGCAACATTCATGCAGAGCATTGATCAATTTCGATGATTTTTAAAATTTGTGAATTCTTTTCAAAAAAAAAAAGGGTTTGAAGAATTTCAGGGGAGTAATTATGTATATGGCCTTATGGATGACATTTATTAACTATAGCATTCATAGCTTATTCATAAGCTAGTTGTGCCATATTTGAAAAGGAATTCATTAATTATTTTTAGACATCATTACACTTCCAAATGGATAGTATGTTCATAAAGAATGGTATCTAAATAAAGGAAGTCATGCCATATATTATATTCAAAGAGGTTTGAACAAGTCTATGGGTGGCTACTAAATCCCAAGCAACCTCTACATGGTCAACACCACCGCCTCGGAAGGACATTGCCACAACATACTTAAGAAATTGGGGTAGAAACTATTGTTGTTGAAAAAGTAGCTCAAAAGGGATTTCTTCTAGCCTAGAATTGTGTCACCTAGGCTAGAGAGGTTGGATAAAATTTTCTGATTTTCTCCTCTTTATCTCCTATGCACTTGCTAGTTTGGAAATTTCTTTTTAGAAATAGCTATGTTTTCTTTCTAAGTTAATCTTTGATTTATGCTACTGATGGTGAATAAGAAATTATAAAAAGGAATTGATGTGTGTATTGAAGAGATATAGATTGAAGGTATTTGTAGGAAACAATAAAAGAAGAAAGGGAGATTGCATTAAAAAGGAGTTGAAACATTATCTAGGATTGCAGTATTGCTATGAATGCCAAGTTCTGGCAATTGTAAATTTCTTCTTTTTTGTAGTAATAAAATTCTCTCAAAAATGCTAGTTTTTGGAAAAGTTAGGGGTTTTCTATTGTTTCATTGTGAGAAGTGTGATGGTTTTTCTAATTTCTATTGCACCAATATTTTTTTGAGGTGTTGAATTGTTAAGGGGAAAAAAAAAAAAATTTGATTTTTTTAAAAAGGCTAATTTAAAAAATAATATTTATTGTTGGGTTTCAACACCAATGGGGACATTTTTCACATGTATCAAAGCAAATAATCTAAAAGAAAACTAGGGCTTAATCACAAAGTAAAATTTTTTTTTCTTTTTGTGTTTAAGAGGTTTAAGTCAAGGTTCAACAAAAACAACCAGATTAAGCGATTTAACAAACTTGAGGGGGCTTCAAACTTTGGCGTGTGGAAAGCAAGAATTCTTTTGTTATTGGAGGAATGGTCTAAAGGAATACACAACCACTACCATTTTTGTTTAAAGATGCTATACTGGTGACCTACCAGAAAAAGATGCCATAGCTAGATGCATCATTATGGATGGGGTCAAGGATCACCTTGTTCCTCATATTGCAGAATTAGACTCCTGCAAAAAGATGTATGATGCCATACTCAACCTATACTAGAGTTCAAATTTGAACAGGCAGCTGATTCTTAGGGATAAGTTGAGAAACACCATAATGAATAAAGAGGAGAGCGTAGTGGACCATCTTACCAAGATCAGAAAAATAAAAGATGAGTTGGTAACTACTGGGGTAGCAATACCAGATGATGAGGTTGTTAGGATTGCATTGGCAAGATTCACAAAAGAATGGGACATCTTTGTCAAATTTGTATCCAAACGACAAGATATTCTTGATTGGGATCATTTATGGATTGATTTCACTCAAGAAGATTTATGAATGAGTTATGTTAATGGAGGTAGTAGAAGTGGTCATAAGGGTGAGGTGGAAGAGAAAGTTTCTCTTGCTAGTAAAAGAAAAGCCAAGAAAGGATCAAGTAGTGAGTCTACCTCAAAAGGGGACAAGAAGAAAAAGAAAGACTTGAGAAAAATTAAATGTTATGGTTGTGATCAGCTAGGACATTATGCCAGTCAATTCCTGAATAAGAAGAAAGGAGACACGAAGAAAAAGAAGTAGACAACAGCTTCAGAGGATGTTAATGAGCTATCCTCTAGACTAGAAAATGATTTTTCTCTTCTAAACTGTTTATGTAGCTCAAACACTATAGGGGTCTAGTATATTGACAGTGGTATGTCATGCCATATGGTCAGAGTTAGAGAAAAATTCTCCAACTACAAAGCAGAGGAGATAGGATTCAAGATAAAAATGGGAAACAAGTCCACATGCACTCCAATTGGGAGAGGGATTGTTTCATTTTTGAGGGAGTCAAACAATGATATTAAGATCTTAGATGTATTGCATGTGTCAGGGATGTGTATGAATCTGATTTTAGTATCTTCCCTTGAAGACAAAGGGTACAACATACTCTTTCAGGGAAAAAAGGTGTATTTAAAACATAAAGAATGGAAGAAGGCAAAGCAGATTAGGGTTAGAAGTGACAATTTATACATGTTGCAATCTGAAACTCCAAAGGCACTAGTGAAAAGTGATAGCAATAGGGAAATAGGAGAGCTATGGCATAAATGTATGGGACATATACACCATGGGGCATTGAAATTGCTCAAAGAAACCATGATAGGAATTCCAGAGTTGGGTGTAGAGCACAATGACACATGTAAAGGATGTGCACTCAAGAAATTTTCAAAGGTAGCCTTTCCTAGAAGTGACAGTAGAAGCAAAGGTATTATTGATTTGATACATTCTGATATTTTTTGTCCCATGTCTACTTGGTCTTTGAGGGGTTATGATTATTATGTAACCTTCATTGATGATTTCTCTAGGAAGACCTGGATATATTTCTTGAATACCAACAATGAGGTCTTCAGTCACTTCCAAGAATTCAAAGCCCTTGTGGAGAATATGATAGGAAAGAAGATCAAGGTTCTTTGGAAAAACAATGGGGGTGAGTATAAAAGAAAATCCTTCTAGGAGTTCTGCACTAGAGAAGGAATCAAGAGAGTGTGGACTATTCCCTAAAACCCATAACAAAATGGGGTTGTTGAGCATAAGAATAGCGTAATTGTTGAAGCAGTTAGGGCCATGTTGTTTGATCAGGATATGCCTAAGTATCTATGGGTAGAGGCTTGCAAGACATTAGTCTATATTTAGAATAGAGTACCTCATAATATTTTGGGGGAAATGACACCAGAAGAAGCATTTACAAGGAAGAAGCCTAAGGTAGATAGCATATTGTCACGAACCATCAGAGAAACAAACCAAGTTAGATTCAACTATAGAGAAAGGTTTCTTTGTTGGATACAATGAAACCTCCAAGGAAATTATGATCTTTATCCCAGGGACGAGGAGGATCATAGTGAGATGTGATGTGAAGTTTCTGGAGGAGAAAGCCTTAAAAAATTCTTAGGATTTTCCAACAATTGAACAGAGTCAACAAATTGAAGCACCAAAAGTGGATCACGAGTCTCAAGTGTAGGGCACTATGATAGGAATGAATGCATATATAGTTACCTTGGGTGAGTTGAGTCCACAAGATCAGGAGTAGTAGAATAAGTAACAACAAGCTCCATCTATTTGTGTATCTCCTACCGGTAGGAGGAGGACTAGTCAAGTGGAAACTCAGATTGCACAAGATGCTCAAGAGTTTATGGGAGCTCCTAGAATGAGTGGTAGGGAGAAGAGACCACCAGCAAGGTATTTAGATTATGTGGCATTAATAAGAAAGCTCATTGATAGTGATATTTCCAGTTATCAAGATGTTGCACAGTAGTAGGTTTGGCAGGATTCCATGGTGGAGGAGTACAACTCCATCATGAAGAATGATGTCTAGGAGTTAGTGCTAAGGCCTATAGATAAGATAGTGGTTGGTTCTCATTTGATCGATAAGATCAAGCATGTTGTAGATGGTAGCATAGACAACTACAAAGCCAAGTTTGTGGCCAAGGTGTTCTAACAAAAGGAGGGAATCAATTATGATGAAAATTTACTCCAATGGCTATATATACCTCCATATGAGTTGTGATCTCATCAGTAGCACAAATGGTATGGAAAATCCATTAGATGGATGCCATGATGGATTTTCTAAATGAAATCATAAAGGAGGTGTACATCGAATAGACGAAAGGTTTTTTGGTGCATGGGAGTGACTCTCATGTTTGCAGGTTGAAGAAAGCACTATATAGACTTAAGTAGATGCCCAAAGCATGGTATGAGCACATAGATAGCTACTTGCAAAGAATGGGATTTGTGAAGAGTGAGGCAGACTCCAACCTTTACTACCTCATGGTGGGAGGTGAACCACTCATTCTAGTTTTTTATGTGGATGATTTATTTATGATTGCTTCATTGAGGCTCATAGAGGATTGTAAGAGGGACCTAGCAATAGAGTTCAAGATGAAGGATTTGGGGTTGATGCACTATTTTCTAGGACTAGAGGTGTGGCAAACAGAGGGAGAGATTTTCCTTGGTCAAGGGAAATATACTATGGAAATATTTAAGCGATTTAGAATTTAGAATGTAGACCCATGTCTACACCGATGGTTACAGATTGGAAGAAGATCAATGCATCAAAGTAGGAGGTAGTAGACCCCACCTTGTATAGACAACTTATTGGGTCATTGATGTATCTGGTCAATACAAGACCATAATTTTTCTTTGTAGTAAGCTCTCTTAGTCAGTTCATGGTAGAACCAAAGAGAGTACATTGGACATTAGGAAATCATGTGTTGAGGTATCTACATGGTACAGTTGAGCTTGGGTTGAGATATACTCAGGGTGATGGTGTCAAGTTGATTGGCTACATTGATGCACACTGGATAGGTAATGTAGTAGACAGGAAAAGCATTACGGGGTGTTGTTTTAGCATGGGATCAAGGTTTGGCTCTTGGTACAATAGGAAACAAAAGTTTGTTGCATTAAGCTCTATGGAAGCAGAGTACATGATTGTGAGCATGGCAACATGTGAGGTCATATGGCTTCAGAAGTTGTTAGTGTCATTGTTTGGTCAGGAGCTAGAATCCTCCATCATTCACTATGATAATGAGAGTTGCATAAAAATCTCTAATAATCTTGTGTTTCATGATAGGTCGAAGCATATTTCCATTAGATATCACTTTATCATGGATTGTGTACATCATGGATTAGTTCAACTACAATATATATCTACAGACGAGTAGGTTGCAAACATCTTAACGAAGGCCTTGATGAAAATAAAATTTGTCTTCTTTAGGGATAAGTTAGGTGTAGTAGAGAACACCTTCCTCGCTAAGAGGGAGTGTTGAAAAAGTAGCTCAAAAGGGATTTCTTCTAGCCTAGAACTGTATCACCTAGGCTAGAGCGGCTGGATAAAATTTCTTGATTTTCTCCTCCTTATCTCCTATGCACTTGCCAGTTTGGAAATTTCTTTTTAGAAACAACTATGATTTATTTCTATGTTAATCTCTGCTTTATACTACTAATGGTGAATAGGAGATTATAAAAAGGAAATGATGTGTGTTGTAGAGATATAGATTGAAGGTTTTTGCAAGAAATGACACACAAAGAAAGGGAGATTGTAGTGAACAGAAGGAGTTGAAACATTATCCAGGATTGCAATATTGTTGTGGATACCAAGTTCTAGTAGTTGTTGTAAATTTCTTCTTTTTTGTAATAATAAAATCTCTTGTTGAATATTGGTTTTTCCCCAAAGTTAGGGGTTTTCTAGGGTAAATCATTATGTCAAAGTGTAACTGGTTTTCTCTATTTTTTGTTGTGTTTAGTATTTTTGTGAATGGTGTTGTGCATGCTTTAATTCTTTGTTTCAGTAATTTGATTTATGTTATTCAAATTTTTGAGTTTAAACAATAGTGAATTTATTGTTGGGTTTCACAACACCAATAGGGGACACATATTTTTCATAGTTACATCACATTTCCTTGAGACACCATTGAATTTATAAGTGATGGGTGATAATGAATCAAAATAAATTGTTGAGAACTATATGCTATGCTGCCATCATATATGTCTTAAAATATCACCGGTGGAAGTTGGACATGGGAAATAAGTCTTTCATTTATATAAATAATTTTCACCTAGAGCTAGACATGGTCACCTATACCTAGTCATGGCAGTAGTTGGAGCTTACAAGAGAGCATTGAAGATTCCCATACTGAAATCTAAAGTATTTTTTTATCAATTGCATATTGAGGCTACATCTATCTAATGAGGGAACTATTGGGTTGAATAACAAGTCAGAATATTCCATGTATTTCTTTATTTTTTGTTACAAACAAGGTTTAAAGATTATCCAACTTTGTTATTAGAATTCATTTGAAATCACTTTGGTTGTGTTCAAATTTCAATTTGTGGTATTATCCTAATTATCTTGAAGTAATATTAAACAAATTACCAAATCAATTTTTTGCATTTTTACTTCATGCCAACCATTTGAGAAAAGTGTTTAAGAGGTAACATTGAAAGTTTGGATGGAAATCAGTAAAGGATTCTTACTATAGAATAGGGTAAAATCAAGATACAAAGCATGAACCAACAATATTAACCATCAACTACTTAAAGCCCCTAATCCAACAATGAAGTACAATGAACATAGAAACATAAATAATAAAACAATAAGACCATAATTCTTATGCCATGGTTGAATCACCTGTTTTGCTGTTCTCCATTTTGATTTATATGTTTGCCTGCCTTCAAAATTATAGTATGGAATAATAATTATAGAAAAATATCAAAGATAATGGTTGTAGGGTTGAAATGAAAGGCATAGGTAAAAACCAAATTTGAATGAAGGGCCAAGATTAAATGATGAAGATCAATGGATGAGATTGTTTTGAGAAGGAAATAGGGTTAGGGAAAAAATAGAGTTTAGTTAAGGATGGACGGTGGAGATTAAAAGGTAATAAAAACTTATAAAGGAGGGGAAATGAATAATTAGATAATTAAAACAAATATTTAATTATAGAAGAAGAGGAAAAAGTTGACTTTAATTAAAATAATTGAAAACCAACTATTTAATTAAAAGCGGAGGAAAAGGAGAAATTAGTTAAATAATTAAATTATTTAATAGTAAAGGGAAAAGTGGGAAATAATTATATAAATAGGAAGAAAAAACTAATAAATAATTAAATAATTATTTAATTCTAGAAAAATAATGAAAATAAATAATTAAATAAGTAAGAATAATTATAGAGAGAAAAATGATTAATTAGTGACAATTAAATAAATATTGATTTATTTAATTAATCAAAGAAGAATAAAATGGAAAATGAATTAATTAAATAATTAGAGTTATTTAATTAATAGAAGAATATGACTTTAGACGATAATCAAATAATTAAAATTATTCAATAATGCAAGGAAGAAGGGGAATTAATGTGAACATGGCAATTGCAGGCTTAGGACATTTTTCAGTGTCTACACTTACAAAAAAAAATAGTCTTATAATGATTGAGGAACTTAAGATTCATGTGGATATAATGAGAGTGGAATATCCACCCTATTTATTGATATTGGTATTTAGTCAAGTCTATTTTTTCTATTTGGTGTGGTTTTTTATCATGTGTTGGGTAGTTCTTTCAATTTTGTAGTTCTTTACTTGTGAGTAAATCAATTAATGAAAAATAGAACTTTCTTTGGTTCCTTTGAAATAGTAAATAGGTAAAATGAAGTTAAAACAACAACTTGGGAATAAAGACTTTGGAATAGATAAAAAATATCTTGATGGTGTGGAGAAATTCACCAAACTAAAAGAGGATGTTTCTAACATTAATGGGAATGCTAAACAAAATGGAGAAAATCTTAGAGGCAATCATGAAGCATCTTGGAGTGTTCATAGAGATGCAAAAATTTGAAGAGTTGAGACTTGAGAACTAAGGAAGATCAATTTTTTTTTTACAAGTTTAATATTCTTTCAAAATGGTTTCAAGAACATATTGAACTATCTACCATTCAAATTTTAGAGAAATTGTAGTAGAATTAAATAATTTATTGTCTAGAATTAGGGTTTCTACCAAATAAATTTGGTAGAACATATCTCTTATATTCTGGAAATAATTTTTCTTGGTTTGTAGAGGGTTGTTCAAGAAAAAACTAAGTCATCTACAATCCAAAATTTAGAGAAATTGGAACAAAATTATGCGATTTATTGTAGAATTGAGGTTTCTAATAAATTCACTCTCAAGGTTGTAAATTAGCTAATTTCTTGTCAATTTTTCTTAGAAAGTGAGATCTAGGCTCTAGTAAGTTACATTAAAAAAAATAGATTTTATTTAGATTTCATTTGTTTGATTTATTACAAAATTATTTTCTTGGAACTTCTTCACAACAAAAAGTAGAAAAAGAAGAAGAAAAAGAACAAGAACAAGAGAAAGAATAAGAGCAAGAGTGAGAGCGACAACAAGAACAAGAAGTAGCAACAAAAGAAGTAGAAGCAAAAAAAGAAAATGAAAAAGAAGAAAAAGAAAAAGAAAAATAAGATGAATATGAAGATGAATATTTTTTGCAAGAAGCATTCATAACTAATTAACATTGAGAAAAATGATATTGTAAAGAGGAGGGAATGTTACATATCGAACCCTATAATATGTATTGTGTTATGAGTAGTTGTCTTGTGGCTACCTTAACTCTTAATTAAGTCATATTATCATTATTATATTTATATTTAGTTAATTAGGTTGGCCTAGGGATTATGTTGTTCTCTAATTTAGCTTGGGTGATATCCTAAGCATAAGTATAATATATATAAGGTATATATTAGCTATTGAAGACTATTGGAGATATCCCCCTTGAAGTGGATTAGGAGGTTGCCCAGTCAAAGTGGCATATTATCATCAATTATTTGCAACATATTTCATATTATATTCTTTATTATGAAAATTATTTTATTAAAAGTATATACAAAAAAGTGAGGCTGAAAAGATTGTTTAATAGATGCTAGAGACAAGTATTAGTAGGCATATCCAAAGTTCTTACTCCTTGTTCGAGTTGATGGTGTGTAAGAAGAATCAAACTTGGTGCATGCATCCATACTCGAAGTTTCTTAGCATGCATGTTATCAAAGATAAGTTTCCTATTCTATCTATTGATAATTTACTAGATGAATTGAATGAAGCTATGCTTTTTACAAAGCTAGATTTTAGATCAAGTTATCACCAAATTCAAATTAAGAGGATATTCCCAAGACAACATTTAGGACTCATGAGGGTCATTATGAGTTTATAGTGATGTCATTTGATCTTACTATGCACCATTTGCATTTCAAATGTCGATGAAATTTATCTTTAAGAAAATTCTGAGGAAGTTTTTATTATTTTTCTTTGATGATATATGTATTTATAGCAAGAAATGGGGGGAACATTTTCAACATGTAGATCAAGCATTACAAGTTCTCAAAGATCATCAACTCTTGTTAATCCTTCCAAGCATGATTTTGGTCTCAAAGAGGTGGAGTACTTGGGAAACTTAGTTTCACATGAAGGATTTAAGGTTGTCACAACAAAATTAAGGCTATCATTGAATGGATTGTTCCCAAAACCATTAATAAATTGAGAGGTTTCATAGGATTGAATAGATACTATAGAATATTCATGAAGAACTATGGTCATATATTAACACCCCTCATAGCTCTATTGAAGAAGGATTTTTTTGATGGAATGAGTTAGCCAATACAACATTTGAGAGATTGAAGGAGGCTATGTGTACTACTCTAAACTTCAATGATTTTATTATGGAATGTGATTATTTAGGTAATGGTATAGGAGCAATTCTCATGTAGGAGGGTTAGCCCATTGCTTTTAAGAGTTGTCTATTAAAGGGTAAGAATCAAATCAAACCAATTTATGAGAAGGAAATGCTAGTTGTTCTTCATGTAGTAAAATGATGGAGGTCATATCGAATGAGAAAACACTTCAAAGTTAAGACATTTATCACGATATCTTAAAATAGTTTTTGAAATAAATATTCTTTTGAAAAGAAAAAAAATGGGTTACTAAGATGTTGGGGTATGAATTTGAAACTATACATAAGAAAGGGAAGGAAAATATTTTAGTAAATGCATTATCTAGAAAGGATGAGAAGGATGAATCATTATTATGTGTCATTTCAATATTACAAGCATATTGGGTAGTAAAAGCCAAAGTAGAGTGGTAGTATGATGTTGCTACAAATTATCTGATTCAACTATTATAGAGTGATCCCATTAGTTCATATAAGTTTTGTTGAGAGGGAGATTTGTGATATAAAGATTAACAAAGAAGATATTCTCAAGACAACATTTAGGATTTTTGAGGATCATTATGAGTTTTTGGTGATGTCATTTGGTCTTACTTTAATGAACCACATACGTTTCAAAGTTTGTTGAACTCCATATTTAATAATTTTTTGAGGAGTTTTCTATTGGTGTTCTTTAATGATATATTTATTTATAGCAAGACATGGGAGGAACATTTGCAGAATTTAGATCAAGCATTACAGGTTTTCAAAGATGACTAGCTCTATGCTAAGCCTTCCAAGTGTGCTTTTGGTTTCAAGGAGGCAGAGCACATGAGACGCATAGTTTCACACAAAGGAGTAAAGGTGGCTCCTAACAAAATTAAGGATATAATGAAATGGAAAGCTCCAAAAGTGATTAGTAAATTAAGGGATTTCTTGGAATTAACTAGATACTACAAAGTATTTATGAAGAATTACGATATTTTATTTTAACACCTAGAATACTGAGAGGGGCATGATCGGTATTATTTTACACCATTCAAACATTTAAACATCAAATTCACTTAGCATATTCCATTACAGTAATGAAAGAAAGCATGAAACATTCAAAAACATCACATAACACATGAACACTAGGATTTTTACATGGAAAATCCAAAATGGGAAAAATCACGGTGAGGATTAGCTCACAGTATATTATAACTGGTTATAGTATATTTATAGAAGTGCTCACTACAAGTGAATTCACTACCCATTGAGAAAAAGATAGAAGAAATATTGTGGCTCACAACCTAGATTGAACTATTACAATTGCATCTATCATATGCATAAATTATATTTCCAATGTAGTTCAATAAACTGACTTTACACACTTCATTTGATTTTGATCTAACACTCTACTTTCCTTTGTATTTGCATCACTCTAATCTTCTACTCAACATTCACAACTTAAATTCACACTGCTCTAATAATATTCGCATCATTCGCATCACATACATGTATCTCATTCATTACATTCTTCGAAACACCAAAAATGATCTAACATATATATATGCTTCAAGCATCACATCAATTAGGTTGACCTAATTAGATGTAACATCCAAAATATAGAAAGTGTAACTTGTCAGTTCAAAAAATTTCACATATGCCTTGTGCCAAAATTCAAATCTCAAAACACTTTGAAATAGGTCAACATGGACCTATAATAGCTTCCATATAACACCTCAATACATATTTATCTTTTGCATACCTTTACACTTATTAGGTCAGCACCACAAAAGACCTAATAAAAAAATTATTCAACTGTATACCCATATTCAGATACGTGTACCTCAAAACATCATGCTAACTAGAATTCATACTATATTGACATTTTTCAATATCTCCTTAAGAATGCAAAGCCAAAAACTTATCGATGAAGAAGTGTGAACTCTCCCACTCATATACACTATACATGAAATAACTGTAACTTGTTAGGCTAAACTTAGATATTACTTATATCTCTCAAACCAAGAGCCAAAAAATTATGAAATTCTGGAATTAGATGCTTCTAACAACCAACAAAAAAATATTAGAACTATGGAGTGAAATGTTCATTTGTGGACAAATGTGAACCCAAAAATTGGATGCTCTATTACATCGAATTAATATAGTTAACACTCAATTAATTTTCCATCACAACCAACTTTATTAGATAAAACCATCTTACAAAAATTTCTTCCATACACTCCAAAACCTATTAGAACTAACCAATATGATACACAATGATCTACACCATGATCTCCACATCAAGATACAATGTTGACATCAATGGAAACATTGCAATACATAGTAATATACCTTGTGCTTATCCCTCATGCTCAAGTTGCCAACAACAACATCAATGAAAAACTTCACATTCTTCCATCAATTATAACAACACCTCTCACAACTCTATTGAAGGAGAATTTTTTCAATGGAATGAGTTAGCTAATATGTGATTTGAGAGATTGAAGGAGGCTATGTTACTACTCCATTTCTTTCTACTCTAGACTTCATTGAGGATTTTATTATGGAGTTTAATTCTTTAGGTAATGGTATAGGAATAATTTTCATGTAGAAGGGTCAACCCATTGCTTTTGAGTCATCAATTAAAAGGTAAGAATTGACTCAAACCTATTTATGAGAAGGAAATACTATTTATTCTTAATGTAGTAAAATAATGGAGGTCATATCTAATAGGAAAATACTTCAAAGTTAAGGTAGGTCATAATAGCTAAAAATATATCTTCTAAGGAGTGACAAAATGGGTCACTAAGATGTTGAGGTATGACTTTGAGATTGTAAATAAGAAAGAGAAGGAAAAATATTGTGGCAAATGTATTATCTAGGAAGGATGAGACAAATGATTCTTTATTGTGATTTCAATATTGTAAGCATATTGGGAAGTAAAAGCCAAAGCAGAGTGGCATAATATTGTTGTTAAGAGTAATCTTATTCAATAGTTATAAAGTGATCCTAGAAGTTTAGATAAAATTTTTTTGGAAGGAATATGCATTTTTTAGAAAGAGTGGTTATACCTACAGATAAATCCACGCTTAAAAAATATCCTCACAAATCTTCATGAGTCTCTAGTTAGTGGTTCTTTAATATTTTTTAATACATATCATCAAATCAGGAGAGATCTATTTTGGGAAGGCTAAAAGGATATGTTCAAAAATTTGTAGTAGAACATCCAATTTTTCAAATAAATAAAGTGGAGACAATTAAGAAACTTGATCTCTTACAACCCGTAGTTATTCCTAGTCATTTTTGGGACCTACTAATTGTTGGGAAGAGGTCTCCATGGACTTCATCATAGGGCTTTGAAGATCTAAAGGTAAGATATTTGCATAAGAGATGTGCATAGAGAAGATTATATTGAAGATAAAGTTGAAGAAAAATTTGAAGGGGAAGAAAAAGAACCAATAGGCCCTGGAGAAATCAGATTGTTGAAAGCTATTGCAAAAATTGGAAAAAGGCCTAAGATGGAGGTTTCAAACTTTATTGGAAGATTGAATCCATAAGAGTTGATAGATTGGATTAATGATATGGAGGAATTCTTTGAGTTTGAAGAGATTGAAGACCCTCACAAGGTGAGGTTCGCAAAAACTAAACTAAAAGGGAATATGCTAGGATTTGGTGGAAGAAAATACAACTTGAAAGAGGAAGAATAGGAAAGGACAAGATATTCAAATGGGATAGAATGGTAGAGAAGATGAAGAGACAATTCATTATTGTATACTATAAGTTGGACCTGCTCAAAAAGATACAAAATTTGAGACAAGGAACAAGAACTATGAAGGAGTACATAGAAGAATTCCATAAGATTCTAATTAGAACTGGACATTCTGAAGCAAACAAGTAAAAGGTATAGCTCGTTACATTAATGGGTTAAAGATAAGCATACAAGAGGGTTGGAATTAATGAGAATATACACCATGTAGGATGCATGCTAGTTTGCATTAAAAGTGGGAGAAAGATTGAATAGGAAATTTGATAATAAGCAAAGAGGAAAGAGTAAAATTAATGTGCAAAAAATTGAGGATAGAAATCAGATTGGAGATACTAAGGGCAGCAAGGATGAAAGAGGTGAGAGTTAAAATTAGCCCCATGATCAAAATTTTAGAGGAAAAGGAAGATTGGCTAGAGGATCATGAAGAGAAAATTATAAAATAACTTGTTTTAGATGTGGACATAGATCTTATAAATGTTGAAAACTAGAAAGGATGAATAGGAGGGCTAAAAGTAATGAAAGGGAAACAAATGTGAATGAGGAGGATGCTAACTCTTCACACTCCAAAGAGGTAGAGGATGGAGAAGTACTTGTTTCAAGAAGAGTCCTGATGAATGAAGGAAAAGAACCAAATCAAAGGAAGAGCTTGTTCAAAACAAGATGTAAGCATGAAGGTAAGTTTGTAATGTTATTATTGATGGTGGTAGTACTGGCAATCTTGTTTATGAGGAAATGGTAAACAAGTCATAGTTGGAAAGAAGACACATGCACCCATATCAGATTGCTTGGTTGCAAGATGATCATAAAGTTATGGTAAATGAACAATGCCTAGTAAAATTTAAGATAGGTGATTATCATGGTGAAGTTTTATGTGATATAATGTCTATGAATGTTTGTCACTTGTTGGGAAGTCCATGGAAATTTGACAAGTGTGCAGTACATGATCGGTATGCCAATACATACTCCTTGATGAAGGATGAAATCAAACACAAGTTGAAGCCCTTGAGTAAGGAAGAAGGAAAGGTATGCAATAAAACTAAAATTTGTTTGGTTAATGGAGTTAAACAGTTGGTAGAAGAGGATGGGGATGAAGATTTTGATTTTCTGATGCAAGTTGTAGCAATATGGATTCCACTCAAGAAGGGTAAAGTGAAGGTTTCAAAGGAGAAAGAGAAGATAAAATATGATTTTTGTGAGAATGTAGTCAACTCTAATTTACTTGAGCATGATAATACTAGTGTGGGAGAAGATATT
The DNA here is from genome assembly GCA_007258455.2 of Sequoia sempervirens. Lineage (NCBI taxonomy): Eukaryota > Viridiplantae > Streptophyta > Pinopsida > Cupressales > Cupressaceae > Sequoia > Sequoia sempervirens. Next base: position 59,644,668 of record VDFB02058242.1, read on the forward strand.
GCAACAATGAGTATATTGTTGAATGAAGGTACTACATTTGTAATTTAGGAAGAAGGTGAGAAAGTGGATGTTGATTTGTTTGGTGAGCTTCCCTTTGCATTAGTTGATTTCTCATGTGGTGAAGAGACTTGTATGGATGATAGTTTATTGTGGATTGTGGGATGGAAAGGAAGAATATTTTGATAGTGCTATTGACATTGAAATGGATGCAAAGGAGAAGGATGAAAAGGAGGAGTATTTTTATTGTGTTACTACATTGAATTTGCAGCAAAAAAATAATTTTCAAGAGATAAAGGAAAGGAGGAACACATGGAACAAATAGAGACTAAAAATGAATTGGTTTTTGTAGCTATAAAAAAGAGAGAGGAAATGGATGAGTTTCCTTATTTTATTGATAAAGAGAAAATTGATTATTATTGCTTGAACCAACATTTCATAGTGTAGATTGGTGGGAATTGGAATTTTTGAAAAGAGGAAGGAAGAGAGAAGGAATGAAAGATGAAAGGGGCATCAAGTTACAAGGACTGGTGAGAAAGAAGGTTCAGGTGAATAAGGCTGGAAGATGGATTCAGAATCATCATCATATCTACAAATGTTTGAGTCGCACTCATGAAATATTTCTTTTCTACCGTGGGTGTTTGATGTAGGAGCATCTATGGATTTTTGAATAAATTAATTTTGGCTTGAACTCCATGATGAGGGGACAAATATTATTGAATAATTAAAATTTTTAATAAAATATCCGTTGCTCAATTGACAAATTGACTTGTGGGAGAAAAAAGTAAAATAAAGTAACTTTAAAGCATTTAATTATTAAATCTTTGAAAAGCATTATGGGGGTGTTGGGATTAAGATGTGGAGTTTTAAAACACTTAGATCATGATTCCTAATTAATAGGGGTTGTGGAAGTAGGCACCCAAACCTTTTTTTCTCCTACTTTTTTGAGAGTCAAAAAAATAAGATTTGAAAATTGAAAAAGCCTATCTTGGAGAGGTTTTTGTGAGTGGGATTTAATAAGTTTTAATTATTTTTTTGAAGTCTAATTTTTGCAACTACAATAATAGGTGTGCCATATTGGAGAAGGAAAAATATTTAACAAATGAAATTAATTCCTTGAGAGAGTGGTGGAGAATCAAAATTTTATGAAACAATGAAAGAGTTTTGAGAGAATTTTTGGAAGGGGAAGGGAAGAGGGCATATCTTTCTCTAGATAACCACTTTTGGTGTGTTGATTGTAGGTTTGGACTGATTCATAATAGTCCTTGAAGGTTTCAAACAACAGAGATGAAGATTTAGAAGTTGCAGGTGGTGTTTTAATGCTGGGAGATGAATTTCGTTTGCAAAATCTCATATAACTAAGCATAATAATGTATTTGAATGTTTTCACTTGCATATGTGACACTTGTAGGCAGATTATTTGTTGCATATTAATCTTTTTATAACTGTAATTCAATTGTAATTAGATTTATTTAAATAAGAAAATTAATGGTTTCATGTGCAATCATTTTTTTGTGTTTAATTTACAATTTATCTTTTCTGTATTTACAATTGTTGTGATGAATTTTGAGATGGTTTGGGAGTAGATATTCCTCTCTACAATAATTACAAAATATAAAACACTTAACTCTAGAAAGAACAACCTAAACACACATGAATACAAACCATTCCATTTTTTTATATCAATATTTTTTCTCAATTACAATATGTATTCTACCTTTTCTTTTCAATCAAATTAATAAAGTTATTAGAATTAAAATGTTGTACTTTTCCATTAAGTTTGTTGAATGTCAAGATAAATTAAAAATTGGACGTCCAAAATAATAAATAAGATGACTAAAAAATCCAAAATTAATTTTTGAATGAATAAACCTTATCAAAATTTTGAAGGCTAAAAAAGAGCTCATCCTAAGAATGATCAATCTATCAAAAAAAACCCATGTTTTAACTTATTTATGTGTCTATGTCTTAGCTAAAAACTAGCTATTGAGAAGGAGCCTAATAAAATTCATTAGGTAGAGTTTACATCTATGTTATTAGAAAAATATGGTTTTACATTCGAGTAATATTAATCAAACAATAAAAAGTAAATTTTAGTCTTGAAGAGAATTTCAAATGACACATGTTAAATTAGATAGGGAGATGGTTGACTAAATCCTTTAGTTGGGAGTGGTAAATTAAGTAGTACTTGTTTTCAAAATATATTTAATGGTTAGTTATTTGATATTATGACAAATTTAATTTTATATGAAATAAATACAAAGGATAATTTATTCACCTAATTGAGAAAGAGAGACGGATATGTGTGACAATGGAGAAAATATGAATTGGTGAAGAAGCTCCCTATCAAAGTGACTGATTTGTATTGGACCATAACTTCATTAGCAAAAAATATTTACTTTTAGTGTCATGTGAGTTGATGTGTCAATCAAAAAAATGTTAATTGAAGTGCACATGTAAAAATATACAATTAAGGAAACCAACAAGTTTAGTGAAATCTAGTGTAAATGTGTATAGTATAATTTTTGGTTTGTACAACTACTCACATGACACTAGGAATAAATCAATATAGCTTGTACATCAGGCATACTAACCACCTAGCACATACAAAGTATCATGTATAACGTAGTAAAAAATAAGAGAATCTCATTTTTTTGTGAAATTATCAAAATTTTATCATGAAAGGATTGCAAAATTAATAAAATAGGTATTGGTTTCAAACTTGGAAAACAACATGTCATAGATAAGGATAATAGCACAACCAAATGTTATACTAAAGGGTAATTTAATAATAAAAACATAACATGATTTAAGTGTAATTATCTTTTATTTTAAGGGTTTATATTTTAAAGTAGCATTTATTCTTCAATTTCATCATCTATTTACAATACATAAATACTTCCCTAAGATAGACCACCAAGTTTACAAACACTATTGAGGTTATGGATAAGCTATACCAATCACAAATCATAAACTATGTCTCCATCTAAAGAAATAAAACTTAGAAAACCAAAAATAAACAAAGCAATTTAAGTACATGAACTTTGCTTCTGTTTTTTGTAAACATCAAATTTGAGGCCCAATGTCACTTGGTTATAAGAAACCATGATAAAAAAATGAAAGGAAGGAGAATACAAGTGATTTACACTTCACAACATAAGGCCACCAAGTCATGTTTGATAGTCTTGTTCTTGTCATAGGATTGAGGTTTGTTTGCAACTCAACCTACATTTGGAAGCCACAATGCACCCCTTGTAAACCTATTTTTTTATACAATTTCTAAGTGGAAAATTGCACTAAAATTTAATTTCATAGCATAAATAATCCAAAAAACAAGTGGAAATTTAATAGTAACGACAATTATGACTTAGATTTGTAACATGTATTATAAATTTTAGGTAATTGGGCATCAATCACACATTATTTACTGTGATTAAATTATTGATGTAAAAGTTTAGTTAAATAATGGTTAAAGACTTGATTTCAATAGTCTTGAATTAAGTTTTGTTAAAACTACGATGATTTAATGTCTCTTATTGTTTGTCCTCATTGCTGAAAATTGAGGCCCCAATTTGAGCTCTTTACCAATTGGAGAAGTTTTGCCACTAAAACAAGCTATGTTCAAATGATGAGAGAGACCAACACTTATTAGGTTGTAGGTCACTTTGTGACTAAAAAATAGTTCCAAACCTTTCAAAGGTATGAGTATTGGCTGAAGCGATAAGTAGATCTTTCAAAATTCACATACAATTTTACTATGTAGGGTAAATAAGTCTAATGATTGGAAGTTGAAAATGTATGAATCTTTATTGGTTCTTTCAAGCCATGAAGATAGTTATCTCCATGGATTTACTAGGAGCATTACCCTTGTTAGAAAGAGGGCATAGCTATTTATTTTCTATTACAATTTGGTTTAACAAATTATGTGTTCACATACCCTAAAAAGACTCTCAAAAGCAAGTGAAGCAATTGAATTACTTTTTACTTACATTTGCATACATTTTGGTTTTCTAAGCTTTATTGTTTTAGATGGAAAGTCATGATTTGTGAGAATATTTTGGAATACATTACAAGAGAAGATAGATAATTATTTCAACAAATATTCTTCTTTCCATTTAACTATTGAGAGGCTACAATTAGAAGCATCCTAAAAAGTGGTACATTTGGAGTGTGAAATTTTGGCATATATTTCAACATTTTTACTATAGAACCTTGTTGAAATATGTTTTGATTAATTACCTCTAAGCTCCTTCAATGTTGTGACAAGACAACTACACAAGATTCAAGATTAAGCAAGCTTAGATCTATCCACAAAGCTGAAAGGTTCATTGAGAATATTTGATGTAAATACATCTCTATGTGCAAAGGAGGTTCAAGAGTCACAAGAAATTACAAAGCATGAATCAACAAAATTGTGTTGAGAACACGTTCCTAGTTGGGAACAATTTATGGTTGTAGTAGAGCAAGAAAAAAATCAAAGGAGAAGCTAAGAAGTTGAAGCTATTATAGGATGACCATTCAAGATCATTGATGTTGGAGTAAATAGGTCATCACTTGATAATTAATTAATCATTAGTTTATTATTAGACACCAATTTTACTTTAATTACTTAAGCTAAACATAGGAATTATTTTTATTATTGAATTGAACTATATATAGGACATGTATCATTAAATTAGATGATGAAATTTGTTTCAATCTAATCAAACCCTCATCCAGGGTTTACTCTTACGATTTTATAAGCATTCACCTTTCATAGTAATCACTTATTTAGATCATTGCATCAATACAATTTCTAAGGTTGTTGAGCACATCATATTGTTTTGATCTCTTGTTTGTGATAAAATAATTGTTTGCAGGTGACTTCTAGGAGATATGGGGTTAGATCATCAACTCTAACATGGTATTAGAGCTCTCGAGATCTGCAACCTTCTATTCAAAATTTGATGGATCCAACTTTGAGAAAAAAATTGGTGCATCCTAGAGAAAAATAGACCTCGCCATTGCATCTAAAGAGGTTGAAAATCTAAGAATTGACTGTCATTTCACAAAAAAATGACTGACTTTTTGGATTATTTTTTGGACACAAATTTCAAGATAAAAAAATCCATACAATTGTATGGATTCGTACAGGTTTGTATTATGTAGTACAAGTACAATGTAATTAATATGCAAGATTTGCAAAAAAAAATTGGTAGGGACAAAAAATATTATAGCAGTAAGGTTTAAATTTGACAACAAATTTTTAATTTTTGCAATAACATACATTTTTTGTGCTAGTAACGATAAGGTTTTCATCAGTTATTCGACATCCTTTTTCTTTCCAATAGGAATATTTTGGAGAATATTTCAATGTTGGCATTGCCTAGTCTTTATGCAGTTGCCACTGTCGCTCCCACATTCTTTGTTCACGCCTTGCCCACTCTCATTGCATTGCTTTGCCTCTAGTACTACTTTGTCGCCTCTAGGCCTACCCCAGTCTCATGGGTGACTAGGGGGTAGAGGGCCCTACCCAATGACCAAAAGCTAGTCCCTTGATCTGCCATACGATCAAGGGCTATTTTTAAGGCCTTGTTTTTCCTTGGAGGGAAAATTAGATACCTTTTAGTAAATCGAGTGTAACTTGGATGTCCTAACACCAATTTTTGCAAACCATATATCATTGGAAATTTGATTATGGGCTCAATCATGTGGTTTAGGTGACTTTTAAATATATTTTATCATGATTAAATCTACATGCCTTTGAATTCATATCAAGTTGTTTTCACTCAAGAGGTCATAACTTTTGACTCAATTATCAAGTTTTCATGGTACAAGCGGAATTGAAAAATTGATCTAGTCCTCTACACATATCTCAAACCTACTTTTTTCAAAAAATTAACCAGGTACCTATTATTACCATCGGATCTCAATTTTTTATTCTTTTCTTGGAAAACATGCAAATAGGTCATTTTTTTGGGATCAAAAGAGAATTTTCTTTCCTATTAGAAGTCTATACTATATCAATTCATTTATGTACTTTGTTTTATCAAATCATCAATGATCCAATGCATATTTCTTTAATCACTCCATACAACTACTATAGTTGGAAAAGAAACAAATGGAGATACATCTGAAAAAGTCAATGTTATATAGAGCGACCATGGGTACAAAACTTGAACCTACAAGAACTGTAGAGAAGAGAAAATGGTTTAATAAGTGTGATGAGGATTTTGGTACAATATGCATGTCAATGTCTCATAATATTTTATTTTATGTTGAATCTTGCACCACACACAATCAAATATGGACTCAATTAGGGTCTTGGTTTGGGAAGCATGATACTTTGAGAGTGTTTCAGTTGGAGAATGAGCTTATTGCTTTGACTCTTAAATATTTTGACAACATCCATGGCTTCTTCACCAAATTCAAGTCTCTTAGATTGTAGTTGACATGGTGTGGCATTCAAAAAGATGACACTCGGTTGATTATTTCCATCCTTGTTAAGCTTGGTCTTGATTATTTAGTGTTTGTCTCTACCTTTCATGCTACTAGAGATGCACTTGATGCCAAATTCAATATGCCTTCACTTGATGATTTTGCTACATCACTCGCTTAAGAGAAAGAAAATTTGGTACAAATGGGCTCATTGAATTCTTCCAAATAATATGCTCTTATTGCATCACCGAGCACTATAGATTTGAAGGATTCAAATAGGAAAGGCAAGAAACATAAACAAAAGGATTCCAAGTCACATGAGCAAACCAAGGATTCACATTCATAGGATACCTCTAATGCTTCTTCCTCTTCTAAGGGGGGCTCATTTAAGAATGATTGACCAAAATGTGCCTATCATACAAAGACAAGACATGATGAGCATTAGTGTTATGAAAATCATATTGATGAACTGAAGAATCTTTTATAGAAGAATAATATTCAATTGCCTTCATCATCTTATTCCACTTCAAAACCTTCATAATTAGGGTCAACCACTATGACACATGTAGAAGACAAGATGAAAGACTGTGCTCCCTTCGTATCCACCAATCTTTAGTCTAGCCAATGGTTTCTTGATTTAGGAGCCTCACATCACATGGCTTCATCTCTGAGTATATTCTCTTCATACGAGCCTTGCATATTACCACATTCTTTGATGGGGAATAACACTATATGTGTGTTATTGGGAAATGATCTATAGATGTTGATGATGGCACATTTCATGATGTACTTTGTGTCCCTTCATTATCTTCCAATCTCCTTTCTATCTATTAGATTACTCACTATGGGTCAAGTAAGACAACTTATTTCACACTTGATTTAGTTCCTATCATAGACTTGCAAAGTAGATAGATTCTTGCAATTGGGATAGTAGATCACGCCTCTTGATTGCATGCCTTCTCCCATTTTTCTCTAGATGAGCTTGGACTACCATTGACTATTCTTCACTCTCATGCATTTAAAGTGGTTTAGATATCTAAGGAGAAGTTTGGTCACTTGAACCTATGTGTACTTCCATCATCCACCTTGGTTCATTTGACTTGTGTTGAGCTTCCACCTCCTACATCTATAGAGATCAATTCACTTCAATAGGACGTTTATAATATTCTAGTTTCAACTTTATGGGATGACTACTTGCCAAACATTGCAGCTCTCTATTTGTTGAGTCACAAATTGTAGATATTGGGGACACACTTGAGGATATTCACTTCCTCAGATGATAGCTACAACCCCCTATCATCACTTTAACATTTCCTTTGGAGGTTGTTCTACAAGTATCTTCACAGTTGTTTGGATTTGCTTCATCTGATTTGACTTCATTTGATTCACACGTGTGGACCCTTGATAATTTTTGTAGCATCCATCATGAGACCTCTTCTCTTGAGAGAGTTTCTTCTTCATTCACCATTGGACGTGTTTCTTCATAAGGGGAGGAATGTTTTTTTCCATTTTTGGATCATCTTCGAACATTCACTTTTAGTAGAGGAGCTACTTCTTTTTGGGAGGATTCATTGTCTCATCTTTTCTCTCCTATGAGGGGATCTTGATTGTAGTTATGTGATCGAAAGAACACTTGGGGTGACATGTTGAGTCATACATTCCTTTGTCACATGTATATTTTTCATTTTTTTCTCTTTTGGAGAGGAGCTTTTTTCCATGAGGTTTTCTCCTTTTCTTCGATTATGAGAGATTTCATTTGCTTTTTCATGCGTACCTCATCAAGTCTTGTAGTTGGGACCCATTTTGCATTTATCATTTACATCCATCATTGCATTCTTTATTAGTTGTTTAGTTTCTCCCTAAGTTGATCTTAAGGGGGGGTGTTGGAATAAATAAATTACCACTTGATAATTAATTAATCATTAACAAATTATTAGACACCTTCTATTTTTATTAGTTAACCTAAACTTAAAAATTGTTTTTTGTTATTAGATTGAACTATATTTAGAGCATGTTGTCTTATTTGCATTAGTTGATCACACTCATCTCAATCTAATCAAACCCTCATCTAAGGTTTTTATTTTTGATTTTATAAGCATTCACCTTTCATTGCAATCATTCATTCAAGTTATTGCATCAATATGATTTCTCAAGTTGTTGAGCACATCATTTTGCTTTGATCTCTCATTTGTGATAAGATAATTGGTTGTAGGTAACTTCTTGGAGCTATGGGGTTAAATTATCAACTCTAGCTCTCATTTGTGATAGGATAATTGCTTGCAGGTGTCTTCTAGGAGGTGTGGGGTTAAATCATCAACTCTAACAATTGAATAAGTTGAAAATAATTCTTTCATATTAAACTTGCCTCTATGCATGAAAGTGTATTCTATTATTAATGTTGAAATTTGTTGATTCAAACCTTTTATATAAGATGAAAAAGAGTCTTTGTTACCTTCCATTGAAGATTTTGTTCCCATTCTAAAAAAGAATTGAAAATGGTGTGATACAATTTAAAAAAAAGAAGACAAGAGGGTGTAAGAGACTAGGTCAAAGATTCAACAATGCAAGATAGTATCTAAAGGAGTGTTAGAGCTTTTGAGGTCCAAAATCTTCTTTATTGAAAGTGTGATCCAAAATGGATAAATCATGTTGATTTCAATAAATAACAATTTCATCTAGGATAAATCATGTTGATTTCAATAAAATGGATAAATCATGTTGGATTACTAGGTAGAAGTAACACCATCTTTCCTAAATAGCTTTTTTGAAATGATGACAAGTAGGATTCCTTTGTTGGGTGTGCAATAGGCAGATCTCTACATGATGAGCAAGCTTCCTTAGAACGGTGAGTTTCCTCTAAACGGCAGGCTTCTTATGGACGGTGAGGTGTGGGTTTGTGTGTGTGGGGGCCCTCTCTCTCCTCATGTCGCATCCTTTGTTGGTGTTGTGTGAGATTGTGTGGTCAGGGGCCCTCTTCCTCTTGTTGCTTCTGGCTGCAAATGAAAACCTTTTTCTGATGCTGCTCGTGCCCAGATTCCTCCTACTCCGGCTACAATTCAGCCTTTTCCCTGCACTCATGCCCCCTGAATTGTGGGATGTGGGCCAGAGGTTGTTGAGAATGAGGATTTCTATGTGCGTTAGGGTGTGGTTTGCAAGTTTAATGGCTTGTGGCCCTCCCTTCCTGATCTCCATGAGTGGGTTTTCATTTCCTGGAAGCCTATTGTTTTTGGGCAGATTGACCTCTATCCTAGTGCTAGAGGTTTTTTCTTTGCAAGCTCTACTCCCTTCGAAGATCATGGCAAAGTGTTGGACAAGGTGTGGATGTGGGGTGTTCATCCATTGTTCATTCAGCCTTGATCTCGCTCTTTCAATCCTCTTACAGAGCCTCTGAATATCAAACCAATTTGGGTTCGACTATTGAATCTCCCTCTCCAATTTTGGTAGGATTCTTGTTTTGAAGCTATTGGCAACGCCATTGGTAGTTTTTGGAAGGTGGATTCTACATCTCAGGATCTTGGGCACTCTACAGTGACTCATATTTTAATCAATTTGGAAATCTCCAAACCTCTCCATGGTGATGTGGTCTCGATGGTGGAGGATATACCTTAGAAGCAGCTTTTGGACTATGAGGGGCTCCCTTTTCGGTAAAGGAGATGTTTCTATGTTGGTTATCTGGCCTTTGGCTGCCCTCTTACTTGTCGCAAGGGCACTGCTACCTGGTGGAAGGATGCTCTCTTGGACCATCTCACGATGGATTCTCCCTCTTTGCTTGATCCCTCTGAGGAGAACTCTTCCTTGGTGGTTGTGTCTCCCTAGAATCCTCCGTCGGCTACCCCTTCTATGGAACCATTGCCCCGATCTACTGTCATTGTGCTGGTCCAAGGCTTGCCCGTTCCTCAATGAACACTTCTAGTGATCCTTTGAATGCTCCTAACTCCTCTTCTGCACTAGCGACTTCGCTGTGTGGATGCTCTTTGTCCGTGGTGGTTGTAGACGAACTACTCATCTCACCTTGCTCGGTTGACGTTGGTTTTGAGCCTTCTTGGTCTTTGTGCAAAAACAAAAAGAAGGGACTCCCCAAACTGTGGCCTTGGCTTTTGGGAGTCAGATCTATATCTTCTAATTTTGGGGTTGTCCATTCGTAGTACTTTTTTCGACAAGTTGTCTGTCAATTGTTCGTGTTCTGGTATTGTTTTGTGTGTAGCTTGTTTGGCCTATTTTGCTGAGCCCTTGGGGCTTCTTGTTTGTAAGGGATTGCCTCCCTCTTGTCTACTTCTCTTTCTAGTTCATGTCCTATTTTGAACTAGCTCTTTTTTGGCCCCAAGGGCCCTCCGTGTAAAGGGTACAACACCTTGTAAATGCTGCTTACTTTATCAAAAACAATTTCATCTAGGTCACTTTGTAGATCCTACCTAATACATTATGCATGAAGAGAAGACTTTCCTTGGAAGGAATAACAAAAAAACTACACTTGTAAGAAAATACAATTGTGGTACAATTGAAGGTGAACCTCTTGGATGATCTAAACACCTAGGGGGACTTCCCAATGGTTTAAAAGTACCATAATTGACAAGTTCAATCATGATTAAAGTTTTACCTGTCAAATAGCTTGTAGATGACATGTTTGGTGTCAAATGGTTTTTTGGGGACATGGTTGATTGTAATTGACCTATTGTCTATATTTATAAAAGATTAGGGGAGAGCACCCAATAGTTAAGCATGTTTCAATAGTTGTGATAGTAGTTGTTTATATAATGCCCAATTGTTGTGACTTGACTACCCATAATTAAACAAAATGTATTCCTTTGATCTAAAAAGCAACCAATCATGTGATGACACATCAGCGCTCAACTACCCATAATGTGAATGCAGAAGTATTGGTCTCACTTTTTTTTGGGCCTTTTTGGACACCTTGACAAAAAGCATGCTGATGTGCCATCATATTTGATGAAGTGGCCCTGAAACGAAAGTTATAAGCAGGAGATTTGCCAAGTAAGCTGCTGCAAAAAATTAGGAGTGATTTGAAATTTTCATGTAGGATAATTAAAAGCGCAAAGTTAGGGTGCACAACTACCGGGTCCTCTCCCCTAGCATTCCCAAGAAATAAGTGTGTAAGTCCCAAAAATAAATGCGTTTGGCTGTCCATCTCTGTTACGAAACGAAGAGCAGCTCCATCCATCTAATAGAAAGAGTAGGACAGAGAGCCCTAACCCTAGTGTGAGAGATGGAATGTGTGGAAGATAAAACTCAGCCCTCTGTCCTAGGTTTATTTGTAATGGTACCGGCACTCCTAGGTTCTATAGATTGAATAACCCGCCCAGATTTTCAAGCCAACACTACTATCCTTAGCTGAAGTAGTCCATATCCGTTTATGACTGAGCGAGTAATATTTGGAGCTTTTCCAAATTTCTCTTGTTTTGAAGGACAATCTATAACATATCCCCTTGTAACTTGTTGGAGTTTCTTTCATGTTATAGGATTGTGATTGTGCATTTGAGAAAATTGAAAGGGTGAAAATTGATCCCACTCATTTGGAGTTTCCGCCAACATTGTGCTTCTCTTGGTCGACTTTTGTGTTATGCTGCGTTTTCATGCCATGGTTACTCTCTTTTACTGTATCATTAATGCTATTTTAGTAAAGACAACTTCATTTCTAAGACTTCTAAGACTAAAGTTTTTACCTCTAGCACAACAAGCTTGTCAGTCTTACCATGATTAGGGCACTTAAGATTTGTGTCGATAAAGCAAGGATTGGAATACTCAGCTTGTTTAAGGACTAGTACACGAGGCACATAAATTGCCGGATAATGTTTGCACTGCAATCTTTGAAGGATATGCACAAAAAAGGTTGCTGAAATTGTCTTTAAGATCTTCAATCTGGTTATTTGGTAAGTGTAAAGCTAAACTCAACAAATTGTCAAAGTGTGTTCATTGTGCATCCCAATTTTGATGTTTGGTAATTAATCAGATCAATTGGAACGGAAATTTATCAATTCCTCTTGCTGCAAATGCCTTGATAGACATGTATACAAATTTTTGAGGCATACAGAAGGCACACAAACTGGACGCTCTGTTTTCAAATGTTGCACCAAGATGGCCACTTGTATGCCAGTTTTTGGATCTATGCATACTTGTTTGCAACTTAATATTATTTTGAATCTGTAGGATGGCTATGATGGTTGATGTGCTAGAAATTGCACTCAATCTTTCCTCTCTTCAAAGTTCTAGTGTACAAAGATAGAAGACCTGTTTTCAACCTCCATGTACTGAAGGAAAAAAAGAAAGAAGTACACAAGCATTCTAATAAAGAGGGCATGCTAAAAGGACTTGTAAATTTAATAAAGAATAATTCATATATATTAATTTGTGGCTAGGATATACATATGTAAATTTCTGGCACCAGTTTTTATAAAAGCTGAAGGAAAAAAATAAGGCACTTTGCTTGCCAAAGCTTACAATCTTCTATGCTCAAACCTAGAAGGGTCATATTTGTGCATGTAAGTTTTGCATCATAATAATAAACAATTTTCTTTAAAAGTGCGTAAATATAATAAATCTAATGCAAAGCTAATGAAAATATTCTCTTTTTTTTTTTAATGAAAAGGTGCAATGCATCCATATTATTAGGGGTAAATGCTTTTGACCGGAGCTATGAACCGGGTACAAGAAACCACAAGAAACTACCAAACCTGCGAGCACTTTGGCCCAGCAAAGGTTTGAACCCTGGTAGGGTTCACTACAACCAACGGACTTGACCACCGAACCATGCCTTTATCGGCAATGAAAACATTCCACTTAAGTGAAGCTAATGGTTATAATTATATAAAGCTACTGTAAAAATTCCATTAAGCGCAATGGATAACAAATAAGGCACAACCATGAGATGGTATTTCCATAGATATTTTGTCACTTATCACTCCAAGAGCTCTATTGTTCCAGACATCTTGATACGTGCATTTCCTCTCAGATGTTGAATACAAATGATAGCTCTCGTTCTTGTCATTGATGCCATCTCTCTTGAGTATTTCCATCACAGCCTTCACATTCACAGAGATTATAGATGTTACATCTCTCAAGTTGAAGAGAGCTATGTACAGTTCACCTGCATATGCAACATACCAGATGAATGTAAGATATGATTTATGATATCACCAAAACATAATACAAAATAAAGCTAGTATTCAAAGGTGAAGGATAACCTGTCCTATCAAACGAACATTAAAGATCATGAAATCACTATTATGGGAAACTGTATAAAGCTGTAGTAAGAAACCTGTCTTGGAGCCATTTGCTATCCAAACACGAGCATTGTTGTTTGGTCCAATCTTAGATCCTCTTGTAGGATTTGAAACTAAGAAAACTTGAATTTTAGTTGGGTTTAAATGCATAGGTTGTTCAATATGCAAAATATGAGAGATCTGTCAAGTAAAATAAACTTGTATTTATTCCAAGACCATTTGTGCTGAAATATCATTATAGATCAAATTTGTGGTAACCTTTAGCACTTCAAGGAATTCAGGTCTCTGTGATAGCATACCTCCTTATTATTTGTGCTATATGCATTGATATTCAGTAACATAGGGTTTGTGATGATCTTCAATGTTTGATCATTAATACTCCTTAAGTCCCCTCCAAACATAAGTGGAGATTTTGCCATAGCCCACAATGTCATCTACAAAAATGAAAACAAGCTAGTGATAATATACATGTAACAATTATTTGTTCCTCCAGATTAATGAATTTTGTCGTTCCTTCTCACCATGGATACAATATCGAACTAACCTGAGTTTTTTGCTCGTCAAGAGTAAGATTGCTAGTCCTATATGGACCTTGATTTGCCCCTGCAAGTAGAACAGGAATTAAATTATATCAAACTCCGGAAGTTCAACATTCTGTTTCAAAAGCGCTACTTCATCTTATGCCTCCAATAGAGTCTACGCATTACTATTACTCCAACACTGACAAAAAATTGTTTTCTTTAGATTAGATGAGCATTCACCAACAGATGATAATCGTCCAAATGGTAGCATGTCTAAATCTGGCCATGATTTCCCTAATAAGCCTTGAGCTCCTACCAGACCATGTCTAGCAAAATTCCTGTATATTAACAATTCAATGAAACATATGGTTCAAGCATTTGGTCCTAGAAACTGTACATTTGTCATCAGTAGAACAAACCATATGTGCTTACCCTAAAAAGGGGCTTTCTAATAAATTTAAAGGAAAAGTTTTGCTCTCTGCAACTGAAAGAAACAGTTATATATATAAATTTAAATCATAAATGTTGAGAATTTTTTCATCACCTCGACACATTAAAGTGTGCTTCGACATCATTCCACGAATCCCAATCATCCCCTGTTATTCGATACATATTGACCAATGCACTTATTTTTTTCGCCATATGAGGTGTAACATGTGTTCCCGGTGAAAGAGAATATACTATAGGATGCGCAATGTCTTTTAAGATCTGAAAACACAGGTCATATATTAGTTTACCTTCAGAACAGTACTCGTGGTAGCCTGCTTTTACGTTACCTGCAAAATATACTTTGTAATAATGGTATTTTTGGAGAGAGAAGATTTTCCATGATAGAAAAAGGAATACGAAGAAAGAGAGAAATAAAAATACTCTAATCCTTGTCAGTTGCACATTTTGTAGATTGTCATTTGGCTCATTTCAATTATTTTTATAAACTTGAGATGTGGCATTATAAGATTACTCCCCAGGGATAGACTTGGATACCTCTGAAACAGAAATTATCTCATTTACATTCAAATCATCTCCAAATACACAATCATGCTTCACTGCAACATTTTCACAACAAACATGCAGCAATAGGATGTTAACATTAGATAAATTATGATAGAATGAATGTAAATGAAATAAATTTATGTAAAAGAAGATTATGATGGAGGGGCATGGATTTTAGGCAGTCAAATAGACTTCAATGTTACCAGAAAATCAGAAAAGATAACACCAACAAGACCAGCAGAGCAATGCAATTAAAATGAAAATAATATGTACAAGGGAACAAACAATTTCCTTTTTGATGATAATAGAAAATGTACAAATTGACAGTAAAAATAATATGTATAAGGATAAAATGGCAACTTCTCTTTTGCTGATAATAGAAACTGCACAATTTAACACTATGATGGATCAAAAATTAAAATGTTACTGATCTTTGATGTTTTATAGCTTATGAAATCACTTCAGCCTTCTAATTCCCAATTTAAAGTGTTAAAATAAAACATCAAGGGAAATAGGTGCAATCACAATGAACAATCAAGCATTAATTAGTGAGAAAAACACACCAAAATCAACTCCCCATTCTGCATATTGCTGGTACAATGATCTCAGGAAAGCTTTACTAGCTGCCAGATTGGGATCAACACTCATGAAACCTGCAGACATCCACTTGCAAGCTTCATTTTTGAGACCGATATCACTAGCTCTCCAATTCCTACCTCTCTCTTGATATGGAAGACCCTGCATAAAAGGTCAATGCACATGCAGTCATACTCATATTCTATAATCCCCGTATATGCAACAAGAAGACTTCACAATGATTGAAAACCAGTTTGTTTCAGTGGAGAAAAGTGAAAACTATTAGTCAACCGAATAACTTACATTTGGTCCCATGATTGGTGTATTGGCATTAACTGCCTGGGTACTAATGCCTCGCATTACATGAATACCAAACTTTAGACCCATTTTATGAACATGATCTGCAACGCTTGTGAATCCTTTTCCTCCCTTTGAAGATGGCCATCTCACGGGGTCAGGAACAGGTCTCCCCCATTCATCTATTACATCGAATCCTAGAGAATTCGTATATGCTCCAGGAACTAATCTTCTGTACCATAAATAGTCCACTACAACATACTGCAATAACCTTGTAGTCAGCCTTCTTCTCTAGATACAAACATGATTAAGTATGAAATTAGTTAGAAAAATTACATATATATGACCAATGTGGTAGTTTCGTTCACCTCATATCCGTGTGGTAAAAGCTTATCGGCAACAATTTTTACATTGTCTAGAAATTGTTCCTCAGTGATGGTCCAGGAGAATGAGTCATAGGAATTCCATCCTCTGGGAGGAGTGGTTGCTCGAAGTTCTGCAGCTCCATGCCCTCCTCTGAAAAAAATTAGTAGTATGGTCTAATCAATTTTTATACATTTTTACATTGCATTCCAATTTATGTGTAATTTTTATGGAATTGTAGCTATCTGTTTTCATTGTGAGTAAGATTGCCTATATAAAGATTGAAAATCTTGTTTTTTCTGGGGTTTTGTGAATTTTTAGGTACCCTGATAACATGTACTCAGTAAAGAGAAAACATGTAGAGATGAATTCAGTTCCCTAGTAAACACCTGAAGTGTTGCGCATCTGTAGCTCTAGTTTGCACTTTTTTAATTTTAAAAAGTTCTTGACAGAAGATCCAATACTTACATAAAAGAGAGCAGAAAGATTGCTCCAAGTAAATATGCTAAGGTGTTGATGCATGGTAGTTTGATCATTTTGTAAAAGCCACCTTCAAAACCCCAGAAAACAAAAACAAACTGAGCTTCCAAAGATTTTCAACAAACCTAGAATAAAAGTTCATATTGAAAGCCACTGGACATTCCTAAAACCAATTCAAGAAAATTGTTAATACATTGGAATGACCCAAAAAATATTGAGCATTATAATATCATGTCAAGTTCTTAATTTTTTCAAAAATTAAGCCTAATATTTCACAGATAAAGATTGACCTCACTGATGGTAGAAGAAAACAACGATAAAAATAATCAATTTGAAGGATATATTGCAACAAGATTTCATTCTTTAAACTTAAGACTTCCCAGAGAATATCACATTGCGAAAGTAAGCACAGTTTTGAAATGTAGCTAAACCTGAAAGGTGGGCTAGAATGACATACGTGTTCTCAGATGGAGGTAAGGCAAAATAGTACTGTAGACGCTCTCAAAGAAAGCTAGAGCGTTGCTCAGTATTTGGCTAACAAATCTTACGAAGACGGTAGAGGACTCGAATTATAATGTCTTGAACTACTATTTTAGGACAAATTCGATATCATATCCTCTGATAACTTAAAACAGAACAAGTCCTGTGTTTGTTGTCTTTTTCCCTTTATTGGGTGGTGGTGCTATTGTTGTGGTTATTGCCGTTGGTCTACAGCCTAAGTGCTGTTTGCTCTTTGTAGCTGTCTTTTTGGTGTGTTTGTTAGGTTTCATTACTGTACCATTCATAAAAAGATTGCGGCCTTTTAGGAAAAATTTGAAATAGAATATGGAAAACATGACGATGTATTCCTTTCGGTCATCCCATTTTTAAGTCCCTCCATTAAGTTTTAGAAATAGTAACAGGGGTTAACTCACATCAATATCACCGTATCAGGCAAATTCATCACTAGTAATTCACTACCAGCAATTCATCGTTAATAATTCACCAATTCACCGCTAGTAACTCATCACCGTGACATATTTATCACGTATACAATTTACCACCAGCAATTCATTGTCGTACTTTTTCTTTTCAGATCCTCTTGACCACTTAAATATTGAATAATGTATAAGTGGTGAATATACCTTGGCGATGCATTGCTGGAGGTGAATTGTATATGTGGTGAATATACCACAACATTGAATTAATGAAGGTCAATTGTATATGTGATGAATTGTTGGTGGTGAATTGCTGGTGATGAATTTTCCTAGAGCCCAATATCACCAATAGAAACTTCCAAAACATAAAATTAGGACTGCTCAGGATTCTCAGAGGTGCATTTGATGCCACTGAAAGTGTTGCTGTTAAAAGTTTTTAAATATGTTAATTATCAACATTTATGCCAAAATATAAAGAAACGGATATATTCCCTACACTAAAATTAACACAAGAACACAGGATTGAAACCTCTTGCAAGAAATATGACATGTTATGCCTCAAAGCAATAACTTGAGTACGTTGATTCATAACGCCCTTCCAATAGAATCAAATATCAATGAAAAAAAGCTGTTAAATATGAACTTAATGGGATTCATTTACTATTGCTAGTATGAAGGACAATTTTTTTTGAAGTGGTATGAGCATTCAACCTAGAAATGTAGGCAGTTTAGACCTTAAAATTTGATTGGAAGCCAAATATTTGTTTTTGTGTAAAGGAATTTTCACACGGTAATGAGAGTTCATCATAGTGGAAACATACACAATAAAAGAGGAATTGTGGCACAATCTCATTGGCAACAGTTTCTCTTAGGTTTTGGGATGCAACTCCTTTATTTGACAAATTGGAATTCACTCTTGCTCTACTAGTAACATTGTGGTCGGTTTTGATGTCATGCCTTACTGGCATAGATCTAACTTGTGATTTTTCACTGTTATCTTTGTTACATTCATAAATTGCAATCTATTTACTTCTGTAGCATATCCCTTTGATGGGATTTCATTCCACGTCAATACTCACCATTTTACCGGCACCATGGGTTGCTTACTTGCTCAGGGGAACCATCCAACAAACTTCACATCTGGCAATAGCCATATAGGTGAAATGAAATGATACAGAGATCTTAGAATCTGATCACAATCTCTAATACAAAACTGGGTATCCTATTTGTGTATAGTAGTTAACTATCAAGAATCCAAAAAGCTTGACAGGCCACATTAGGTCCCATAAGACTAAGGTCTTAGCGGTCTTGATGGATCTAACACCTCCAACAAAACTCCAGGTTCTAAAAAAGAAAAGCCTGCAGTTTTGAGGGAAGAAGGCAAGGACATAACCATACCCTGTAACGAATCTTAGAACCCAATAAAAACACTGTATATATACTTGAAATCTTGTGATCTAATACACCCAAAAGCACAAGATGGTGTTGAGAAAACCCAACTTAAATACTTACTTGGACAAAAGATCTCTTGTTTATCTATATGGGTCTGTAAGATACTAATACATTTCAGCTCCCCTGCAGTCTTCTTCTGCAATGTTTTCCCTAAGTGATTGGTCTAATATACTTCTCCCATTGATACTATAACTTAGGTGTTCTGTGCTTATGCTTCTAATTAACTGTACGTTTGTATTATTTTAAGATAATATATAGGGATTCGATTAACGGGCCCCATCCCTGCAACAACCTGACATGGACAACAAACTTCATCATAAAACCTGCTTTAACAATCCTGTACTGGGGCGTTGGAGTGAGGGAAACAAGTGTACATTTATTAACTTGGGCTTGTACATCACAAAACTTGGGGGAAGATGGATTTATAATTATGATTTATAGTTAATCTTGGTAAGAACTACTTGAGCTGAACTTAGTTCGGATTTTTCACTCAAGGAGAACGACAATGACAGCTTGAGGTAAACAGAGTATATCTCCTGGTCCGGGACATCAGATTTTTTGGGGTCCCATGCTTTCATCAGAGATATCCCTTTATTGGGAATCCCCTGCCCTAAGCATGAATCTCCAATTATAAAATGATATACGTGATAATGTTGATGTAATAATTTGTACTTAGGAGATAAGCAGTGATCTGGAATACTCAAGAATTCCATCAGGATATTAAAACAGGTTTCTTCAGGTGCCAACTTCCACCCGCTTCTAAAATATAATTTAAAAAGAAAATTGTTTTTTTTTTTCATTTGAAGTTATATTGTTTCAGAGAGGGAAAATGCTCAAAAGGAATAGCATAAGTGATGTGGATGGTACTATTATCAGTCCTTATCAATATTTGTAACGATTTGAATTAGTTATCAGTCATGGCATCTTTCAATCAATTAAAACTAAAATTAATTATTATTTTTTATTTATATCTTTTAATCAATTAAAATTAAGTTTTTTAAATATGAATATTTGTTTTCTTAATACTTGCATGTTTATACGTGAATTTGTTAATTAAATAATTTATTTTTTAAAAATTGTGATTGGTTAAATATTAAGAAGTGACATAAAGTAGATTTGTGTTACTTTCTATTTGTAACTTTATTAATGACCTTTATAAATATATGTATTGTTGAGACAACATGACAATTAATTTAACGCAGAGTTTGTATACCCATGTTAATTCTCATATAGTTTTGGACCCATTTCCATGGAATGTCTTAAATACAAATACATATCAACAAATGACACTCTTACAATTTGAATTAGTTATCAATCTTGTTATCTTCCAACCAATTAAAATTAAAATTAATTATTTTTTCTTAGAATGCCTATTCTCATCTAGTTTTGAGCATATTTTGATGGAATGCCTTAAATACAAATACATATCAACAAATTAAAATTGGTTATTAGTCATGGTATCTACCAACCAATTATTATTATTATTATTTCTTACTTATATCTTCTAATCAATTAAAATTATTGTTTTTTAATATGAATATTTTTTTTTCTTAATATTCATATGTTAATATGTAAATATGTAAATTAAATTATTTTAAAGAATTAAAAATTATTATTGATTAAATATTATGAAGTGAAATAAAGTAGATTTGTGTTACTCTCCATTTATAACTTTATTAATGACCCTTATAAATATGTGTTTTGTTGAGGCCACATGACAATTAATTAAGAGTAGAGTTTGCATACCCATTTCAATTCCCATCTAGTTTTGGGCCTAATTTCATGGAATATCTTAATTACAAATGCATAGCAATAAATGACACACCTTTTTACACAGTTGAGCTCATGCCTTGGTCTTTTATGCATTTCTATTCCCACATATTTTTTAACTTTCAATTTGATCATAGTTTTATTCGTGTGTGTTATTATGCATTCACCTTTAATAGTCATTTATTAAAATTGCCATTACACCCATACCCAAACATGCACTCACCACCTTGTCGCAAGGCAATCTAACATTGCTTAAGTTTAGCCCAATGCCACATAGAATTGATCCTTGAAATTAAAAAATCAAATTCAAAATATGTCAACTTTTATCTTTTTCATTAGCTATTGTAATCCAACTTCATACACAATTGCAAGTTTCATTGTTGTGACTTGGGATTTAAGAGCATTCAATATGTAATAATTTATATTGAGTATCAAGGAGAAACCATTCATGGTGTCAAGATCCTCCTATCTTATATATGTATTTTTAGCATTATTAAATAAATGCTTGGGTGCATATGTTTTGTAAGTCAAAAAGTGTTAGTTAGAATAGAGCATTTATCCATATGCATGGGACAGTAGTAGTTGTATTGAATTATTAGTTATATAACTGCATTTAAGCAAGAGAGAAACATCTTAAATATTATAATTGGATATTATGATCTATTGGGGGATTGTCTCCCCAAAAGTGATGCCATCAACTTAACATATAATTATTCTCTTGCTCCTATTGTCTACATATATTTATTTCTTTGCAAGTTTCTTACAAGTGTTATCAAATTTTTGTATGTGTTTGTGTGTGTGTGTTTTGCTGCAATAGTATAAGATTATTTGCTTATTGCAACTACCTACAAACCATTGACAAATGCATGCTTAGGCCATGGCTAACACTTAGGTGGTAATCTACCTACATGAGTCGACATACAAGATTTCTCACCTATTACACATTGTTAGGTTGTGTGCACTGTGGAAGCCATCAACATAGTCATTCTAATATGCAAAAATGTATGATATTTCATAGACCTTATGAGCATTAAAATGATGAAAATTTGTTGTAATGTTATGTTCACTCTATATATATATCAATTATTTATATTAGGGGTTTTTATAGGTGTTTTACCACATCATTCCAAACTTATAGTGTGCATGCATGAAGTGAAAATCATGATCCATACCATGTGCATATTCATGATAGAAATCAAATTGTATCTTGCATGCATTGATCAACACTCTAGTTAAATAGACCAAACCCATAGTTAACAATTTCACACACTGATCTTCATAGTTATCTTATGAGAATATTGTGCTACATACTTATCTTACAATATTCACATGTTATGGGAGATTCACATTATAGTCCAACATCCTCTCGGTGCAAAAATCTATTCAATCCTTCAAATAGTTACAAAATTTTGAACACAACCAAAACTTAAACAAAACAAGAGGAGTGTCAACTTGAGGAGAGGATTGATTCAACCTCAATAGCAATAGGGAAGACTTCATTCTTCAAAATGTATTACAATTGTGTGTGGGCTTAATATGGTGAACCCTAAAATTTTATGGTGGTAGCTATGATGTCCTAGATAGTTTGTGCATCCTCATCTACTACAACACCCTTCTAAGCCATTAGTCCTCGTTGGTGTTGAAATATTTTGTTAGACTTTTAAAGTATCATATATAGTTCAATCTAAACCCTCTACACTAATGATTTTAGTTCACTTCCTTGTACTTAACGTTCAAGTTTCATCATACCTACAATTCATCCATTTTATTACTCAATGTGCTAAATTCATTAGGTTTAATATTTGTGTTTTTGAATTCTTTCTTTAGATGATCAAGCATGAGCATTTGTGGGGTTAGGCATACATCCACCAATGATTGCATTTTCATCATCATATTGGTCACTCATCAAATTTTAGCTACATATTTTTTTATATTTATCATAGATGAATATGATGAGATGCAAGACATCATCCAATTGAGTGTAAAGTGTTGGGATGTCCTATGTGAGATCTTGTTTCCCTCCCTCTTATATTAAAACCTCCATTTTTAAAAGATGAGAAATTGACACATTTGGATAGTGCCTCTAATAAAGTTTTTAGTGAATTTAGTTATGTATATATATATCTAGGTTAAAGTGTTCGACCATTATCTAATGTTGTAATAGGTGTATATGACCAAGTTTTACAAAAGAAAACAATGCCTATAAATTTTCAAATGAATTGTCTTGCATTACCAAATTCTTATACTTTCACCTATTTTTAAAGACTTTGTTTGAGCCACCAAATAGATTATTTTTTCTTGTGTACTCTATGATTAGAAATTTTTCTCACAACTACTTGATTATGTTCACTCTTAGATGTAACCATTAAAACATTATGTGGGTGGTTGTGAGAAATCTAGAATTACTAGGATTCCATTTAATATTACTCCATGTTCCTTGATAAAAAATTATTGGAAATCCTCATATGTTATCTCTAGAATCAAACTTCCTCTAATTTTCATAGAGAGTGCAATATCCTTGATGCAACCTAACTCAAATTCAAATATCTATTCAAATGTTGGCCAAATAACTATTACATTCTCAAATTGAAATGCATTCTCTTGCCCAATAAATGAACATGTGTGCAAAGGAAACTTGAACTTAACTTTCTCCTCAATATCTACTTTGACTTTAGATAGATAAACAAGAACCTATTGAGGTGGAGGAAATACAGATACTTAAAGTAGTGAGCTAGCAAGATAGATGCATGATGAAATAGAGGTGATGGAGGTTTCACCAATGGAGTTGAAGGGTGATGAGCTAGGCTAAATATAGGCTATGTTGGTGTAAATAGGTGTTTTCCCTTTTTAGGTCCTATTTATGTATGTCAAGTCCACTTAGGTGGACTAGGAGGGAATCTTTCTAGATAGTGTTAGTTGTCACTAGATCTTATCTTATCTTTTGGCATTTAATGCTTGTGTCCTAAGTCATTGAATATTTATTGAGATAGTTGTCTCATTATATAGGATTAAGGCACATGTTAAGATCATGTCTCATCCTATCTCACAATTTTCCTTTATAATCAAGGCATCATTTGTACATCATTAACAATTTGGTTCATTGGATTCAGTCCAATATATCACTGCAATCTTGAATATTGCATATTGGCAATATCTTGCATCCATTATTGCAATTTCATGTTCGTGCTTTTCCCTCTTATAAAAGTTTTTTGTTTTTGTTTTTGTGGGTGATCCTATAGGTTTGAGTTCTTGAGTGACTCTAACATGGTAGCAAAGCTTCAAAATTGCAAAAACCCTTCTCAAATATGAGGGTCATTGAGCTTGAAGATTTTGATAGGTGCGATTGGGGGGTACCTGTTTGTGACTGTGTATTGCAAGTTTATTTTGGAAATTATTTGTGTAGATCTAAGCTCACCATTGAGTTCAAAGGGTCCAAGAAAATTATTTTTTCTTTTTGTTTCATCTAAATTGGACATCTAAGGAAAAATATATGAGGATTTGAAGAGGGAGGTTTATTTATAGATCTAGCAAGGAGCTATCATTTTGGAACATTTTAGGTAAAATATATATAATACCCCTATTTGCATATATAATACTTTATTTTTGGCATAAATTTTTTTGGTGATTTTTAATTTTTTGGTTGTCTATCTTAAATTTGACGTCCAAATGACCATCATCAAACACTATGTTGAATTTGATGGTCAAATGATTGTCATACATACTATCTTAAATCTGAAAATCAAATGACTATCATCTATAACTATGCTAAATTTGACAGAAAAATTACCATCAACAAGATTCTCCAATCAACCCCCCTCTTCATCAGTAGTTTTGAATTTGGAATCCAACTTCAAACAACCATAACTCAATCATAAAAACTCCTTTTTACGATAATTTTTTTATTTGAGGTAGAATGGCATTCTCTACACAATGACACTATTGGTTTTTATTTTGGTGTTTGGTTTTTCTAGAAATTACATATTCTCACAGGTGTTGTTGAGTCATTCTCATTTTGGGAACTTCTAGGACTTGTTCTTGCTCCTATGGTAGCATTTTTGGGATTTTTTTGAAAGTACATAATTTTTTTTGTACTTTGTAGTAGTTTGATTAGATTGATCTCATTTTGTGTAAAATTTTTATTTTGAACTTGTGGCCAAATTTGGCATCTATAAGTACTAAGATCAAGTCCAATTTGTTTTTTTTGCTAGTGACACATGTGAAACATAGAAAAATGGGATCTAGGTCCTAAATGAAAAGAACCTAGGATTTAAGGGGCCTTTTTCAAAGTTTCATTAAAGAGGGAGATCAACAAGGTGAATAAATTGACTATCAACCATGAAGGTGACCAATCAAATGTGGATCTCCTTCTTTTAAGCCTTAGAAATGGATTTGAAATGATTAACCTAATTGCACTATATGACCTAATATGATAAATGTGATATTCGAGAAGCACACAAATTGAAACAATAAAATGTAAGATCTTAGAAGTATTGGAGATTGTACACTTGTGATAAAAAGTTGGATCTAGCATGTAGAGGACACAATAACCTAGGGGCATAGGGGTCCCTAATAGGGGGTCATGAATCTGATTTGAGGGTCCTTTAGTGTTGGATTTGAGCTTTTGATTCTTGGTTGCAGGGTTGTCAAAATTTTGTAAAGTAATTTTGTAATTGAATTTTTGTGGCTTGACAAATTTTAGGGCTTTGAATGCAACAATTGACAATTTTCCTCCAATCCTCTTCAAAAATGTAATTTGCACATTCACAAAGAGAGGAAATGTGGGGATATTTAGGGCTTGCCTCAATCAAACCCCATGTAAGTGTTTCCACTTCCATAATGGCAATGTCAATGATAGGAATGATAATTGAAAGGAAGGAATGATGAAATCACAAAATGTTGCAACTCACCACCCTTTAATGGATTCCTTGAATGACTAGAGTTATGCATATCACCTCAAGGATTCAAATCTTGCTTGCTTGAATGCTTGAATTTTTTGGAGACCTACAACAAGGATTATCCTTCACAAAACATGAACATGAACACATATAAACTTTGACATGATGTTGGATCTTGAATTGCTACAATAAAGCTTTGAAATGCTACTCTTGACTTTCTCTTGATCATAAATTTTCCAATATTTTTTTCACTTATTGTTCCATTTCAAATGATAAAATAACTAGGTATTTATATGCAATTGTGCTAATTTCTTGAAAATTAGATTCTAAAAGCCAACAATTAAAATTTGAATTTTTAATGTTAAAATGTTATCAACAACATATTAAAAATTGGTCCTTGACAAGATAGGGACCCATACGCCCATGGGAACATGGGTCTTGGCCTTATCTTCTAGGATATTTAGTGTTGGATTAATTGTTTACATTTATTCAATACTTTCAATCCTTCGAAAAACAATAAAAAATGGGCTTTGGAATGCATAATTTAGGAAATTAGGAGCTTAATTAAGCCCAATAAATTAAGGGGGAGAAAAACATATTGTGAAATTATTAAGGGTTACAATTTCCAACACTACATTTAGCTCCCACTTTAGTGAGAGTATGAACTTATGCTTAAACTCATACTAAAGTAGAGAAATATATGTCAAGAGGGGTTCAAATGTATAAATGTTGAAGAGATAGGATGACTAAGGATCAAGGGGGGGTGCACAAGCCCCTAGGAACCAAAATCCTATGGAAAACCAACATAGGCACAAAGGAACACACACATGTATGAAATGCAACAAGATAACATACATAAACATACATGTTAGAAAGCATTAAGCATACATGTTGGAAGCACATGACATGATCGAACATAAAGATGATGATGAAATGAAAACAAACATGATGTAAACATGAAGAATATACATGAAAAACACATAAAAAAACACAAGGTTAGTACTTATAAAGATTCAAGTCGATAAGGCAAAGATGCCTCAGTCTTAAAATGTCTCAAATACCAAACGTCATCCATTGAATAAATGTTGGCTCCTATGAGGACTTAAGTCATACACATCACTCATGGAACACATGGTTCTATGGGCAAGCAAGTTGTATTATGTTATGTGGCCATGTTAAAAGGTTGTTCATGACTCACACCATAACAAAGTTCAATATTTCTTAGGTGAATCATAAACTAGAAGACACACAAGCTAGTGAAGTTTGATATTCACTAGGTGAGCCCCCAAGACAAGTTAAAATGTGAAACACACACTAGGTCTACAAGGTGTTCCCACAACAACCATACCAAGAGTTATACTCCTTGATAAAATTGATATGGTGCGCCAAAGTGAGCTATGTCAACACATCACTAAGTTCATCACCCATGAACAAAATGAAGCAAAAATTTCAAGGTTTAATGTCATGGGGGACAAATATGACAAGGTTTAATGTCATGGGGGATGAATATGACAAGGTTTAATGCCACGAGGGATGAATATGAAAATATTAAAACCTCAAGGGATGTTGTAATAACATCACCACAAAAGGTAACAATCAAAGGGGCTTTACTTAATACATGAAGCTCAAACCTCAGGGAACATCACACATGACATCACCACCAAGAGAGGACTAGTAAAGTAATAGGAAATCACACCTTAGGGCATACCAACCATGGTATGACCACCAAGAGGAATGTCATAAACCAAGAAGGGTCACACTCTTGTGAGACATCAAGCCCAATATTACCAAAAAGGATACATGGATTAGAAACTTTCCACACTGTGGTTGGCAAGGTCACACTTCCTAGGAGATGTATGTTATTTTCACTAAGAAGGGGCCATTTCCTATGCAAACAATGAGTGGGGGACTATATGCCCCCCTTAAAATTGTATTGTACTTACTACAATAATGTTTTAATGAGATATGAAGGAATCCCAACTTGCTAGAAGGAATACTCCTAGGAGGAGGAGGCTAACTAACCCCTTGCCCCCCAAGTATAGGGACAAAGGTGAGCCCAATATGGTGCTCCTTGCAAGATAAAAGATGATTGCATAAAATCTAGTTTATACCTCCATGAATGGTAGTGAATATGTTATGATACTACAATTACCACATGTAAAGGATCACAACAAATGAATGTTAATCTATTATATCTTCAAGCTGGTCCCCATAAGGATCAAATTATCTTAATTTCTTCTTTAAAGCATGACATTCATTTGTAAGATTTCCAAGTGTTTTATGATATGCACAATAAGACATGTTTTTATTTTTACCTTTCTTATCTTCTCATTCATGAATAGGTGGTAATGTAATAAGTCCTAGGTTGAGAAGTGTGTCTAAGGTCTTTTCAGTCTTGGTTATAGGATGTCGAAATGGTAACTTCTTAAGTTTGTATTTCTTGGTTGGTGGCTTAGATGTTTGTTGTGAAATTGGAGGATCTCGGTAACCTAGTCCTTTGGTATCTTTTGATGGTGTTTACTCCAAGAGAGAATGGACTTCATATTCATTCTTAGTGTCACATCCTTGTTCCCTCAAAATATTAAATCCTTTCCAGCCATAAGTTTGTTCCAAGTTAATGGGTGTGTTTGTCACTTTATGCTCATATGATGGAGGGATGGTTGACATGTTTTCCTTGTGATTATTATTGATATGTTCTTTCATGTGCATTGGTTGAGGTATGCTTTGTGATTTAGTTTTTGGATGTAACACATTGAGTGTTTCAAGTGGTGACATGATAGGATATTGTTGGTATGGGGTAGTAGGGAATTGCATTAAGGGATAAAAGGCTACATTATTCTCAAGGTTACGTAAGGAATTTTGTATGAATTCATGCATGCTATCTTCATCTTGACCTAGGACATCAAAAAGAATTGTAATAGGAGATGAAATATCATGGTTGTCATTATCAGAATTAGGACCATCACAAAACACACAACTTGACACATCAACCAAATATTTCGAGAACATCCAAATTTTACAAAAACACATATCCATAGTAAAATTATGTAATGAGGGTGTTAATCCACAGGTGAAGAACAATTAGACATCAACTTTAGATAGAGGCTCTTGAGAGTATTTGATCACATAAAGTTGACCTATGCCTAGCTAATAGGATAGAGTTAGCCAAGGGCATTTGAGTCATAGTCAGGGATTCTGGAAATTCAAATTTTGATTATCTATTATACTACTTAAGGATTTTTATTCTACTTGCAAACAATTTTAACAGTGAATAATTTCCCAAAATTTTCTTAATGTATGCTAATTTGATGTAAAATACAAGTATGCAAGAATGTTGAAGATGTTTGAACAAGTTATGAATACAAATTTGAGATTTGAAATGCAATAATTTACTGATTTTGAAATGTAAAGGCCTAGAAATGATGATTTTGATGCAATTTTGAAACACACACAATGCACTTTCTTTCACTTTTATGAACTATATGCAATTTTCCTAGAAGCATGCAATTATTGATTCCAAAAAAAAGATATGCAAGTACCTACAAAATGAATAGACTTAGATAGACAATTGTGAAAATTTTTGTTGATGCACTTGTACAAGGACAAGGTCACCTAGGGGTGTCTATGTCCTTTACAGGAGGTTTGAAAATTGAAAAAATAAATATTTAAGTTGATGTTTAAGGTTTTTATTTCTATTTTCAAAGTGGTTTCACAATGACTTTTTTTCCAAAATTTCCCAATGTAAGTGAAATGTAAGTGTATGATAATGTTTGAACAATAAATCACACTTTTGAAAGAAATTTTGAATGTAAATATAATCTAAATGACTTAAAGAAATCCTAATAGAAGATATGATGCAATATTTTTATATTTTTATGACTTTTTATGATGTAAATATGAAACCCTAATCGAGAATGAAAAATAATGCAAATGAAAAACCTATATCTAGGATGATTAAATGTGATTTTCATAAGGTTTATGACGTGAATAGGTCAAGTTCACCAAAATGAAAGATATAAAATGGATCCTAGGTCCTAAATGCAAATAACCTAGGAAGTAAGGGGCCTTTTTCCAAGTTTCATTAAAGTGGGAGATCAACAAGGTGAATAGATTGACTATGAACCATGAAGGTGAACCAACCAGACCTGGATCTCCTTCTTTTGAGCCTTATAAATGGATTGGAAATGATTGAAATGATTAGCCTAATCACACTATATGACCTAATATGATAAATGCAATATTTTGGAAGCACACAAATGAAAATAACAAATTGCAAGTAGATTTGAGAAGTATTAGAGATTGTGCACTTGTGATAAAAAGTCAGATCTAGCATGTAGAGGAGGACATAGATGCTTAGGGGTGTAAGGGTCCCTGATAGGGGGTCCTAATACCGATTTGGGGGTCCTCTGGTGCTAGATATGAGCTTTTGATTCTCGACTATAGAGTTGACAAAATGTCATCAAGTAATTCTATAATTGAGTTTCATTTGCTTGATAAATTTCAGGGATTTGAATGCAACAATTGACAATTTGCCTTAGTCAAACCCCATGTAAGTGTTTCCATTTACACAATGGAAATTTCAATGATAGAAATGATAATTGAAAGCAAGGAATGCTGAAATCACAAAATGTTGCAACTCGCCACCCTTCAATGGCTTCCTTGAAGGATTAGAGTCATGCACACACCTTAATGATTTGGATCTTTCTTGCTTTAATGCTTGAATGTTTTAGAGACCTAGAACAAGGATTAGCCTTCAAAAAACATGAACATGAACACATAAAATTTGACATTATGTTGGATCTTGAATTACTACAATATAGCTCTGAAATGTTTCCCTTGACTTGCTCTTAATCATAATTTTTCCAATATTTTTCACTTAATGCTTGTTCCATTTCAAATGATAAAATAACTAGGTATTTATATGCAATTGTGCTAATTTCCTAAAAATTGGATTCCAAAAGCCGATGATTAAAATCTGAATTATGAATGTTAAAATACCACCAATAACATATTAATAAGTGGTCCCCAACAAGATAGGGGGACCCATACATCCATGGACGTATGGGTCCTAGCCCTATCTTCTAGGACATTTAGTGTCAAGATCAAAAAATTAATTGTTTGCATTTGTTCAATGCTCACAATACTTTGGAAAATGGTAAAATATGCTTTGGAATGCATAATTTAGGAAATTAGGAGCTTAATTAGGCCCAATAAATTAAGGGGGATGAAAAAATAATGTGAAATTGTTAAGGGTTACAATTTCTAACACTACAAAATGTAATTACACTACATATAAAGTGTTGAATAATATTTTTTGGTGGGATGTGGTATCTCATGATTGAATAATTGTAGGGTAACTTGTGATTTTGTTATTTTGAGTCTCTTGATTGGTCTATAGTGTGACTAAAGTTGAGAAGTTCATCAGGGCTATCACAATGCATCCATAAATAATTAAATTGAATAGAGGGAACTATAAGGCTTGGCAAGATGTTATGATGAAGCATTTCAAATAGCTTAGCCTCTTTCCCCACTTCCATGAAGTGGTTCCTAAGCCACCAAATGATTAGGAGACTAGAGAATGGTATCTTAATATTATCTATATTCTTGGAGCTATATGTCTTGGTGTTGATACTAACACAAGAGATATCCTCTCACATTTTAAGTCTCCTATTTCTTCCTAGATGAAAAATTGGTTTATGGATGAAGATCTAAATAATTCAATCCACTCTCAAATGATCTTTTTTGGATATGAAAACAATAATTCCCCCAATTATTGTGATAATATTCCATATGATAAAGATATAGTAGTAGTGCTCAATTATTGGTAAATTATTGAACATCAAAGGGTCATCCTATATTCTAATTCTTCTTCAAAGACTTCATGTAATCCAACATTAGCTAATGTTAACAATAAAAAATCTTGTGTGGACACATCATTTGGGGATGAAAAATATTGTCCTATGACATGAATTAAAACGTCATATCCTCCATCTTCTATTACATTTGAGGATGCTTGTGTTGGCACAATTTTTTCCTCTTGTGATTCAATGCAGTAGGATCTACATTTTCTTTTGGCTATATGTACTTGGGAGTTATACTTGAAAATAATTGTAACTGGTTTGTTTGTTGAGTCCCATATTTCAGATTTGGAAGACACCATTGATAGCATACGTCTTCTCTTTTTTGGAGATTATGCTTCTTTAGTTGTTGAGAGCGAATACTATGACCCTCTTGTTCATTCTCTACATGATCATTGTTCATTGTTTGATGTGAGTGTGGATAATTTTGGACAGAATTTGGGGGAGGACTTTTTGTCTTCAAAGGAGGCATCTTTGTCTTTGGAGTGTGTTCTACATCATTCTCTAGGATATTCTAGATTGACATCTTCAATTGTGTGACCTAGAACATATATTTGGAGTGTGCCAAATTTTGTCATCAACATGGAGACACTTGAATGTAGTTCAGGGACATCATATATCATTATTCTTCCCACACCTTCCTTTCAAGAATGGGAAGAGATCTTGCATATTATCC